>CP125978.1:271191883-271555554 GCA_030063025.1 Avena longiglumis
CGGGGACACGGATAAGTACTTAGATTTTACACTCTCGATAGGTGGTGCACTTTCCCCACAAGACTCGACATGCATAGAGACAAGATCTTTCAGAAGCCTTACCTTAGACCAGAATCGACGCGCTCCAAACCTATCATCCCCTACCACCAACTGTCCATTTGCTAAGTTATTGCAACCTATATGATCCAGGCAGATCCCATAATGCCAAGTGGTTGCACTTGAAGCTTCTCAACATTTCACATATCAAATCTCTTTGTTCCAGGGTGGCATTCCACAAGTGATATACACAAGGTAAACCATAGAAATGGGCCTTGTGTAACCACTCAACATAAATCCTTCCAAGCAATACCATTCCACCCAGGTGATTCATTCACTTAGTTGTTTTATTAAACAAAACACAAGTCCTTGACTTAGAAATATTCCATAGCATGAATATAATCCACCCTTGTTTTCTACTAGCTAAGCTAAGCATGATAGTAGTAGGAATCTTAACTTAGGAAAATTCTACTAAGGTTTCATCTACTAGGAATTCCCATGGCATAGTTTATACTTAGCAAAAATTCCATGCAAGTCCTACTTAGAAATAACACTAATGCATAGTGAAAATAATGGGACATAAGTATGAAGCACCACTTGCCTTTTTGTTAGAGAATATAAGTTCACTCCTTGATCTTGCAATAGTCACACTCTTCAAATTTCACTAAAATTCAATCAAGGCACAAATTCAATCTACCGTTCAAGCAATTCATCACATAGAATAATAAAAACAAAGCAATGCATGCAAGCATGCCAAAGATTGTTTTATTTGGAAAAGTGATTTCTAATAGGTTATAAACATTTTAAAACATCTATTGGTTTATATATGTGGCAAAACCATTTGATAACAAGTTAGTGAAAATGGCCACTTTAAGTCATTTTTGTTTTGCTAGAAATGGTTTAAATTAAAGTAATAATTTCTAGTGTTTGATAAATAAATTTTTAAACACAAATGTTAGTGTTTTATGGTCAAGTGTTTATTATTAAAATCATTTGCAAAAGGTTTTACTTATAAACCATTTTTATACCAAAGCAATATTTTATGTTGTTGGAAATGCCTTTTAGCAAAGTAATAATTTTATAGGGTTCATCAAATATATTTTTAAATCCTAAAACTTGGTATTTAGGGTCAGAGAGTTTGAATCAAATCATTTTCCAAAGGTTTTACTAAAAAAACATATCTATACCATAATCAATATTTTATTTAACTAGAAATGCTTTTAATTCAAAGATTTATTCTTTAGCTTCACAAAATACACTTTTAAATCCATAAGTTGGTTTCTATGGTCAGTAGGTTCAAAACAAACCATTTTTCCAAATATTTTACCTTAAAAATATTTCTAGAATAATTTATATATTCAAATTATGCCTACACAAGTTTCTGCAAAAACAACCAATTTTCTAGAAGCAATTCATTAAACAAAGTTCATGGTTGGAAATTATTTGTTTTGATGATTCCATGGATATAAAATTGAAAAAATTTGGACATGTGGATCAAAAGTTATGCAATTTACAAATTCAAGCAACTAATAGATTCAATTCTGTTTTAAAACAAATCCCGAGCCACGTGTTGTGTTCTGATTGGCCGAAAACGGTTCGTGCAGATCGATTGCTGTTGTGCGTTTGATCTAAAGATGATCGTGTGGCACAGAAGCAACGTACCCTTTTGTTTAAGTGGTTCTATCGTGCCCATAGGATCATGATCTAATGGCTCACATCGCATTAGCCAAGATCTGGCGGCGCTGGGAGACAGCGAGCGGCGGCGCACTCGGTGTACAACGCTGCGGCGGCTACGAGAAGCGAGGGAGAGGATGAGGTGGCTCAACAGGTTCGCAGAGTGTTGCTGAAGCTCAACGTGGCAGCCGTTTTTCGAGGGGCGCACTGAGTCACCGGTGATTCCTCGCCGGAGTTCGTGAAAGCGTCGGGCACGTCCTGTTGTCGACGGGGACGGGGCTGCAGACCACGAGAAGGCGATTGGGAGAGGGCGTTAGAACCGCATGGAATCAGAGAACATCTGAGTGTCATCGAGGGAGAGGGGGGTCAGGGTTCACCTGGGGAGGTTGCCGGAGTCAAAGCCAAAGACGGTGGCGAGCTGGCGTTGAGGTTGCCGACGCTAGAGGGGCTTGCACGGCTGAGCTCGGGGTACTGAGAGATTCAGGAGATGCAGGGGAACATGCTTGTGTGATCTAGGGTAGTGGGGCTAGGGATGTCTGGCCGGAATCTGTCGAGGGAGGTCGTCGGAGAAGAGAGGACGAGAGAAAAAATTTGCGTTGTCTGGTGGCTCACTAGGCAGGGCGCGAGAGGGAAAAGAGAGAGAGGAGGGTGGTGCGATTAAGTGGCATGATTCCTGCGAGTAATGGTCGCGGCGTTAAGGAGAATTAAGCCCGCAGAATCAAATCTGTAGCGGCGACGAGGTTTGGGGAGAAGTGGTCGCGGGTGGGGAAGATGGTCTGGCCAGTGGGGTCTGGGCGTCAGCGAGTGAGGATGGTTGCGTGTGGGTCCTACTATCAGCGAGAGAGCGGGTGTAATTCTGAGTAGAAAAGTAACATTTCGGGGAGGAAAGAAGTGGGCTGTTGCTGGGCTGGACTGGGCTTGCTGGGCCTAGTCTGGTTGTTTTCCATTTTTTATTCTTAATCCTTTTCTTTTTCTATTTTCATTTTTATTTTGAATTTGTTTAAACATTTCAAACAACCATTTGAATTCAAAACCTTCCAAACTTTTCAGTAAGTTTTTAATATGTTTTAAACATGCATTTAAAGTCCTTTTTAGGAATAATTCCTTTATTTATTTATGGTTTATATTTTATTTAAAAAGGGCACATTCCTTTATTAAATAAGATTTAATTAAATTCTCAAACCCTTATTTGAAATTAAAATTTCACCAAACCTTTTCAGTAGGTTTTATTTATTTAATAGGGTATTAAATAATTCACTTTGAATTATTTAAAGTGTTTTAATATGATTATTAATCATTTAATTTGGGAAATTGTCTTTATTCCAATGAAATTCAAATATGGTTTTAGTTCCATTAATTTTATTTAGATGATTTCTTTGATTCCATTTAAGTTAATTAAATAAATTTTATTACACTTGGGTAGATTCAATTACTATTTTCCCATGATTTAATTAATCATTTACTTTAGGGATTTTGTTTTTATTCAAATGGAATAGAATTTGGTTAAAGCCATATAATTTTATTTGAATATTCCTTATTCCTTTATTTTATTTGGATTATCTTTATTTCATTTGCTTATGGACTTGGCCAAGTTTTAATTTGTCTTTTAAATATTCCTTATTTATTTATTTATTTCTTCCTTTGTCTTCTAAAAACCATATCTTTTTATTTAAAGATCCAAACTTGGTGATTCCAATTTGTAAAATTTTATTTGATATTTTTTATCCTTTTAAATCCTTTTAGGATTACTTTTTCATAATTTTAGTATGGATTTTAGATAGGAGCTTTATTATCTTTGAAATTTAATTTCTTTATCTTACTAAATTCATAAGATTTTACCCAAGGTTCCAAATTGAATGAAATCAATTTCTATGGTCTTATAATATTTTATTTATCATTTTTTATCTTTTATAAATGTTTGTTGATAAATTATTATATGGATCAAATCCATAGTCTTTGAGTAATCTTGGAATGATTTTCTTCCATTAGGGTTTTAGAGTTTTGGTGTAACTTTTCCAAGTGTTTAAATTTCAAGATGCATTTATGAAGAATGCATTTCACTCGATTTGAATTTAGTTGGATTCAAAATTTATTAAAAGTTTGTTCAATATGGGTTTTAAGTTTCCATGTGGAATCAAAAAGTTTCTTTTCACCATAACTTTCAACAATTGTTTATTTTGTTTATTTATTTTTCACATTACAAAATTTGGAAAATTTTGGGATGTGACAGGCTACCACCCTTAAAAGAAATTTCGTCCCGAGATTTGGGAAAGCTAGAGGTTACAAGTTGGTTCAAGGAAACTAGGGTACTACCACCCTTACAAGATTTTCAACTAGACTACATCTTGGCTTGCTTGGGATCTTGATGAAACTTCTCTGGGCAGACATCTGCATAGTGTCCTTTGTTTCCACACTTGAAACATGTGACAAGGCTGAGATCCTTCATAGGCTTGCTTGTCTTGTACTTCATCTTTTATGGACAATTGCTTGCATAATGTCCTTGGTTACCACAATTGTAACATGTGACAAGGTTGATTTCTTCACGTATCTTCTGTGGACAAGTTGATATATAATGGCCTAGATCTTTGCAGTTGTTGCACCACACTTGGCTAATTTCTTTATACTTCTTATTCTCTGGACATTCATTGGCATAGTGTCCCATCTCTTTGCAATTGCAACATTGCACTTGGATTTTGTCCTTCTTCTTCTTCTTCGGTTTCTCAAAAGCTAGGAGTTCTTCTAGTTCATGCTCTTCATATCTCACCTCAAAGGTGGGAAAGTCTCCTTGTTTCCTTAATCGTTTCCTTGGATAATACATATGTTTCTTCTTCTGTCCATCAATGTGAGTCATAGTGCATGGAGGTGCAAGATGAGATTTTCCTTTATCTTCATCCTTGTTGGTAAAAGTTATTTCCTCATGGGGGTTTCCAAACTTTTGATGCACTACACCTTGTTTCCTTTGTTGAACTATAGAATAGATGGGGCATTGGATAGGGACATGATTATTTCCTTAACATAGGAAACAAGTCACTTGAGATGTGGGGCATTGTTTAGTCGGATGTTTCTCTTCACAATTAGGGCATTGATCTTCATGCTCTTTGGAAGTGTGATCCATGTCTCCACAAATATTGCAAGCTTGAGTTCCTTCTATAATATCATCCTTGACATCATTGTTGTCACAATCTCCTTGGGAAAGGTTGTCTTTCATGTTGATCATTTGAGTGGTCATCCCTTGCAACAATTGGGATTGATTTTCCAAAAACTTTTGCAAGGTTAGGTCTAACTCATTGTTGTTGAATAAAAACTGAGTTGTCATCTGATTCAAATGGGTTTGATTTACTAGTAGTTGTTCTCTCATGAGCATCTCTTGGTTGTTGTTGTCACCATTCTTGATGTTGGAGTTTCTTGGAGTAGTCATCTGTGTGGGTTGGATTGGGATTAGAATAGGCAAAAGATTTCTAAGGAAGAATTATAATCATACACATCACAAATCACACAAGCAATGTGCAAGCAATCACAAAAAAACATTCCACTCAAACAACAAGTTTCAAGCACATTTTTAGGCAACAAAATATTTTTTGCTACACCACATAAGTTGGTGGGTTTGATCTAAACTAAATATGGTGGTCCCACTATATGGTTCACTTGAGATCATTCCATTCTTCTCTGTTGTTTCTTCTTGAACGAGATCATTGTATCCTTGGAAAAATTCTTGTATTTTGGTCACAAATCTTCAAAGGTGATGACGGTTCCTTCTAAGTTGTGTTTCCTTAGTCTTCAAGTCTTGAGTAACATTCTTGTCTTACTTGTAGTCCTTAGTGATATCCAAGTTGAAGTCCTAGGTGAAAATAAAGTTGAAGTCTTTGATGATGTTGAAGTTGAAGTCATTTTAGTTGGTGAAGTCCTTTACTCAAGTTGAAGTCTTTGTTCATGGTTGAGGTCTTGTCCCTCATGTTGAAATAGAAGAGATGTAGAATTAAAACCAAAATGGTTGAGGAAAGAGTTTACAAGATTCTCTGTAAATAAGTTTTGGAACAAATACAACTCCTTTTTTTCTAAGGGGTTTTGTCCGATCCTAGGGTTACAATCCTACAAGCAACACAGTGCTCTGATACCATCTGTAGAGGTCCCAACCTGATAAGGTAGAGATCCATGTGTTTACAATGCTAATCCCTGGATCAATAGCTAGCATCCATAGTTAAGATGTAATATCAAGAAACAAAGGTCGTATTACAACTTTATAACCAGGAATAAAATAATTCATTGCATCTTGCATAGCTCATTTGGCTCTCTCATTACAATGCAGTAGAAAATAACTATATAGCATGGGGTCCTTCATCTTCAAAGTGCCACAGGCAAACATGTTGGTTGTAGACTTGTAATCCTAATCAACACACTTCACTAACATCAAACAAACCTGCAACATGATAAGTTACAGCCACAAGGGTCAATACATTTGAATTGTATTGGCAAGTGATACTATGGTAAAATAGTGGTTTCTATCATCTATATGCATTTGGCCAGGTGGAGATTAGGCTTTCTTTGCTCAAAATAGAATTTTCCTTATCATTTGAAAACACTAAGTTTTTGTTTGTCAAAATCACCCAAGGCATCTACCAATAGAAATTGGTGATCCTTTAAACCCTTGTTCAACCACAAGTTTTTAACTTAGAAATTGGGATAAGGAGATTCTTGATAGCTTCCATGTCTTGATGCTCAAATTTTCCATTGCCGGGGACACGGATAAGTACTTAGATTTTACACTCTCGATAGGTGGTGCACTTTCCCCACAAGACTCGACATGCATAGAGACAAGATCTTTCAGAAGCCTTACCTTAGACCAGAATCGACGCGCTCCAAACCTATCATCCCCTACCACCAACTGTCCATTTGCTAAGTTATTGCAACCTATATGATCCAGGCAGATCCCATAATGCCAAGTGGTTGCACTTGAAGCTTCTCAACATTTGACATCTCAAATCTCTTTGTTCCTGGGTGGCATTCCACAAGTGAGATACACAAGGTAAAACATAGAAATGGGCCTTGTGTAACCACTCAACAGAAATCCTTCCAAGCAATACCATTCCACCTAGGTGATTCATTCACTTAGTTGTTTTATTAAACAAAACACAAGTCCTTGACTTAGAAATATTCCACAGCATGAATATAATCCACCTTTGTTTTCTACTAGCTAAGCTAAGCATGATAGTAGTAGGAATCTTAACTTAGGAAAATTCTACTAAGGTTTCATCTACTAGGATTTCCCATGGCATAGTTTATACTTAGCAAAAATTCCATGCAAGTCCTACTTAGAAATAACACTAATACATAGTGAAAAGAATGGGACATAAGTATTAAGAACCACTTGCCTTTTTGTTATAGAATATAAGTTCACTCCTTGATCTTGCAATAGTCACACTCTTCAAATTTCACTACAATTCAATCAAGGCACAAATTTAATCTACCATTCAAGCAATTCATCACATAGAATAATAAAAACAAAGCAATGCATGCAAGCATGCCAAAGATTGTTTTATTTGGAAAAGTTATTTCCAATAGGTTATAAACATTTTAAAACACCTATTGGTCATTTATATATGTGGCAAAACCATTTGATAACAAGTTAGTGAAAATGGCCACTTTAAGTCATTTTTGTTTTGCTAGAAATGGTTTAAATTAAAGTAATAATTTCTAGTGTTTGATAAATACATTTTTAAACACAAATGTTAGTGTTTTATGGTCAAGTGTTTATTATTAAAACCATTTGCAAAAGGTTTTACTTATAAACCATTTTTATACCAAAGCAATATTTTATGTTGTTGGAAATGCCTTTTAGCAAAGTAATAATTTTATAGGGTTCATCAAATATATTTTTAAATCCTAAAACTTGGTGTTTAGGGTCAGAGAGTTTAAATCAAATCATTTTCCAAAGGTTTTACTCAAAAAAGCATTTCTATACCATAATCAATATTTTATTTAACTAGAAATGCTTTTAATTCAATGATTTATTCTTTAGCTTCACAAAATACACTCTTAAATCCATAAGTTGGTTTCTATGGTCAGTAGGTTCAAAACAAACTAATTTGCCAAATATTTTACCTTAAAAATATTTCTAGAGTAATTTATATTCAAATTATGCCTACACAAGTTTCTGCAAAAACAACCAATTTTCCTGAAGCAATTCATTAGACAAAGTGCATGGTTGGAAAGTATTTGTTTTGCTGATTCCATTGATATAAAATTAACAAAGTTTGGACGTGTGGATCAAAAGTTATGCAATTTACAAATTCAAGCAACTAATAGATTCAATTCTGTTTTTAAAACATATCATGAGCCACGTGTTGTGTTCTGATTGGCCGAAAACGGTACGTGTGGATCGGCTGCTGTGGTGCGTTGGATCTAAAGATGATCGTATGGCACAGAAGCAACGTACCCTTTCTCTTAAGTGGTTCTATCGTGCCCATAGGATCGTGATCTAACGGCTCACATCGGATTAGCCAAGATCTGGCAGCGCTAGGCGACAGCGAGTGGCGGCGCGCTCGGTCTATGGCGCTGCAGCGGCTACGGGAAGCGAGGGACAGGATGAGGTGGCTCACCAGGTTACAGAGTGTTGCTGAATCTCAACGTGGCAGCCGTTTGTTGAGGGGCGCACTGAGTCACCGGTGATTCCTCGCCGGAGTTCACGATTGGGAGGGGGCGTTAGAACCACGTGGAATCAGAGAACATCTGAGTGTCATCGAGAGAGAGAGAGAGGGGGTCAGGGTTTACCTGGGGAGGTCGTCGGAGTCAAAGCCGAAGACGGTCGCGAGCTCGCGTTGAGGTTTTCGATGCTAGAGGGGCTTGCGCGGCTGAGCTCGGGGTACTGGGAGATTCAGGAGATGCAGGGGAACATGCTTGTGTGCTCTAGGGCAGTAGGGCTGGCGATGTCTGGTCGGAATTGGTCGAGGGAGGTCGTCGGAGCAGAGAGGATGAGAGCAAAAATTTGCGTTGTCTGGTGGCTCACTAGGTAGGGCGCGAGAGGTAAAAGAGAGAGAGGGGTGGTGCGATTAAGTGGCGTGATTCCTGCAAGTAATGGTCGCGGCGTTAAGGAGAATTAAGCCCGCAGAATCAAGTCTGTAAAGGCGACGAGGTTTGGGGAGAAGTGGTCGCGGATGGGGAAGATGGTCTGTCCAGTGGGGTCTGGGCGTCAGCGAGTGAGGATGGTTGCGTGTGGGTCCTACTGTCAGCGAGAGAGCGAGTGTAATTCTGAGTAGAAAAGTAACATTTGTGGGAGGAAAGAACTGGGCTGCTACTGGGCTGGACTGGGCTTGCTGGGCCTGGTCTTGCTGGTTTCCATTTTTTTTATTCTGAATCCTTTTCTTTTTCTATTTTCATTTCTATTTTGAATTTGCTTAAACATTTCAAACAACCATTTGAATTCAAAACCTTCCAAACTTTTCAGTAAGTTTTTAATATGTTTTAAACATGTATTTAAATTCCTTTTTAGGAATAATTCCTTTATTTATTTATGGTTTATATTTTATTTAAAAAGGGCACATTCCTTTATTAAATAAGATTTAATTAAATTCTCAAACCCTTATTTGAAATTAAATTTTCACCAAACCTTTTCAGTAAGTTTTATTTATTTAATAGGGTATTAAATAATTCACTTTGAATTATTTAAAGTGTTTTAATATGATTATTAATCATTTAATTTGGGCAATTGTCTTTATTCCAATGAAATTCAAATATGGTTTTAATTCCATAAATTTTATTTAGATTATTTCTTTGATTCCATTTAAGTTAATTAAATAACTTTTATTCCACATGGGTAGATTCCAATTACTATTTCCCCATGATTTAATTAATCATTTAATTTAGGGATTTTGTTTTTATTCAAATGGTATAGAATTTGGTTAAAGCCATTTTTTTTTGAATATTCCTTATTCCTTTATTTTATTTGTATTATATTTATTTCATTTGCTTATGGACTTGGCCAAGTTTTAATTTGGCTTTTAAATATTCCTTATTTATTTATTTCTTCTTTGTTTATAAAAACCATATCTTTTTATTTAAAGATCCAAACTTGGTGATTCCAATTTGTATAATTTTATTTGATATTTGTTTATCCTTTTAAATCCTTTTAGGATTACTTGTTCATAATTTTAGTATGGATTTTTGTAACATCCCAAAAATATGAAACTTGGATCATCAAACTCTAATCAATAAAATTTAGGATTAACAAAAACTTTTCTAAATAAAAATATGAAAGCATGCATGTGTGTATGCATTCCAATTTGAATTCTTTTGAATTACCTGGCTTGTGTGTTTCTTTGCTTGTAAAATGATTCTTTGGTGAAATAAACATCATCTAAACAATTCCCAAACTTTTCCCAACGACAAATAAATCAAAACAAACAAATTAAAGGAATGGTCACTTTGGCCAATTTAACTCCCATGCCTACTTTGGCTGTCTCTAACTTTCAAAACTTAACAGAAACTTGTTTGGATCTTTACACCCCTTGATAGTACTCATAACAAAGTATCAAAGCCCACCTTGTGATTATACAGAAACATTCAAATGCATAGTTTAAATGACAGTTCAAAATTGAATCTATATCATATGGGAAGATCCCACTTTTGCAAAAACCACTCAAACAAGATCAACTTTCAAAACACAAGCATCCACAGACTCAACATCACATGCCTAGCACACCCACCAAAAATATTTTCAAAATTCAAAACTTGAATTCATGCGGCCATTTCATCAAACACCTTGCTGATTCAAATCAAACAAAATTAAAACACTATAGTGTGTAGTGATTCTGGTCTAAATTGTTCCCTCTTTGGGCACCACTAGCCTTAGTAGATCATCTAACAACATTAACTAATCTCTAGCACCACTGTAAGCTAGCCATTGTCATCAATGGTGAACAACCCGAGAGCACCATGGTCACCCTAGTGTGGACAACAAGCTACAAGCAGCACTAGCCTCGGAAACCTTGTTTGGGAGCAAGCTAGCACCCCACCGCCACTCCCTGTCCTAGCCGCGAGCGATGCCAGCCCCTGGAACACACGCACAGACCAAGACAAGCTGCTCTGCAACCATGCCGAGAGCGCGCCATGTGCGCCACGCTCGACAGACACCCACAGACCGCACGCCGCCCTCGCCGCGTGCATACTTGATCACCACCGTCCCAGCAACCCGCAGACACGCCCGTTCGCCGCCGCGCGGACCACGCGCGCTGTGCGCCATCAAAACTCGCGTCGGGCACGCTCAGAGCACCGCAGCGTTCCGACCAATCCGCACCTCCCCACGCCTCGCCACCACGCCTTTGAGCTTCGCCAGGGAGCACAGTACCGCCCCCTACCGTCGCCCACGCCGATAGCCCTCTGTGTCGTCGACCACGACGAGCTTAGCTTGCGCCCGTCGGTTCCCTCTCACCACTATAAATAGAGGCCTCCCCCGCTCGAATTCATCACACCATTCCACTCCCCTCTCACCCAGAACCACCCCGCCTCAGTCCCAGAGCAGCGCATCGCCGGAATTTGGCCGGAGCTCACCGCTGCTGGATAAGAAGGAAGCCGTCGATATCGTCCACCCCAGGAGGAGCTGCCGGTACTAGGAGGTTCGCCGTCGTCGACTTCGTCGTTCGCCCGCATCGCCGACCAGCGCCTGAGCCCCGGTGAGCCTCCCATGACCCCCACCTGCATCGCCGGCGCTGCCCGACGTGGACGATGAACCAGAGCTGTTGGATTAGAACTAGATCCAACGCACTACATCGCCCCGTACCTCTTCGCGTTTAAAGAGTCACTGACCAGTATACCCACCCTGTCAGTTGCGCCCCACGCCGCGGAGTGACACTGGGCCGGCCCATTAGCAGTTCCCGCGCATCCCAGTCGTTTGAATTTAACTCTTTTCCATTTTAATTCAAACATAGTTCTGTACCTAGTTTCAAAAATCAACCCAACTCGATTCAGTGAACCAAATCGAATGAAACCAATTTTGTTAGAAAGGTATGGAAATTCTGAATCCAAGCCCGTTGGATTCAAATCATTTGGATCTGTAGATAACCCTTGGTAAAAATAACAAGGCAGAAGCTTTTCTGCATTCAAACATTTTTCAAACTTAAACTATAATAGCTTTTGAGTTGATTCCAACTCTCAAAAATCACATTTGATCATACCTTTCAGAATATATAAAAACATATGGGTTTACTTATAGAAATAATGTTCAAGTAACAAAAGGATGCCACATAGGCATTTCTAGTCATTATTTTTATTTAAAATAAAAGGATAAATCTTATTAAATTGTGACACCACTTTAAATCACATTCCCATTAACTGAAATATGTGGTGATGACATGTGTCAACATGATCCCATGTTTGGTTTGGAGAATATTAAATCTTAAGTAGTTTTTCAATGAGTAGAAATGACTTTTCTAAAAATAAAATCATTAAGTCAAGTGCTTGTAATGTTAGTGATGATGCTAGATCATCTATAGAACACCTTTGTGTGATGATTGAAAGTAGTTAAGTATTGTTTGGTGATTGTGTACCTCGTATTTATTTATAGACGCTAGTACCGACCAAGGATACGAGGAGGAAGGAGGATACTATGAAGAAGAAGCCGAGGAGAACTTCAACCACTGCTCTGCACAAGGCAAGCCAATACTTGGAAGCTAAAACTTGCAATTTAGCAAACTTATATTAATAATGATGCAAGCCTAATACTACTAGTTGATTGAGCAAGCTAACACTTGCAAGATACTCTACTTTAGCAAGCCTTACTAATAAAGTTGACCTATGCAAGAAAATACTTGCTTGTTACCATGCCAACTGTATGCCTTAAGCATATGTGATCCTACCCACTTGATAACCCCATTCCTAGTTTTACTTACAAGCTTTATACTTTATTTCTTTATCAAAGCAAGTACTTAGAGCTTACTTAAGTGAATTGTAGATACTAGAAAGATAATGGAAGGTTGCATAAAGAGCATAAAACTTGGCCTAAGCTAGATAATCTTTATGCCATCCTAAGGCATGAGATTGAACTTAGTTAAACTCCACTAGTTTACCACCCCTCATTAGTACTTACCCCCACTTGTAGATGCTAGTGATAAGCATAAAACTTGATCAACTTTAGATGGAAATACTTGGTGGAAAAATGGTTATGAAAACCTTGGAATGATGGATTAGTCTATTGAGATGTTTTGACATGTGTTTCCGAACACCAGATGATTTTGGTGATGAAAATGTTGAGGTGCTAGCCTTATCCCTTTATAAAACTGATGGTTGTCTGGATGCGATACCATTCCAATTTTATCATACAACCATAATACCCGAGAATTGGGTAGGGCTTGATTGGAAACTTATATACCTTAGTATTGGTTCCCTCACAGCCAAGGTCTGAGCTAAGGCTACCTTGTGAAGATTGTCCACCTGTGCAGTACCCAAGATGACAGTTGGTCATGGTTGGGAGGCCAAACTCACATGAGAGGTTCCTAGACTAGGGAGTGTAATTGAAAGGTTAGGATTGATTATCCGCATACTGAGTATGGTGAATTCAGGATTTGTTCCTAACGGATATATCGAATGTTGTGGTGAAAGTGTACAATCTCTGCAGAGTGTCAAACTATTCGAATAGCCGCGTCTGCGGTTATGGAAAGTTGGAGTGGCCATACTGTTCCCCCATCAGATGTTTTCCAAATGACTTGTGAAATGAATGGAGACTTTGACTTGACCACAACAGAGTTGTGATATGAAATACAAGTTCCCACTTAGGTGTTATAAGACTTCAACTAGATTTCTTCATTTCTAAACTTAGTAGAGGTAAATCTTGATTTTTGCAAAACAACCCTAGAGCTTAGTGTCCTACTACAAAAACCCCCTTCACTTGTTAGTATTAGTTTGCCAGTACTTAAAGAGTACTCATGGCTTTGTCACTGGCTATTCCCATGGCCAGACTATGAAGAGTAGTACTAGGAGGATGGACCCCAGGAAGGTTACGACAACTAGGATCATCTCCCATCGTCATCATTGCCTGTGACCCCGAAGATGGAGCTTCGCCTACGCTACCGTTATTATTACGTATTTCCGCTGCTTGAGTTGTATTAAGAACTGGATCATGAGATCCTTATTTGTGTAAGACCTTATGTATGGTTTGTAATGGATGATGTACTGTGGTATCCAAATCTGTTATGTCTCGCAAAAATGGTAATCCTGGGATTGCGATGTATGGCATAACAAGCATCTGGGATTAAAAATCCGGGTGTTGACAAGTTGGGTATCAGAGCCATCCTGACTATAGGAGACCCTAGTTAGACCGGACGTTTGAATCAAAAACTTAGTTTCAAAACCAAAGGAAGCAAATATTTACAAAAAATTATTCACATTCTTATTACCTTGATTCTTTCATAAAAATTCGTGTTCCTCAAAAACTCTTGCAACATACATAAAATTTGACACACTTGATCATTCTACTAACTTACTCATCCTATATTCTTATAGATGGACGTGAAGTACAGCAAGTTTTATCAGTTGGGGAATGGAGGAGACCTTATCTTTGAGAGGGATTTGGACTAGCTTTCGGAACTTCTGGAGCGTCCGCACCCCGAGTTCTTTAGAGCTCAGCTCAATGATCAAGGAGGAGAAGATCTGCAGTGGCTAATTGTTGCAAGTCTCCGAGGAAAGATTGAACCTCCCAATGTGGAGGGAATTCAATTCACCTTAAGAGAGAACAACTGGCTCGATGGACTTGCCAGGGCTATGCAGGAAGCTCTTGCCCGCCTGTGTGGGCAGAGTATCAACCAGATCAAGGGTACCCGGTTTGAGTTTTTCCCAAGGCGTGATGCTAATGGACAGCCACTGGAAGCCCCATACCACCACGAGCTGAAGACCCAATTGGACCACCTTAGCTTCATGATGTACGATCGTCAGCAGGAATTGGACAATTGCCGTGACTACTACAACCACAAGTCTGCCATCATCAAGACGAAGGATCAGACCATCGCCATGCTAGCAAAGGCTCGCAAGTCTTGCCGCCGTCAGATCGATAAGAATGAACACATCATTGCCCGTCTTCGCCACCATATCTCGGATTTGGAGGAGACCATCCACGAGAGAGACATGCAGTTGGAGGAAAGGGAGAATGCCGGAGAGGATCTTCGTGGAGACACCTAATCCTATCTCAGCGATGATTATGATTTTCTGGAGGATCAGGCTACGGACTTCTTCATCGATGAGGATGATTTCGCCTTCATTAATGACGACGATGATGATGAGGATGACGACTACACTGACTCCGAGGAGTAGTAGCACTTGAGCACTAGCGTAGTGAGTAGTATTCGGTCCCACTGTATCATACTTTACAGAATGGTTCTTAAAACCATATGTTTTTCTTGTTTTGTGGTGTGTGTTGTATCGTGTGAATGAATAAATGAAAATCAAGTTGCTAGAAAATCTGAGTCAAACTTTAAAAACTTTTCAAAGTCCCAGAACCTTAGAAATTTCCCTCTTTTCTCATGATCTATCTGAATCTTCAGATGCCATGTGGAGGAAGTGGTTCATCCCCGGACCCGATGTTGCAGATCCTGCAAATGTTGGTTTCTGACCGCGAAGATGAAAGAGACGAACGTCAAGCCAACTTGGTCACCCTTCAACAGATAGCCCAGCTAGCCCCAACAATCAAGGCCACGGAAATCAGGACAACCATGGATCTAAGCTCAAGAATTTCTAGAACACCAACCCACCTGTTTTCACTAAGTCAGAAGAGCCCCTAGATGCAGATGATTGGCTGCAAACCATGGAAAATAACCTAGAAGTCGCCAAAGTGGAAGCCAACGAGAAAGTTTTGTTTGCCACCCACTATCTAGCCGGAGATGCCAGAGCATGGTGGAACAACGTTCATGCGATGACCAGAGGACAGATGATGACCTGGGAAGAATTCAAGGTCAAGTTCAGCAGAACCCATGTGCCACCAGGTTTGATCAAGAGAATGAGAGATGAGTTCAGAGAACTGACGCAAGGACGGATGACCGTAGTGGAATACCATGACAAATTATTGTCATTAGCTAGGTATGCCCCGGATGAGATCGACACCGAAGCTAAGAAGAAGGAGAGATTCTTGAATGGTCTGCACGATGAGATGCAGACAGTGTTAGTCAATATCCCCTTTGCTAATATTGAAGTCCTTGTCGACTCTGCCATCCAGATGGATGGAAAGATCAACCAAGCCAACGAGAACCGCAAGCGTCGCATGATGTATCAACCAGGAACCCATCAGACCCCAAAGTATCGCCCTAACCCATCTCCAGGATTTGCCCCGAGAACCAACAGACCCCTAATGAACCGTTCGACCTATCCCAACCGTGGAAACCCAAGGCCCGGAGGAAATCACAACAACCCCGGCAACTCTGGGAATTTCAACCGTGCCCCACCCAAGTTCAACAAAAACAATGCTACCGCCAACACCAACACTGCCCCGAGGACTGGAAGCAATGCTGTGCCGGTTGCAGCAAAGGACAAGTCGCAAGTGACTTGTGATGACTGTGGAAATAAGTGTCACTACTCCAACGAGTGCCCCAACAAGAATAATACCGCAGCCCCCAATACCAATGCCCCAGCTCAGCAGCAGCGTCGTGTTCAGCCTGGAAGAATATTTTCCCCAGGGAGTTCGCTCAACCGCGAGCGCCGTCTTTTTCTCATGCATGCTGAAGAAGCTCAGGAAGCACCAGACGTCGTGCTGGGTATGTTTTATGTTAATTCAGTACTTGCTAGAGTGTTGTTGCATTCTGGTGCATCGCACTCATTTTTCACCGAAGCATTTGCATGCACTAGTAAAATACAACCAACCAAACTGAAGCATGTTATGATCGTTCAAATCCCCGGATCAACCACCAAGGCTAGGCAAATTTGCAAAGCCGTCCCTATCCGAATCCATGGCATAGATATTTATGCTAATCTGATAGTACTCAGAACTAAAGGTTTGGAAGTAGTACTAGGAATGGATTGGATGTCCAAACATAAAGGATTGATTGGCTGTACCAAGAAAGCCATAACCATGACCAGTGCCGCTGGAATATCAGTAGAGAATATATATGAAACCTTACATCATCAATTCAAGTGCAACAATAGTATAGCCCAACCTACCATTGACCAAGTCCGGATAGTCTGTGAATACCCCGATGTATTTCCAGATGTTTTGCCCGGTATTCCCCCAGATCGGGATATTCAGTTTATCATTGAACTAATCCCCAGAACAGGACCCATAGCCCAGAGACCATATAGTATGAACCTGTCGGAACTAGCAGAACTAAAGAAGCAATTGGATTCCATGTTGGAAATTGGATTAATTCAACCAAGTGTGTCACCATGGAGATCACCTGTCTTATTTGTGGACAAAAAGGATGGAGGTAACAGTCTGTGTATGGATTATCGGAAGTTGAATGATGTCACCATCAAGAACAAGTACCCCTTGCCCAAGATAGAATATTTGTTTGATTAGTTGACCGGTGCCAAGGTGTTTTCCAAGATTGATCTTAGAACAGGCTATCATCAACTCAAGATTCGCGCAGAGGATATTCCCAAGACTGCCTTTACCACCAGATATGGATTATACGAGTATACTGTCATGTCTTTCAGATTAACCAATGCCCCCGCTTATTTCATGAATCTCACGAATAAGATTTTTATGGACTTCCTGGATAAGTTTGTCGTTGTTTTCATCGATGACATTCTGATTTATTCAAAATCAGAAGAAGAACATGAGCTACACCTAAGGACCATTCTTGGAACCCTTAGAGAGCATCAGTTGTATGCCAAGTTTAGAAAATGTGAATTCTGGTTACAGGAGGTAGGATTCCTCAGCCACATCGTATCAGCTGGACGAATTGCCGTTGACCCTACAAAGGTGAAAGATGTCGAAGATTGGCAAGCCCCAACCACTCAAACCCAAGTTCGTGCATTTCTCGGATTGGCGGGATACTACCGCAAGTTCGTAGAAGGATTCTCGAGTATCGCCAGACCCATGACCCTATTGCTGAAGAAGGACAAGAAGTTTGAATGGACCGACAAATGTGAAGCGAGTTTTTAAGAACTCAAGAGGAGATTGATTTCAGCCCCAATCTTAATCATGCCGGATATCACGAAGCCCTTAGACGTGTATTGTGATGCATCCAAGATCGGTCTCGGATGTGTGCTAATGCAAGAAGGCAAAGTTAGCTCTTATCTATCTCGACAACTGAAACAACATGAGAAAAATTACCCAACCCATGAACTCAAACTCGCAGCCGTAGTTTTAGCCCTGAAGACATGGAGGCACTATCTGATGGGAAATCGTTGTGAGATATATTCGGATCACAAGAGCCTGAAGTATATATTCACTCAGAAGGAGCTGAATATGAGACATAGAAGATGGATTGAGTTAAGCAAGGATTACGATCTGGACATTCACTATCACCCTGGTAAAGCCAATGTGGTAGCAGATGCCCTTAGCAGATTGCCGTGCCGCTTGAACTCCATGATTTTGAAGGATCAACCAAGCTTGCACAAAGAGATGGAAGATTTTCGAATGGAATTCGTGAGTGAAGGATTTTTGTCTAGCATCGAACTTCAAGCCACTTTGATCAGCCAGATCAAAGAGGCACAGAAAGTAAATGCTAGTATCGATGGAATCAAGCATCGTATCGGTACAGGCAAAGTACCCGGATTCACCAAAGACGAAGGAGTTTTGTGGTACAAAGGACGCCTTTGTGTACCAGCAGATTCTGAGTTGAAAGAAGTGATTCTGAAGGAAGCTCATGATACTCTTTATTCTATCCACCCAGAGGAACTAAGATGTATCAAGATTTTAAAGAGCAATTTTGGTGGCATAAGATGAAAAGAGAAATCGGAAGCTATATCGCCAAGTGTGATATATGTCAGCGAGTCAAGGGAGGACATCAAAGACCCGCTGGATTGTTGCAACCATTGCAGATACTGGAATGGAAATGGGATTCCGCTGGAATGGACGTTATCACCGGATTGCCTACTTCTAGTAGGGGAAATGACTCTATTTGGGTCATAGTGGACAGATTGTCCAAAGTCGCCCATTTCTTACCCGTCAAGATGGCATATCAGAGTTCGAAGCTATCAGAGTTATACATCGCTAGAATCGTCAGTTTGCATGGAGTCCCCAAGAACATCATATCAGATCGAGGAACTCAGTTTACCTCGAGATTCTGGAAGAAAGTCCAAGAGGGTTTAGGAACCCGCCTAGATTTCAGCACCGCGTATCACCCTCAGACCGATGGACAAACGGAGCGAGTAAATCAAATACTCGAAGATATGTTGAGAGCATGTGTGTTAGAATATGGATCTAAGTAGGAAGACTGTCTGCCGTTTGCAGAATTTTCGTACAACAAAAGTTATCAAGCTAGTTTGCAAATGGCCCCATTTGAACTCATGTACGGAAGAAAGTGTCGCACCCCTTTGAACTGGTCGGAAGTAGGAGAGAGTCAGATTTTTGGAACCGACATCCTATGAGAAGCAGAAGAGAAGGTTCACAAGATTCGTGAGCACCTCAAGACAGCCCAGTCCAGACAGAAGAGTTACACCGACAAGAGACATCGAGACCTCGCCTTCAACATAGGAGATTTTGTATATCTGAAAGTGTCGCCATTAAAACGAATGCAGCGTTTCCAACTCAAATGAAAGTTAGCCCCCAGATATATCTGACCTTCAAGATTCTGAACCGTCGAGGAGAAGTGTCGTATCAACTGGAACTACCCGAAGAGATGTCAGCCATGCACAATGTGTTCCATATCTCATTACTTCGCAAGTGCCTCGAAGTTCCAGAGAAGACTGAAGTATTCAAGAATATTGATCAACGGACTGTAGAGATCAATCATGACCTGACCTATCCTGAAGTACCCATCCGTATTTTGGAAGAAGCCTTCAGAATCACCAGAACCCGAAGCATCAAGTTTCTCAAGATTCAGTGGAGCAACCACACAGAAGAGGAAGCTACCTAGGAGCGCGAAGATCACATCAGGACGGAGTTTCCCGATCTCTACAAATGCTAGGTAATCTTTTTCGTCCTTTTTAAAATCTCGGGACGAGATTTTGTTTAAGGGGGGAAGGTTTGTAACATCCCAAAAATATGAAACTTGGATCATCAAACTCTAATCATCAAAATTTAGGATTAACAAAAACTTTTCTAAATAAAATATGAAAGCATGCATGTGTATGCATTCCAATTTGAATTCTTTTGAATTACCTTGCTTGTGTGTTTCTTTGCTTGTAAAATGATTCTTAGGTGAAATAAACATCATCTAAACAATTCCCAAACTTTTCCCAAAGACAAATAAATCAAAACAAACAAATTAAAGGAATGGTCACTTTGGCCAATTTAACTCCCATGCCTACTTTGGATGTCTCTAACTTTCCAAACTTAACAGAAACTTTTTTGGATCTTTACACCCCTTGATAGTACTCATAACAAAGTATCAAGGCCCACCTTGTGATCATCCAGAAACATTCAAATGCATAGTTTAAATGATAGTTCAAAATTGAATCTATATCATATGGGAAGATCCCACTTTTGCAAAAACCACTCAAACAAGCTCAACTTTCAAAACCCAAGCATACACAGACTCACCAGCACATGCCTAGCACACCCACCAAAAATATTTTCAAAATTTAAAACATGAATTCATGCAGCCATTTCATCAAACACCTTGCTAATTCAAATCAAACAAAATTAAAACACTATAGTGTGCAGTGATTCTGGCCTAACTTGTTCCTTCTCTGGGCACCACTAGCTTTAGTAGATCATCTAACAACCTTAACTAATCTCTAACACCACTGTAAGCTAGCCATTGTCATCAATAGTGAACAACCCGAGAGCACCATGGTCACCCCAGTGTGGACAGCAAGCTACAAGCAGCACTAGCCTCGCCAACCTTGTCTGAGAGCAAGCTAGCACCCCACCGCCACTCCCTGTCCCAGCCGCGAGTGATGCCATCCCCTGGACCACACGCACAGACCATGCCAAGCTGCTCTGCCACCATGCCGAGAGCGCGCCCCGGCGCCACCCTCGACAGACGCCCATAGACCGCGCGCCGCCCTCGCCCCGTGCATACGTGATCACCACCATCCCAGCAACCCCTTGAACCACGCCGTTCGCCGCCACATGCGTGCTCCATCAAAACTCCCGTCAGGCACGCTCAGAGCACCGCAGCGTTCCGACCAATCCGCACCGCCCCACGCCTTGCCACCACGCCGTTGAGATTCGCCAGGGAGCACAACACCGCCCCCTACCGTCACCCACGCCGATAGCCCTCTGTGCCGTCGACCACGATGAGCTTAGCTTGCGCCCATCGGTTCCCTCTCGCCACTATAAATAGAGGCCTCCCCCGCTCGAATTATTCACACCATTCCACTCCCCTCTCACCCAGAACCACCCCACCTCTGTCCCGGAGCAAGGCGAGCAGTGCATCACCGGAATTTGGCCAGAGCTCGCCGCTGCTGGAGAATAAGGAAGCCGTCGATTTTGTCCACCCCAGGAGGAGCTGCCGGTACCAGGAGGTTCGCCGTCGTCGACTTTGTCGTTATCCCGCATCGCCGACCCTCGCCTGAGCCCCAGTGAGCCTCCCACGACCCCCACCTGCTGCGTTAGGGTTCTGTCTCGCAGGCGCTGCCCGACGTGGACTATGAACCAGAGATGTTGGATTAGAACTAGATCCAACGCACCACATCGCTCCGTACAGCTTCGCGTTTAAAGAGTCACTGACCGGTAGACCCGCCCTGTCAGTTGCGCCCCACTCCGTGGAGTGACACTGGGCCGGCCCATTAGCAGTTCCCGCGCAGCCCAGTCGTTTGAATTTAACTTTTTTCCATTTTAATTCAAACATAGTTCTGTACCTAGTTTCAAAAATCAACCCAACTTGATTCAGTGAACCAAA
The DNA here is from genome assembly GCA_030063025.1 of Avena longiglumis. Classification (NCBI taxonomy): domain Eukaryota; kingdom Viridiplantae; phylum Streptophyta; class Magnoliopsida; order Poales; family Poaceae; genus Avena; species Avena longiglumis. The sequence continues at coordinate 271,213,516 of CP125978.1, forward strand.
TCGAATGAAACCAATTTTGTTAGAAAGGTATGGAAATACTGAATCCAAGCCCGTTGGATTCAAATCATTTGGATTTGTAGATCACCCTTGGTAAAAATAACAAGGCAGAAGATTTTCTGCATTCAAACATTTTTCAAATTTAAACTATAATAGCTTTTGAGTTGATTCCAACTCTCAAAAATCACATTTGATCATACCTTTCAGAATATATAAAAAAATATGGGTTTACTTAGAGAAATAATGTTCAAGTAACAAAAGGATGCCACATAGGCATTTCTAGTCATTTATTTTTATTTAAAATAAAAGGTTAAATCTTATTAAATTGTGACACCACTTTAAATCACATTCCCATGAACTGAAATATGTGGTTATGACATGTGTCAACATGATCCCATGTTTGGTTTGGAGAATATTAAATCTTAAGTAGTTTTTCAATGAGTAGAAATTACTTTTCTAAAAATAAAATCATTAAGTCAAGTGCTTGTAATGTTAGTGATGATGCTAGATCATCTATAGAACCCCTTTGTGTGATGATTGAAAGTAGTTAAGTATTGTTTGGTGATTGTGTACCTCGTATTTATTTATAGACGCTAGTACCGACCAAAGATACGAGGAGGAAGGAGGATACTACGAAGAAGAAGCCGAGGAGAACTTCAACCACTGTTCTGCACAAGGCAAGCCAATATTTGCAAGCTAACACTTGCAATTTAGCAAGCTTATACTGGTAATGATGCAAGCCTAATACTACTAGTTGATTGAGTAAGCTAACACTTGCAATATACTCTACATTAGGAAGCCTTACTAATCAAGTTGACCTATGCAAGCAAATACTTGCTTGTTACCATGCCAACTGTATGCCTTAAGCATATGTGATCCTACCCACTTGATAATCCCATTCCTAGTTTGGCTTACAAGCTTTGTACTTTATTTCTTTATCAAAGCTAGTACTTAGAGCTTACTTAAGTGAATTGTAGATACTAGAAAGATAACGGAAGGTTGCATAAAGAGCATAAAACTTGGCCTAAGCTAGATAATCTTTATGTCATCCTAAGGCATGATACTGAACTTAGTTAAACTGCACTAGTTTACCACCCCTCATTAGTACTTACCCCCACTTATAGATGCTAGTGCTAAGCATAAAACTTGATCAACTTTAGATGGGAATACTTGGTGGGAAAATGGTTATGAAAACCTTGGAATGATGGATCATTCTATTGAGATGTTTTGACATGTGTTTCCGAACACCAGATGATTTTGGTGATGAAAATGTTGAGGCGCTAGCCTTAGCCCTTTATAAAACTGATGGTTGTCTGGATGCAATACCATTCCATTTTTACCGTATAACCACAATACCCGAGAATTGGGTAGGGCTTGACTGGGAACTTATATACCTTAGTATTGGTTCCCTCACGGCCAAGGTCTGAGCTGAGGCTACCTTGTGAAGATTGTCCACCTGTGCAATACTCAAGATGATAGTTGGTCATGGTTGGGAGGCCAAACTCACATGAGAGGTGCCTAGACTGGGGCGTGTAATCGAAAGGTTAGGATTGATTATCCGTATACTGAGTATGGTGAATTCAGGATTTGTTCCTGACGGATGTATAGAATGTTGTGGTGAAAGTGTACAATCTCTGCAGAGTGTCAAACTATTCGAATAGCCGCGTCCGAGGTCATGGACAGTTGGAGTGGCCATGCTGTTCCCCGTCAGATGTTTTCCAAATGACTTGTGAAATGAATTGAGACTTTGACTTGACCACAACAGAGTTGTGATATGAAATACAAGTTCCCACTTAGGTGTTATAAGACTTCAACTAGATTTCTTCATTTCTAAACTTAGTAGAGGTAAATATGGCTTTTTGCAAAACAACCCTAGAGCTTAGTGTCCTACTACAAAAACCCCCTTCACTTGTTAGTATTAGTTTGCGAGTACTTAAAGAGTTTCATGGCTTTGTCCCTGGCTATTCCCATGGCCAGACTATGAAGAGTAGTACTAGGAGGATGGACCCCAGGAAGGTTACGACAACTAGGATCATCTCCCATCGTCAGCATTGCCTATGACCCCGAAGATGGAGCTTCGCCTACGCTACCGTTATTATTACGTATTTCCGCTGCTTGAGTTGTATTAGGAACTGGATCATGAGATCCTTATTTGTGTAAGACTTTATGTATGGTTTGTAATGGATGATGTACTGTGGTATCCAAATCTGTTATGTCTCGCAAAAATGGTAATCCTGGGATTGCGATGTATGGCATAACAGGCATCTAGGATTAAAAATCCGGGTGTTGACAATTTTAGATAGGAGCTTTATTAGCTTTGAAATTTAATTTCTTTATATTACTAAATTCATAAGATTTTACCCAAGGTTCCAAATTGAATGAAATCAATTTCTATGGTATTATAATATTTTATTTATCATTCTTGATCTTTTATAAATGTTTGTTGATAAATTATTATATGGATAAAATCCATAGTCTTTGAGTAATCTTGGAATGATTTTCTTCCATTAGGGTTTTAGAGTTTTGTTTTAACTTTTCCAAGTGTTTAAATTTCAAGATGCATTTATGCAGAATGCATTTCACTTGATTTGAATTTAGTTGGATTCAAACTTTATTCAAAGTTTGTTTAAGATGGGTTTTTAAGTTTCCATTTGGAATCAAAAAGTTTATTTTTTCAACCTAAATTTCAACAATTGTTTATTTTATTTATTTATTTTCACATTACAAAATTTGGAAAATTTTGGGATGTGACAGGTCCACCCTAGCCCGCGCTTGGGGGTGTGGTGGCCCTCTAGAACCTCTCCGTCTCGTCTTCTGGATTCGTGTCCCCCACGGTAAAATATTAACTTTGGCTTTTGTCCCGTCCAATTCCGAGAATATTTATTTTCTTCCTTTCTAGAACCAAAAACAAAAGAAAACATGCAACTGGCACTATGGCAACTTGTTAATAGGTTAGTTTCAGAAAAGATATAAAAACACCTCAAAGTGTAGACAAAGCAAAGCAAGTAGATACTAAACAAGCATGGAGCATCAAAAATTATAGATATGTTTCCGACGTATCATACCTATAGTTCAAACTGGACCCACTTCCTACTGATTTAGCAGACATTTGTCTTTTTCATTTGGGAAGGAAGGAAAGGTTTGAGATCTCCTGGTTGGGAGATCGTTCATGTAAGGTGGTCTAGTATTTTATAAAAATGGGATGGTAGCATTCTGTAACTGCATATTGATTTCTGCTTGACAAAACCACCCGTTTTTTTGCGCTCAGAAAATGGAAAATGGATTTTTAGTGCGACAAAAAGGAAAACTTCCTCCTGCAACAGTTTTCTCCATCTCAATATCCACATTCATGCCTAATAAGGGCATAGTATCACAAACTATGCCGCGATTTTGCACATAACATCGGTCACTTGGACCGAAATCCATGAAACCTCGAACATGATAGGTCATTTTGTGAAGGTTTTTTCTAGACATAATCAATATACCAAGTTTGGTTTTTTTCATTGCAACTATGTCACATAATATGATACCACACGAAGGATTTACATTGTTCGGACCTTTTTTGAATTTCTTATGTTCGTTTCGAATTTTCCCCGTTTCGATCTAAGGTCAAAACGGCGTGCATGAAGATAGGGGATGAGCCTCGTTAGAACTTGCATTGGATCTCTGAAGAAATAACATATTATGAGTCTAAAAATTATTTTTTTCAAAAAAGCATGGGTGTTAGATCATGTACCTGTAGTACAAACCGGACCAACTTCCTACCGATTCGGCAGACATTTGTCTTTTTCACCCAGGAAGGACGGAACGGTTTGAGATCTCCTGGTTGGGAGATTGTTCATGTAAGGTGGTCTAGTATTTTATAAAAATGGGATGGTAGCATTCTGTAACTAAATTTTGGTGGCTGCTTCACAAAACGACCCCTTTTTCGCGCTCAGAAAATGGAAAATGGATTTTACGTGTGACAAAAAGGAAAACTTCCTCTTGCAACATTGTTCGCCATCCCAAGATCCACATTCATGCACAATATGGGTATAGTATCATAAACTATACCTTGATTCGGCACATAACATCGGTCACTTGTACCGAAATCCATTAAACCTCGAACATGATAGGTCATTTTGTGAAGGTTTCTCAAGACATAATCAATATACCAAGTTTGGTATTTTTACTTGAAAATATGTCACATAATATGACACCACGTGAAGGATTTACATTGTTCGGACCTTTTTTGAATTTCTTATGCCCGTTTCGAATTTTTCCCGTTTCGAACTAAGGTCAAAACAGCGTGCATGAATATAGGGGACGAGGGGACGAGTCTCATTAGAACTTGCATTGGATATCTGAAGAAACAACATATTGTGAGTCTAAAAATGATTTTTGCAAAAAATCACTGGCGTTAGATCATGTAGCTGTAGTTCAAATAGGACCCAATTCCTACCGATTCGGCAGACATTTGTCTTTTTCACTCGGGAAGGACGGAAAGGTTTGAGATCTCCCGGTTATGAGATCGTTCATGTAAGGTGGTCTGGTATGTTAGAAAAATGGAAAATGCTTTTTCGTGCAACAAAAAGGAATACTTCCTCCTGCAAAATTGCTCATCATCCCAAGATCCACATGCATGCACAATATGGGCACAGTATCACAAACTATGTCGCTATTATGCACATAACATCGGTCACCTGGACTAAGGGTTCATCTTTAGTCCCGGTTGGAGAAACCAACCGGGACTAAAGGGATTGCGGCAAGATGGGGCAGTCAACACTGATGATAGGGGTGAGTGTTGACACTATGTCATGCTGCTTGTACCTTGTCGCGGATGGTGGCGCCAACCGGGACTAAAGATGAACCTTTAGTCCCGGTTGTAGACACCAACCGGGACAAAACATGAGTCCCGGGAGAGTGTCGACATTATGTCGTGAGTGTCAACACTATGTCGCGCTTCTTGTACTATAAATAGGCATCCTTGTGAATACTCGGGCATCTCCAAGATGGTTTGCGAGAGTAGGGACACCACTACGGCCAGTTTGAGGGAGATGCCGGAGGAGCCTAGTCCTATGGCATCTCCAACAAACTGGCCATAGATGCACTCTCTAATATGTGAAATTAGTTATCTCCTAGGCGTATTAATCTAGTTAGAAAAGTTACAAGCTGCAAGATGGTGTGCGAGAGCAAGGACACCACTACGGCCAGCTTTAGGGATATCCCGCCGGAGCCCAGTCCTCTAGCATGTCCCTAAAGTTGGTCATAGAGGCACTCCCTAATATGTGACCTCGAGCGTTTGGTGATCAGATCTTCATGGTCAGTACGAATGTGGACACCATCTTCATAGTTCGGTAAAGTCGTAGTACGAATCGGGAATAAAGGCCCCCTATAGTCCCGATCCAGCCACAAACCAAGACTAACACTCAAGACATTTATTAATATTAAAAAACCGAGACTACATAATCGGGACTAAAGGCCCTCCTTTAGTCTAGGTCCAGCCACAAACCGGGACTAACACTAAAAACATTTATTAATATTAAAAAACGAGACTAAAGGCTCCCCTTCATGCTCATATCTAGCCCTATAGTACACAAATTTAGGGTCGTCTTCGTCTTCGTCATTGTCGCCGTTGCTAGGCGCACGCGACTGGATCCTCAGCCTAGCCATGGCATATTCCCGGGGCACATTCCACTCCGGCCTCGGAATCATGACACGTGGGGAGGGGGCTCCAGGATGACAACTCCGCTACACCTGCGGCCTTCACCACCGCCACCCTTCTAATGGTTCTGTGGCGGTTGCGGGTACCACAGGAAAGGATGGTCTCCCCCGATGATGTAGCACGCATCATGCCGATGATAGTCCGGTTGGCCCACCATAGGAGGCGGACGACTTTGTTGTGGTTCACCGGGGTAGGACGATCACCCTCGTACCTGGCAAGCTCCCTTTCCCACCGGTTAGCGAAGAAGGAATTCCAGGTGTCGTAGTTGTCGGGATCCCAATGGGGATCCATCCGGTGCTCTACTGTGAGCTCAAGGTATAAGTGGCTCGTGATGGCCGCCTGGCATGCGGAACCTTGAGCCATAGGTGGGACAGGAAATCCTCCAGTGCCCATCATCCATTCGACGGACAGCTGGTAGCCTGGCGGACATGGGTAGCTCGAGGCAAACAACACCTCGGTCTCCTCGAGGATAAGAATTTCCCAGTATGCGTTGTCCATTGCTGTGAGAGACGAATGTGTGGATGTGTGGATAGCCATGGCGTGATCGGACTAGATATAGAGGGAAAGGGCGAGAAAACTTGGTGGGAAGCGGTGGGAAATGGCAAGAAATATCTTTAGTCCCGGTTTGTGACTACAACCGGGACTAAAATCTCTTGGAAGAGGGAAATGGCGGGAAATCTTGGAGGGAAGCGGTGGGAAATGGCGGGAAATATCTTTAGTCCCGGTTAGTGACTACAACTGAGAATAAAAGCTCTGGTCAGAAAGAAAGAGTTGGAAAACTTGGCGGGAAGCGGTAGGAAATGGCGGGAAATATCTTTAGTCCTGGTTAGTGTCTACATATTATTTGTATTATTTGGATTTTTACAATAGTAGATATGATTTTCTAAAGTTTTATATTTGATTTGAATTAAAAAATGAAAATTTACAAATGTCACAGTTTATACATAATGCAAACAGATATATTGATATTATATTAAGATTCTTTATATTTATCTTATAATAATAGACATATTATTTGTATTATTTGGATTTTGACAATAGTAGATATGATTTTCCAAAGTTTTATATTTGATTTGAATAAAAAAGAAATGAAAATTTAAAATGACACAATTTATACATTTTGCAAACAGATGTATGGATATTATATTAAGATTCTTTATATTTTTCTGATAATAATAGGCATATTATTTGTATTATTTGGATTTTTACAATAGGAGATATGATTTTCCAAAGTTTTATATTTGATTTGAATAAAAAAATGAAAATTTACAAATGACACAATTTATAATGATCCAAACAGATGTATGGATATTATATAAATATTATTTATATTTTGTGATAATAATAGACATATTATTCGGATTTTTACAATAAGAGATATGCTTTTCCAATTTTTTTTATTTGATTTGAATAAAAAATGAAAATTTACAAATGACACAATTTATACATGATGCAAACAGATGTATGGATATTATATTAAGATTCTTTATATTTTTCTGATAATAATAGACATATTATTTGTATTATTTCGATTTTTACAATAGGAGATATGATTTTCCAAAGTTTTATATTTGATTTGAATAAAAAATGAAAATTTACAAATGACACAATTTATACATGATGCAAACAAATGTATGGATATTTTATTCAGATTCCTTACATTTTTTATAATAATAGACATATTATTTGTTTTATTTGGATTTTTACAATAGGAGATATTTTTACAATAGGAGATGACCCTGGTAACGTTGAGGGCGAGCCCCCCGGAAGAGGGTTCCTGCCAAGGTGATGTGGTATGCTCCTATAATACCACAGTTAAAACGTTTATTCGGAAACAAAGAGCACAACAAGTTGTTGTGATGGCACAAAGAGGAATGTAAGTCAGACGGGATGTTGAGACACCCTGCTAATGGGTCGCAATGGAGAAAAATCGATAGAAAGTACCCGGACTTTGGAGATGACGCAAGGAGTTTACGGTTTGGTCTAAGTACATATGTCATGAATACTTTTGGGGAGCGGAGCTCTAGTAACTGCACCTGGACCGTGATTCTATGCATCTATAACCTTCCTCCTTGGTTGTGCATGAAGCGGAAATTCATTATGACGCCAGTGCTGATCCAAGGTCCGAAGCAACCCGGCAACAACATTGATGTGTACATAAAGCCATTAGTTGAAGAAATTTTATAGGTCTGGCATGAACCCGTCATAAGCGTATGGATGAGCACAAGCAGGAAGAATTTGACCTCCGAGCATTGCTTTTCGTAATAATCAATGATTGGCCTACTCTTAGTAACCTTTCAGGATAGTCAAACAAGGGATACAATGCATGAACACACTGTTTAGATGAGGCTAAAATTATATATTTGGAACATTGCAAGAAGAATATGTACAATGGGCATCGTCGATTTCTTTTGGCCAAGCATCCCTTAAGAAAGAAAGGCAAGCATTTCAATGGTCAGGCATGTCACCAGACGAAGCCCAATGAACGTACTGGTGCTGATATATTTGATATGATCAAAGATTTGGATCAAATAGTAACCTTTGGAAAGGGTCCTGGAGGAAAATCTATTCCGAAGGACGCTGACGGACACGCATCCATGTGGAAGAAGAAATCTCTATTTTTGGAGCTACCTTATTGGAAATTCCTAGAGGTCCGCTCTACAATCGACGTGATGCATGTGACAAAAAATCTTTGTGTGAATCTGCTAGGATTCTTGGGCGTGTATGGGAAGACAAAAGATACATCGGAAGCACAAAAGGACCATCAACGTGTGAAAGACCCAGATGGCCTGCATCCAGAATGGTTTCAAGGTCATGCCAACTACGCTCTTACCAAACAAGAGAAGGAAATTTTTTTTGAATGCATGAGTAGTATTAAGGTCCCGTCTGGGTTCTCATCGAATACAAAGGGAATAATAAATATGGCAGAAAAAAAGTTCCGAAACCTAAAGTCTCATGACTGCCACGTGATTATGACACAAATGCTTTCGATTGCCTTGAGGGGGCTTCTACCAGATAATGTTCGAGTACCCATTGTGAAGTTATGTGCATTCCTCAATGCAATGTCTCAGAAGATAATCAATACTGAAGATCTGTCATGGTTACAAAATTATTTGGTCCAATGTCTTGTCAATTTCGATTTGGTGTTAGCACCATCCTTCTTCAATATTATGATGCACCTACTGGTTCACCTATTCCAAGATATTTCCATTCTCGATCCAGTATTTCTACACAATATGTTTTCCTTTGAGAGGCTCATGGGAATCTTAAAGAAATATGTTTGTAACCGTGCGAGGCAAGAATGAAGCATCTCCAAGGGCTATGGAACATAGGAGGTCATTGAGTTTTGTGTTGACTTTGTTCCTGACCTTAGGCCGATTGGTCTTCCTCAATCGTGGCATGAGGGGAGACTGAGTGGAAAGGGTACTCTAGGAAGGAAATCAATAATATGTAGGGACGGACATTCTTACACTGAAGCACATTACACATTTCTATAGAATTCCATCTTGGTGGCCCCGTATATCGAGGAACACAAGAAAATTTTACGCTCCAACAACCCGTGAAAGCATGACTCCTGGATTATAGATGAACACATGAAGACTTTTGGCGGATGGTTTCAACATCTCATAAAAAACAATACTCTTGGAGATCAGCTATACTTGTTGTCCAGGTCACCATCTTCGACTATATCGACTTTCCAAGGGTACGAGATAAATGGGTATACATTTTACACGACCGCCCAAGATAAAAAGAGAACGAACCAAAACAGTGGTGTCCGCTTTGATGCAACAAACAACAATGGGTCAAAGACCACATATTATGGTTGCAGAGAGGAGATATGGGAACTTGACTATGTACCTACTTTTAAGGTCCCCTTGTTTCGGTGCAAATGGGTCAAGCTGACAGGAGGAGGGTTTGAGGTAGACAAGAAGTACGGAATGACATCAGTGGATCTCAACAATCTTGGGTACTTAGATGAACCATTCGTCCTAGCCAATGATGTGACTCAGGTTTTCTATGTGAAGGACATGTCTACCAAACCTAGAAAAAAATAATCAAAAGAATACAATATAATACGATGAGCCAAAGCGCCACATAGTTCTTTCAGGGAAAATAAAAATCATGGGAGTCGAGGACAAGATAGACACGTCAGAATATTGTTATAAGTTTCATGAAATTCCGCCCTTCACAGTGAAGGATGACCCAAGCATTATGTTAATGAATGAACATGCTCCATGGTTACGGCGCAATCAGAAAGGGACACACGTGAAGAAATGATGTGTAATAATGTATTAAACATTTTATGTAACTATGTCACATAAAATGGAAAATGGAAAATGTAACTGTGTTATGTAACTATGCCACATAGTTCTACACATAACATAGGTCACTTGGACCGAAAGCCAAGAAACATCGAACATGATAGGTCATTTTGTGAAGGTTTATTCGAGACATAATAAATATAATAATTTTGGTATTTTTTTCTTGCAACTATGTCACATAATAAGACACTGCGCGAAGGATTTACATTGTTCGGACCTTTTTTGAATTTCTTATGTCCGTTTCAATTTTTTTCCGTTTTGAACTAAGGTCTAAACGGTGTGCATGAAGATAGGGGACGAGCCTCGTTAGAACTTGCATTGGATCTCTGAACAACATATTGTGAGTCTAAAAAATATTTTTTCAAAAAATCACGGGCGTTAGATCATGTACCTTGATGACTCCTTGATGTGAAGCCTATTGGGAACCCCAAGAGCAATGTGTGAAGCAGCAGATCAGCAAGCCTTCCCTCAGTAAGAAACCGAGGTTATCGAACCAGTAGGAGGAAGGAAATGTCACACAGGTGTTGCAAGCAATGCGGAGACCTGCACAACACAAACTCAAGACTTTGCCCCAACTAACAGTGAGGTTGTCAATCTCACTGGTTGCTGTAACAAAGGATTAAACGTAAGGTGTGGAAGGTAATGGTTTGCAGTAAGTAAACAAGTAACAGTAGAAGATGTATCAATGGTAATGATTGGACCGGGGTCCATAGTTCACTAGAGGTGCTCTCCTTAGATAAATAATATAGCATGAAGGGCGAACAAATTACATCGGGGCAATTGACAGGAACTGAGGAAGGCATAATAATGCAATACCAGACAAAAAGATCCTTTGAGATTCGATTGGGCAATACAACAATATACATAGACCGCCATCCAACTGCATCTATGACTAGAAGCCACCTTTAGGTTATCATCCTAACCCCCTCCAGTATTAAGTTGCGAGCAATAGACAACTGCTTTAAGCAAAGTGTGTAAGGTAAACAATCCACTTGTTCCATGAACAAGAGACCGTTGTTCTCTCCCTAGTAGCAGTAGCACATCTACAACCGAAGAGATTTCTGTCAGTTCCCTTGGAAACTAGAGGCATGAACCCACTATCGAGCATAAATACCCCCTCTTGGAGTCACTAGAAATTACTCGGCCAATATAGCTACTAACAATGGAGAGCATGCAAGATCACAAACAACACATACATGATAGAATCATAAAGACAAAACCATTAATCAATCTGACATAGTAATCTCAATATCCATCGGATCCCCGCAAACACAACATGCATGGTTACACATAGGTTATATCTTGATCATGAACGGAGCTCACAAGATCTATACATGAAAGCACAAGGAGGAGTTACAACCATCCATCTACTACATGGACCCATAGTCCAAGGTGCAACTACTAATGCTTCATACCGGAGAGAAGACCTCCGGGATGATTTCCCTTCCGGCAGGGTGCCGGGAAGAACTTCAGATCCCCCCGATCTAGGGACGACGGTGGAGGCGGCTATAGAAAGTTTCGTTGAGTTTTGATAGGGTCCTTCGGGTTTCTGCATCGGAGGCTTCTTATAGGCGAAGAGGCGAGCCGGGAGTCGGCCAGGGGGCCCACACCCTACCCAGGCGCGGGTCCACCCTTCCCGCGCCTGGGGGGTGTGGTGTCCCTCTGGCACCTCTCCGTCTTGTCTTTTGGATTTGTGTCCCTCATGGTAAAATATTGAATTTGGCTTTTGTCCCGTCCAATTCCTGTATACTGATTTTCTTCCTTTCTGGAACCAAAAAAAGAACAAAACAAGCAACTAGCACTGTGGCAACTTGTTAATAGGTTAGTTTCAGAAAAGATATAAAAACAACTCAAAGTGTAGAGAAAGCAAAGCAAAGTAGATAATAAACAAGTATGGAGCATAAAAAATTATAGATACGTTGCCGACGTATCAAGCATCCCCAAGCTTAACTCCTTCTTGTCCTCGAGTAGGTAAGTGATAAAAAGAATAATTTTTGAGGTGACATGCACCATCAAAACCAAGATCAAACCATTTGCAAGCATTGAAAGCTGGGATTAAAGAACTCCAAACATGTGCTTGGAAGATGGAGTTCTAACAATAGGACATAGTAACTATGCATGCAACATGACAGGCTACAAACAAAGATCATGAATAACATGCATTGAAAAACGTTTGTTTGTTTCACATACAGAAAATATAGCATAGTGGCATACATCTTGTCCCTCATAGAGTAGCAAATAGATGCATAGGACACCTTCAAAGTTCACAAGGGTGACTAGAAACAAATAGCACACAAACAAGTAATATCACAATATGCATCAATCAATAAGCTTTGGGACACTGCACACAGAATGACAACTATGCTCTCTTAATGGTGCCTAAAGGTAGAAGGTGGAGACTCAATATAATGGTGGAAGAAAGGCCTTTCATAAAGGAAGCAGGGATTGCAAGTTTCAAAAAGAGCTTCCAAAAATTATGGTACTTGTTAGCTTTCAGCCCTCATTTCCCCTATCATAAGCATCTTCAAATGGTTAAGGTTAAAGTGAACAAAGATAGAGTATATGCTTGACAAAGTATAAGTTGGCAATCTCAAGTCCCTTGAATACGAGAGCCACACCTCATGCTACTCAACTTCAGTCACCTGTAAGTTCTTGTCACTGTAAGTATTTGCATATCATAGAGAACCACCAACGGGGTACCCCTTGCACATGGTACATGAGCTATCCCATAACCAAAATGACAAGGCAAGCAGACAATGAGCATCTCAGCGATCTTTTTATTTACTATATGCATATCTTTTTATTGAGGATGCTTCATAGATAGTTCACTATGGTGATGCTGCAAGTTTCCACCATGATTAGGCATGGCTTAGGCTACTGGCCCAGGCGTTTCTCTAACACAAAATACAAACTCCATGGACTTACAAGTTCCCTCTTTATTTCACACCGGTGACATCCATAGACAAAAGAGCATGATATCAATTGAGTACAAAGTACAAGTGCAATGTTGAAAGCGTTCCCCATGACAGCACAGTTCAACTAATTCCAACGTATAAGTGCAAGCATATACAACATAGACGACACAATGGTTCAAGTTTATTAGGGGCAAAGAATATAAAGTGTGCCATCAAGTTTGTGAGGTCTTTAATCACTAAGTTTTCACATAAGAAAATAGTTTTTAATTGGAAGATAGATGAAAACAAGAATATACTTGGAATGGTGTAACACACCATGCATAGGAATTTATAGTGGACACTTTGGAAAAAAAACCTTGTTTCTTGGGAGCTGGAAGCATGAGTAGAGCTTACTCATACAAGTGGAGGATAGCAAAAGACTGGGAGCAACCAACTAGGAGAGCATAATGGCCATAATCATGCAGTGCAACAAAACATTACTAATTAAAGCATAGAGTGGTACTACAAGTCTAGGACTAAATGATCATATAGGCTATGGTTACTTGTTCATAGTCATAACATGGTGTAAGCATGTGCCAAGTCAACCCAAACAAAGCATCAAAGGAGAATACCACAATACTATTGCTTTTGCATGCTAAAACAACACATAATTTCTTCAAGGCACACTAAGAAATTCCAATTGTTTGGAAGAAGACATGCTACAGCAATAATCACTAAGTATAAGGTCAAAACAACACCTATCATGTCATGCTAAAGTCTAATTCACAGTCAATGCAAGCTCCTCTTGAACTTTCAAGCAAGAACTTACTACTCCTTCCAACACCAAGAAACTTATTTGCAACAAAACAGCGAGAGCGGGGGTCCAAACTACTTTATTCAAGCAAACTAAATAGACTAAGGAAACCAAACAAAAACTAAGACGCTCCAAGAACAACACAACAGTGCATGAAACAATAAAAACAAAGTGTCTAGACAGACCTGAGTTTTTTATTGATGAAGAAGGGGATGCCTTGGGCATCCCCAAGCTTTGACGCATGTAACTCTTGGATATTTCTTGGGGTGACACCATGGTGGCATCCCCAATCTTGATCTTTTGTCCATTCTTCATCTCAATGCATCATTCTCTCTCTACACCTGAAATGTTTCCTTCATACAAAACATCACACAATCTTCATTAGCAACATTAGTGTATTCAAAAGATATTAGACCTCTGGCAAAGCTTTGGAACAGCAAGAATTTTCACTAAAAACACAAGCTACTTTAGTACCTACTTCAAAAATCTCAATTCACCTAAAGAGAACTCAAAAAGGAATCAATAAGAAGCAAATGCAAATAATGGCAGAAATTTGTCAAAACAGACCAGCAGGTAGAAACCGATTTTATCGAACATCTTCTGTTGCTCAAATCAAAAAGTGTTGAACTAATGAAAGTTACCTAACATACTGGGGGATTTATTCAGACATTTTCAGATCAATCCGAGTTACAGAGACTCCTCACTAATTGTTTTGGTGGAGGACAGAAATCTGTTTCGGGACAGCAACTCCCCAAATCTTACTTCCCTCTCATTAGAGGTCATTCTTGGCACAAAAAAGAAAGCAGAAAGGATAAGGAGAGGTCATTATAGAAGTAATAACTTCCAAGACTCAAGGAAACTCTTGGGTTATCTCCCAACAAGTACTTTTCTTTAACGCCTTTAAGTTAGGCACAAGAAGCAAGAAGAATCAAGTATTTTCAAATGAAGAAGCATTACCCCTCTTGTTCTTTCCTTTCTTACCCTTCTTCTTCTCTTTAGGGAAGATATTAATGCTTACCGGAGGAGAAGAGTGCATAATTCCCTTTCCCACATCTATTATTGCTCCAAAGTGTTTCAATAGGGATCTTCCAAGTGTAATCTGTCATTTGCCTACACATTCAATAACAAGATAATCAGTAGACACCATTTTCCATGAGATTTTTGTAAACACACCTTCAGATATTCCAATGGGCAATAAGGTGGCATTATTAGTAAGAGAGATTTCCTCCCCTCCTTCAGAAATCCCCCAAAGACTCAAAGAATCATAAATATCTTTAGGCATGAGACAAAATTCAGACATGATATCACAGCGAGCATAAAAAAGTGTAGTATTTATAGAAACTTTGATTGTGGGAAACCACTTTATTCATAACAGCAATACTGGTCTCAAGAGTGTTCAACCTAGCAAAATATTTGTGAACGAGGAATCAGACTTGCTAGATGTATCATAAATTGCAATCAACTTCTTCATGGCATCAAAAGCTTCATCCACAGTACATTGAAAAA
This sequence comes from Avena longiglumis, assembly GCA_030063025.1. Classification (NCBI taxonomy): domain Eukaryota; kingdom Viridiplantae; phylum Streptophyta; class Magnoliopsida; order Poales; family Poaceae; genus Avena; species Avena longiglumis. Next base: position 271,228,753 of record CP125978.1, read on the forward strand.
TATCTTTCTTAGTCACAGCATCCAAAGCATATCTATAACGAAGAGAAATACCGTGGTAGAAACTATTGATAACCATGCTAAAACTCATCTTAGGCTCATTTTCCCTTTTTAAAGTAGTGATTCTAGACTAAGCCTCTTTAAAAATCTCTTCACTTTTTTGCTTAAAAGTAAAGATCCCTTCCAAAGGTGTAACAGAGATTGGCCCCAAACCAGACATGGAAGCAACTAGGGTAGGAGCTAATTTTTTTGTGTTTTTTAATAAAGCAAGCAAACCAAACTAGACTAATTTTTTATGGGTTTTTTGAAAAGAGGCAAACAAAACAATCAAAAGAAACAAAGCAAACTAAAAACAAAGTAAAGAGAAAGGAAGTGGAGGACTCCCCTAGTGAAGACGTCCTTAGCCTCTCCGGCAACAGTGCCAGAAAACTTGTTGGTGCTTGACGTGGGAGCACTTCGTTGGAAACCCCAAGAGCAAGGTGTGAAGCAGCACAACAGAAAGACTTCCCTTAGTAAGAAACCGGGGTTATCGAACCAGTAGGAGGAAGGAAATGTCACACAGGTGTTGCAAGCAACACGGAGACCTGCACAACACAAAATCAAGACTTTGCCCCAACAAACAGTGAGATTGTCAATCTCACCGGTTGCTGTAACAAAGGATTAAACGTATGGTGTGGAAGGTAATGGTTTGCAGCAAGTAAACAAGTAACAGTGGAAGATGTATCAATGGTAAATATTGGACCGGGGTCCATAGTTCACTAGAGGTGTAGCACCCTCAGAATCGACCCTATGCAAGTTTGGGCGAAACCCGCCAAACCCGCATAGAAACGATTCAAAGGTGCCCACCAGGCACTTTCGTGCGGGTGGAAAATGAAGTAATAACATTACACACCAGTCCTCGATGGGACCCACAGAACAGATATATATACAACACGACTCCTGGAGTCAAGAATACAGATATAATATACAAAGATCCAAATCACCTTGAAAACGAGAGTGCGTCCAGCTACGGACAAGATGCAAATGGGGCTAAGAGCCCTGAAGAATAACCAATGGCGTCCATAACCCTTGAGCCAAGCCGGAAGGGTAACCACTAACGACGTCGATCTCAAAACCTGCTAAAACAAAAGAGGTGCCGACAAAGGGCAAAGGAAAAGAGGAGCGTCAGTACTGAGGCCAGTACATGGCGAGGCTAGAATTCGGCGGTCCTCGCCTACATAGGTATGGTGGACTGAAGCGGCAGCGGCAGCATGCACTAAACAACCTATAGAGACTCGATACAACTGGCGTTTATCAGAGAGGGATAAGAAAGACCTATTCGGAACCAACCTGATGCTACCATCAAACAAACCCATCCTGGCATTTCCCCCTCGAGTCCAATCGAGGAAGTCAACCGAGAAACTCACAGCTTGGCGGTTTACTTATTCAGTTATCGTTGCAGCAATTACTAGTCAGGTATAGATAGTCATCCTGATAAAATAAGCAGTGGGCAATTTTAGTTAATCATTCCGTTATAGTTGCGACACTTACTAGTCAAATACATTTAGCATGAGATAACCCAAAACCCAGCAGTTGTTGGTACTTTTATTTAGCCATTGCGTTGTAGTTGCAATACTTACTAGTCAGGTACATTGGTCGCAAGCGACACTCCAAACAAGCAATTATGGGCAGTATTATTTAGCCATTCCATTATAGTGAAGCTGATTACTAGTCATTATAAAGTCAAATTTATAGCACTACTTTAGTTATAGTTGTCTATGATCGAGATACTGTGCTCCAAGTCGTCCATAACATGACACGGCTTTCAGAAAGTTTTACCCGGCCGGGGTGCACAAATAGCAACACACACTCGATCAGCCTCGGAAAAACCAAATCAAAACCCAACGAGGCCTTCACGACAAAGCAATCACAGGATTCAGAAATATTTCAGGGGGCCACCCCATTGAGTAGACCCGCAACGAAGTAAGCTAGCTCCGAGACGGACTCAAGGTTTGCGTCAATGGCTGTAAACGACTGGGAACCCGAAAGTGTGACTGGGCTTGTCGATACCGCGAAAATACTCCGCTTACCTAAACAGTACAGTGTGCTCCTCGCACAATCGTAAATACAGTAGTAGCATGGCATAAGTACAGGATAGTAAATAAAACCTCAAACTAGTTTGTGGCCCCAAGAAATAAGACTGAATCAAGCTCTGGCTCAGGGGGGTCCCATAATCCTCCTGGATGTGGATAGCGCGATAAATCAAGGAACATGTATCAAGTACTCGGGGTCCTACGGGACACAAGTGGGCGTTCGGAAACCAATATTATCTATCACCCACCGATGCCTCTGCTTACTTCAATTTTAGTTGTTAAACAGGAATTAAAGTGAACGATAAGTAAAACCATGATCATCTCCAACATCAAACATGCGGCATTACTCCAACAACTGTGGCACTTGACAACACGCAACAGCACTAGAGCAAGCGACTACGGCGCGCAAGTCCAACTATCTACCAAACAACAGGTAATAGGATGTGTCCAAGGCAATATAAGGCTGCAAGGGATATCAAGGGTACGGAAACTAGAGCATCGCATCACAGATAGCAATAGATCAACAGGAGGGAATAAATACTATAAAAGTAAGATAGGTAGAAAGGGGGAGATGCTCGCCTGAAAACATTGTCGAAGGTTCGACCGAAGATCGGGGCGACACTCGCATCAACTCAACGGCCTTATCCGCGAAGAAGCAAAACACTAAAAGAAACACCGGATGCAATATTTAATGCTACGGCAAAAGATCGGGCATGGTGCATGTATGATGCATGGCATGGTGAAGGTGCGATGCAATTAGGTCATATTAAGCGGAACCGGGGTCCCGACAATTAATTAAATGGTTCAAGTTGTTTAACTACCCCGCAAATTAAATGTTATTTTAACATGGCAAAAGATAGCACCGGTTCGCTACACCAATTTAAATGAGGCCAATATGAGACTAGATTTTCCCGCATATGGGCCCCATATTTAATTAGAGGTGAATCGGCATAAGGCCCCCAAACCAATGATATGCATGCGAGAATGACAATTAATATGCAACAATTTTCTATTTAGCATTTATAAAATAGGGGCTCGGGAAAAGGTTCACACATTAGGGTTCGACGATCTTGGTTAGGGTTCGACGGGGTTCGGGGTCGGGTCTCGGGGTTCGACGGGATCGTTCTCGGACTCCGGGGTTTAGGGTCTTCGGACCGGGGTAGTAGATCTTGTCGCACGAGCGTCAATGTTTCCGGGAAGGATAACTAGTCGTCCAGGGTCTCGGTGTTCGGGGTGAAGTACTCGGCGTCCTCGAGGGAGTACTTGGCGTGCCGGATCGGTCGCGGATCCATGAAGCAGATCTTGTCGGGGCCTCATGTCGCTCCTGGGTTATCATGTGCAATTGTCGGTCTTGACCGCGGATGAACTTGTATTGACGGTTCGATGTCGTTGCAGTGCTTGGCGTCGGCGGGATTGGCCTTCGGATCTTGGTTGGGTCAGCGGCAGATCTTGTCCATGTCGAAGATCTTGCCGGAGGTTCGTCGAGTGCCACCGGTTGGTACGGTCTTCGGACGTCGGAACGGGACTTGGAATCTTCGGGTCCGCGAGGAGAGCTTGGTTTTCCTTGACGAGGGTCCTTGGAGTTCCTTGTTGGGATGTTCGGAATCCCCGTCGCAGATCTTGGAATGCTCACGGCCTGGCGTTTGGCTAGAACCCACGACCGGAAGCAACGTCCCCAGAGCACCCTTACCGCCGCATCTAACACCGACGACGTCGCGGCGGCTGCCCGAGCGGGGCCACCATGCCAGTGGTGCCTCAACGCAGACGGACGGGAGGGCTGGCCTCGCGAGGCGGAGGGCTGACGCGGCCACCGCTCGGAGGTACAGGGCAGAGGCGCACAGGGCGTAGGCCCGCTGGCGGCGGCGTCGGGGTCGTCGGGCTCCGGCGGCAGGGCCGGAGGAAGCTCGGGGCGGCGCTTGGGAGGAGCCCGAGAGGAGGAGGGAGGCTAGCTCGGGCCGGCGAGGGAAGGGCGGTGCAGAGGCGGGCGGCGGCGCCGCTGGCGGCCGGACGCAGAGGGGAGAGCGGGCGGAGGCGAGGTGGAGAGGCCACGGACGGAGGCGCAGGAGGAGGAGGAGCAGAGGGCGGCCGCGCGGCGACCGGAGGCAGAGGACGCGGAGGCGCGGAAGAGGAGGCGGTCGGCGAGCCTGGCGGGGCGGAGGCAAGCGCGGCGGAGGCGGCTCGCCGGCGGGAAGCAGAGAGGCGAGGAGGTTGGTCGGGGACGCGAGGCCGCACGGCGGAGACGAGGGGAACCAGGGCGGCCGGAGGAGAGGGTCGGGCTCGGGCCGACGACGAGGCGGGGGTCCGAGCGGCGGCGGGGCGGTGGCGTGAGGGCCGGTGGCGAGGCGTGGGGGAGGAAGCCCGGGGAGGGAGGAAGGAGCGCTGGTCGGGAGGCTGAGGGGCGGGCGCCGAGGAGATGTGGCGTGGCAGCGCCGACTGGAGGGGAGGGAGGAAGGCCGGGAGGGAGGCGCGCTGGAGGCGGGAGGGAAGGGAGAAGAGAGGAACGCGTGAGGGAGAGAGCCTGGGTAGGGACGGGGCGCTGTGGGTGGGTCGCGTCGGTGGGGAGGGGATTGGGCAGTTGGGGTCCTGGGTGGGTCCCGGGGGTCAGGGGAAGGTGGGAGTGGGGGTCGGTTTGGGAGGGAGTGGGGACTGAGGGGTGGGGTCCAGTGTCGGTGGGAGGGTGAGGGTGGGTAGTCAATGAGGTGAGAAAAGAGGGGGAAAGAGAGGGTGGATCGGTGAGGTGGCAGGGTGGGTAGGAAAAGGGTGAGAGGGTGAGGTGGCGGCCTGCGGTTGGTGGGTAGGATAGATTTGGGTGGGGATAGAATTTAGAGGGGCTGATTTAAAATGTGTGTTTGTTTTGCCTTGCCTATTTTAAAACAAGGCCACTTTGCAAATAGTTTTAGGTAAATAAAATCTCCTGCGATCGGGTTTTGCATTTGAAAATAAGAGGGTATCTACAAAGCAAAACTAGGTTTTTCAAATAGTTCGCATAACAATGCATGATGATGACGTTGCAATGCACAAAACAACGTGATTTTCTAGTAGTGGTTTTATGGATGCCACACCGACACCACTAACAATGGATCTCGCCCTCGAGATCCGCCTCATGGTACCGGAAGGAAGGTCGGCGATCTGCGTCTTCTCGCTTCGTGTAGATCCTCGCGACACCACTAACAAGAGGTCGTTGTCCGTGATCGTCGAGAGAACACTCCGGAAACAAAAGGTCGAAGGTAGAGGTATCAACAATTAAAGCCACCTCTAGCTTCGATGAAAAGAGGGAACCGATGCATTCTCGTCCACTTCAATGTACAAAAGCGAATAGAAGGGGTAGTCGGCATGGGGGCCAATCCATCACGCACCCAAACTATTACTCCGCACAATCAGTAGAAAGAGTGCAACCATTCTCGGAATTCAGACTGAAGATCTCGACGAGCGAGGTTCGGAAGCAAAGGAGTGATGCATCAGATCGATCCGGCGAGATGATGTCGTCGGCGAAAACACCGAAGGCACGAGAAGGAACAAAGAGAAGTCCACCGCACGAAGGATTCCTCGGATAGCATGAAGACCAGATGTAGCAACACCGTTACCAAAGGAGGAAGCGAGACCTCAAGGTACGACGAACCCAACCACGAGAAATCTCGGACTCAAGAGCGAGAAGAGAGCGGATTCAAAACACGCCGAGATAAGAGGAGAATAGCAGAGGGTAAGGAGTAAAATCAGACCTAATCGTAACTATCCAACCGATTTTGCAAAAATAGTTTTGACACTCTACTGCCGTTAGCTAGGTTATCCTACAAGCTGGACTTGTGGGTATCGCAACCGAGCTCGATACCACTCAGAACACCCTCAGATCGACCCTATGCAAGTTTGGGCGAAACCCGCCAAACCCGATAGAAACGATTCAAAGGTGCCCACCAGCACTTTCGCAAGGTGGAAAACGAAGTAATAACATTACACAACAGTCCTCGATGGGACCCATAGAACAGATATATATATACAACACGACTCCTGGAGTCAAGAATACAGATATAATATACAAAGATCCAAATCACCTTGAAAACGAGAGTGCGTCCAGCTACGGACAAGATGCAAATGGGGCTAAGAGCCCTGAAGAATAACCAATGGCGTCCATAACCCTGCCCAGGCCAAGCCGGAAGGGTAACCCTGCTAACGATGTCGATCTCAAAACCTGCTAAAACAAAAGAGGTGCCGACAAAGGGCAAAGGAAAAAGAGGAGCGTCAGTACTGAGGCCAGTACACGGCGAGGCTAGAATTCGGCGGTCCTCGCCTACATAGGTATGGTGGACTGAAGCGGCAGCGGCAGCATGCACTAAACAACCTATAGAGACTCGATACAACTGGCGTTTATCAGAGAGGGATAAGAAAGACCTATTCGGAACCAACCTGATGCTACCATCAAACAAACCCATCCTGGCATTTCCCCCTCGAGTCCAATCGAGGAAGTCAACCGAGGAACTCACACAGTTGGCAGTTTTACTTATTCAGTTATCGTTGCAGCAATTACTAGTCAGGTATAGATAGTCATCCTGATAAAATAAGCAGTGGGCAATTTTAGTTAATCATTTCGTTATAGTTGCGACACTTACTAGTCAAATACATTTAGCATGAGATAACCCAAAACCCAGCAGTTGTTGGTACTTTTATTTAGCCATTGCGTTGTAGTTGCAATACTTACTAGTCAGGTACATTGGTCGCAAGCGACACTCCAAACAAGCAATTGTGGGCAGTATTATTTAGCCATTCCATTATAGTGAAGTTGATTACTAGTCATTATAAAGTCAAATTTATAGCACTACTTTAGTTATAGTTGTCTATGATCGAGATACTGTGCTCCAAGTCGTCCATAACATGACACGGCTTTGAAAAGTTTTACCCGGTCGGGGTGCACAAATAGCAACACACACTCGATCAGCCTCGGAAAAACCAAATCAAAACCCAACGAGGCCTTCACGACAAAGCAATCACAGGATTCAGAAATATTTCAGGGGCCACCCCATTGAGTAGACCCGCAACGAAGTAAGCTAGCTCCGAGACGGACTCAAGGTTTGCGTCAATGGTCAAACGATCGGGAACCCGAAAGTGACTGGCTTGTCGATAGCGCCGAAAATACTCCGCTTACCTAAAAGCAGTGTGCTCTCGCACAATCGTAAATACAGAGTAGCATGGCATAAGTACATGATAGTAAATAAAACCTCAAACTAGTTTGTGGCCCCAAGAAATAAGACGAATCAAGCTCGCTCTGGGGGTCCCATAATCCTCCCGGATGTGGATAGCGATAAATCAAGGAACATGTATCAAGTACTGGGTCCCACGGGACACAAGTGGGCGTTCGGAAACCAATATTATCTATCACCCACCGATGCCTATGCTTACTTCAATTTTAGTTGTTAAACAGGAATTAAAGTGAACGATAAGTAAAACCATGATCATCTCCAACATCAAACATGCGGCATTAATCCAACAATCGTGGCACTTGACAACACGCAACAAGACTAGAGCAAGCGACTACGGCGCGCAAGTCCAACTATCTACCAAACAACAGGTAATAGGATGTGTCCAAGGCAATATAAGGCTGCAAGGGATATCAAGGGTACGGAAACTAGAGCATCGCATCACAGATAGCAATAGATCAATAGGAGGGAATAAATACTATAAAAGTAAGATAGGTAGAACGGGGGAGATGCTCGCCTGAAAACATTGTCGAAGGTTCGACCGAAGATCGGGGCGACACTCGCATCAACTCAACGGCCTTATCCGCGAAGAAGCAAAACACTAAAAGAAACACCGGATGCAATATTTAATGCTACGGCAAAAGATCGGGCATGGTGCATGTATGATGCATGGCATGGTGAAGGTGCGATGCAATTAGGTCATATTAAGCGGAACCGGGGTCCCGACAATTAATTAAATGGTTCAAGTTGTTTAACTACCCCGCAAATTAAATGTTATTTTAACATGGCAAAAGATAGCACCGGTTCGCTACACCAATTTAAATGAGGCCAATATGAGACTAGATTTGCCCGCATATGGGCCCCATATTTAATTAGAGGTGAATCGGCATAAGGCCCCCAAACCAATGATATGCATGCGATAATTACAATTAATATGCAACAATTTTCTATTTAGCATTTATAAAATAGGGGCTCGGGAAAAGGTTCACACATTAGGGTTCGACGATCTTGGTTAGGGTTCGACGGGGTTCGGGTCGGGTCTCGGGGTTCGACGGGATCGTTCTCGGACTCCGGGGTTTAGGGTCTTCGGACCGGGGTAGTAGATCTTGTCGCACGAGCGTCAATGTTTCCGGGAAGGATAACTAGTCGTCCAAGGTCTTGGTGTTCGGGGTGAAGTACTCGGCGTCCTCGAGGGAGTACTTGGCGTGCCGGATCGGTCGCGGATCCATGAAGCAGATCTTGTCGGGGCCTCATGTCGCTCCTGGGTTATCATGTGAAATTGTCGGTCTTGACCGCGGATGAACTTGTCTTGACGGTTCGATGTCGTTACAGCGCTTGGCGTCGGCGGGATCGGCCTTCGGATCTTGGTTGGGTCAGCGGTAGATCTTGTCCATGTCGAAGATCTTGCCGGAGGTTCGTCGAGTGCCACCGGTTGGTACGGTCTTCGGACGTCGGAACGGGACTTGGCATCTTCGGGTCCGCGAGGAGAGCTTGGTTTTCCTTGACGAGGGTCCTTGGAATTCCTTGTTGGGATGTTCGGAATCCCCGTCGCAGATCTTGGAATGCCCACGGCCTGGCGTTTGGCTGGAACCCATGACCGGAAGCAACGTTTCCAGAGCACCCTTACCGCCGCATCTAACACCGACGACGTCGCGGCGGCTGCCCGAGCGGGGCCACCATGCCAGTGGTGCCTCAACGCAGACGGACGGGAGGGCTGGCCTCGCAAGGCGGAGGGCTGACGCGGCCGCCGCTCGGAGGTACAGGGCAGAGGCGCACAGGGCGTAGGCCCGCTGGCGCGGCGCTGGGTCGGGCCCGCGGCAGGCCGGAGGAAGCTCTGGGCGCTTGGGAGGATCCCAGAGGAGGAGGAGGAAGCCTGGGCCGCGAGGGAAGGGTGGTGCAGAGAGGGCGCCGGGCGCCGGACGCAGAGGGGAGAGCGGGCGGAGGCGAGGTGGAGAGGCCACGGACGGAGGCGCAGGAGGAGGAGGAGCAGAGGGCGGCCGCGCGACGACCGGAGGCAGGAGACGCCAGCGCCAAGAGGAGGCGGCGAGCTCAAGGGCGGAGGCAAGCCTTGTGAGGCGGAGGCCGGCGGGAAGCAGAGAGGCGAGGAGGTTGGTCGGGGACGCGAGGCCGCACGGCGGAGACGAGGGGAACCAGGGCGGCCGGAGGAGAGGGTCGGGCTCGGGCCGGCGACGAGGCGGGGGTCCGAGCGGCGGCGGGGCGGTGGCGTGAGGACCGGTGGCGAGACGGGGGTGAGGAAGCCCGGGGAGGGAGGAAGGCGGGTGGTCGGGGAGGCCGAGCGGGCGGCCGAGGAGATGTGTGGCAGGCGGGCACTGGAGGGGAGGGGAGGGAAGGCCGGCCGGGGAGGGGAGGGGCGGCGCTTGGAGGCGGGGAGGCGGAAGCGGGGAGAAGAGAGGAACACGTGAGGGAGAGAGCCTGGGTGGGGACGGGGCGCTGCGGGTGGGTCGCGTCGGTGGGGAGGGGATTGGGCAGGTGGGGTCCTGGGTGGGTCCCGGGGGTCAGGGGAAGGTGGGAGTGGGGGTCGGTTTGGGAGGGAGTGGGGACTGAGGGGTGGGGTCCAGGTGTCGGTGGGAGGGTGAGTGGGTGGGTAGCTGGGGCTGAGGTGAGAAAAGAGGGGGAAAGAGAGGGTGGATCGGTGAGGTGGCAGGGTGGGTAGGAAAAGGGTGAGAGGGTGAGGTGGCGGCCTGCGGTTGGTGGGTAGGATAGATTTGGGTGGGGATAGAATTTAGAGGGGCTGATTTAAAATGTGTGTTTGTTTTGCCTTGCCTATTTTAAAACAAGGCCACTTTGCAAAATAGTTTTTAGGTAAATAAAATCTCCCATGCGATCGGGGTTTTGCATTTGAAAATAAGAGGGGTATCTGTACAAAGCAAAACTAGGTTTTTCGAAATAGTTCAGACAACAATGCATGATGATGACGTTGCAATGCACAAAAACAACGCGATTTTCTAGTAGTGGTTTTTGCGGGATGCCACAAGAGGTGCTCTCCTTAGATAAACAACATAGCATGAAGTGTGAACAAATTACAGCGGGGCAATTGATAGGAACTGACCAAAGCATAACAATGCAATACCAGACAAAAAGATCCTATGATATTCGATTGGGCAATACAACAATATACATAGACCGCTATCCAAATGCATCAACGACTAGAAGTCCACCTTCAGGTTATCATCCGAAACCCCTCCAATATAAAGTAGCAACATCACATCTACTTGTGTAAGGTAAACAATCCACTTGTTCCATGAACAAGAGACCGTTGTTTTCTCCCTCGTAGCAACATCACATCTACAACCGAAGATATTTCTGTCACTTCCCTTGGAAACTAGAGGCATGAACCCACTATCAAGCATAAATACCCCCTCTTGGAGTCACTAGCAACTACTCAGCCAAGATATCTACTAACAACAAAGAGCATGCAAGATCACAAACAACACAGACATGATAGAAGAAAATAGACAAAACCATCAATCAATCTGACATAGTAATCTCAATATCCATCGGATCCCCGCAAACACAACATGCATGATTACAAATAGATTAGATCTTCATCATGAACGGAGCTCACGAGATCTATACATGAAAGCACAAGGAGGAGATACAACCATCTAGCTACTACATGGACCCGTAGTCCAAGGTGGAACTACTCACCCTTCATACCGGAGAGAAGACCTCCGGGATGATTTCCCCTTTGTCAGGGTGCTGGGAAGAACTTCAGATCCCCCCCCGATATAGGGATAACGGTGGCAGCGGCTACAGAAGGTTTCGTTGAGTTTTGATCGGGTCCTTAGGATTTCTGCATCGGGGGCTTCTTATAGGCAAATAGGCAAGGCCGGGAGGCGGCCAGGGGGCCCACACCCTGCCCAGGCACGGGTCCACCCTAGCCTGCGCCTGGGGGGTGTGGTGTCCCTCTAGCACCTCTCCGTATCATCTTCTGGATTCGTGTCCCCACGGTAAAATATTGACTTTGGCTTTTGTACTGTCCAATTCCGAGAATATTTATTTTCTTCCGTTCTGGAACCAAAAACAGAAGAAAACAGGCAACTGGCACTGTGGCAACTTGTTAATAAGTTAGTTTCAGAAAAGATATAAAAACACATAGAAGTGTAGACAAAGCAAAGCAAGTCGATACTAAACAAGCATGGAGCATCAAAAATTATAGATACGTTTCCGACGTATCATCCCTATAGTTCAAACCGGACCCACTTCCTACCGATTCTGTAGATATTTGTCTTTTTCAGCTGGAAAGGAAGGAAAGGTTTGAGATCTCCTGGATGGGAGATCGTTCATGTAAGGTGGTCTAGTATTTTACAAAAATGGGATGGTAGCATTCTGTAACTGCATATTGATTTCTGCTTCACAAAACGACCCATTTTTTTGTGCTCAGAAAATGAAAAATGGATTTTTAGTGCGACAAAAAGGAAAACTTCCTCCTGCAACAGTTTTCGCCATCCCAATATGCACAAGGATGCCTAATATGGGCATAGTATCACAAACTATGCCGCGATTTTGCACATAACATCGGTCACTTGGACCGAAATCCATTAAACCTCGAACATGATAGGTCATTTTGTGATGGTTTCTCAAGACATAATCAATATACCAAGTTTGGTATTTTTACTTGAAACTATGTCACATAATATGACAAGATGTGAAGGATTACATTGTTCGGACCTTTTTTTGAATTTCTTATGCCCGTTTCGAATTTTTCCCATTTCAAACTAAGGTCAAAAGAGCGTGCATGAAGATAGGGGACGAGCCTCATTAGAACTTGGATTGGATCTCTGAAGAAACAACATATTGTACCTGTAGTTCAAATAGGACCCAATTCCTACCGATTCGGTAGACATTTGTCCTTTTCACCCGGGCAGGACAGAAAGATTTGAGATCTCCCGGTTATGAGATCGTTCATGTAAGGTGGTCTGGTATGCTAGAAAAATGGGATGGTAGCATTCTGTAACTGCATTTTGGTGGTTGCTTCACAAAACGACCCGTTTTTTGCGCTTGGAAAATGGAAAATGATTTTTCGTGCAACGAAAAGGAAAACTTCCTTCTGCAAAATTGTTCGCCATCCCAAGATCCACATGCATGCACAATATGGGCACAGTATCACAAACTATGTCGCTATTATGCACATAACATCGGTCACTTGGATAAAGGTTCATCTTTAGTCCCAGTTGGAGAAACCAATCGGGACTGAAGGGATTGCGGCAAGCTGGGGCAGGCAACACTGGTGATAGGGGTGAGTGTCGACACTATGTCGTGCTGCTTGTACCTTGTCTCGGATGGTGTCGCCAACCGGGACTAAAGATGAACCTTTAGTCCCGGTTGTAGACACCAACCGAGACAAAACATGAGTCCCGGGAGAGTGTCGACATTATGTCATGAGTGTCAACACTATGTCGCGCTGCTTGTACTATAAATAGGCATCCTTGTGAATCCTCAGGCATCTCCAAGGTGGTTTGCAAGAGCAGGGACACCACTACGGCCAGTTTGAGGGAGATGCCGGAGGAGCCTAGTCCTCTGGCATCTCCAATAAACTGGCCATAGATGCACTCCCTAATATGTAAAATTAGTTATCTCCTAGGAGTATTGATCTAGTTAGAAAATTTACAAGCTGCAAGATGGTGTGCGAGAGTAGGGACACCACTACGACCAGCTTTAGGTATATCCCGTTGGAGCCCAGTCCTCCGGCGTGTCCCTAAAGTTGGTCATAGAGGCACTCCCTAATATGTGACCACGAGCGTTTGGTGATCAGATCTTCATGGTCAGTACGAATGTGGACACCATCTTCATAGTTTGGTAAAGTCGTAGTACGAATCGGGAATAAAGGCCCCCTATAGTCCCGTTCCAGCCACAAACCGGGACTAATACTCAAGACATTTATTAATATTAAAAAACCGAGACTACATAATCGGGACTAAAGGCCCGCCTTTAGTCTAGGTCCAGCCACAAAACGTGACTAACACTCAAAACATTTATTAATATTAAAAAACTGAGACTAAAGGCCCCCTTTAGTCATGCTCATATCTAGCCCTATAGTACACAACATTAGGGTCGTCTTCGTCTTTGTCTTCATCATCGTCGCCGTTGCTAGGCGCACGCGGCTGGATCCTCAGCCCAGCCATGGCATATTCCGGGGACACCTTCCACCCCGGCCTCGGAATCATGACATGTGGGCGAGGGGGCTCCAGGATGACAACGCCGCTACACCTGCGGCCTTCACCACCGCCACCCTTCTTATGGCTCTGTGGCGGCTGCGGGTACCCTAGGAAAGGATGGTCTCCCCTGATGATGTAGCGCGCATCAGGCCGATGATAGTCCGGTTCGACCACCATAGGCGGCGGACGACTTCATTGTGGTTCACCAGGGTAGGACCGTAACCCTCGTACCTGGCGAGCTCCCTTTCCCATCGGTTAGCGAAGAAGGCATTCCAGGTGTCGTAGTTGTCAAGATCCCAATGGGGATCCATCCGCTGCTCTGTCGTGAGCTCAAGGTAGAAGTGGCTTATGATGGCCGCCTGGCGTGCGGAACCTTGATCCACAGGTGGGACAGGAACTCCTCTAGTACCCAGCATCCATTTGACGGGCATCTGGTAGCCCGGCGGACATGGGTAGCTGGAGGCAAACAACACCTCGGTCTCCTCGAGGATCAGAATTTCCCAGTATGCGTTGTCCATTGTTGAGAGATGAAGGTGTGGATGTGTGGATAGTCATGGCGCGATCGGCCCGGATATAGAGGGAAAGGGCGGGAAAACTTGGCGGGAAGCGGTGGGAAATGGCAGGAAATATCTTCAGTCCCGGTTAGTGACTACAACCGGGACTAAAATCTCTGGGCAGAGGAAAAGGGCGGGAAATCTTGGAGGGAAGCGGTGGGAAATGGAGGGGAATATCTTTAGTCCCAGTTAGTGACTACAACTAAGACTATAAGCTCTGGTCAGAAAGAAAGAGTTGGAAAACTTGGCGGGAAGCGGCAGGAAATGGCGGGAAATATCTTTAGTCCCGGTTAGTGACTACATATTATTTGTATTATTTGGATTTTTACAATAGTAGATATGATTTTCTAAAGTTTTATATTTGATTTGAATTAAAAAATGAAAATTTACAAATGGCACAATTTATACATAATGCAAACAGATATATAGATATTATATTAAGATTCTTTATAGTTATCTTATAATAATAGACATATTATTTGTATTATTTGGATTTTTACAATAGTAGATATGATTTTCCAAAGTTTTATATTTGATTTGAATAAAAAAATGAAAATTTAAAATGACACAATTTATACATGATGCAAATAGATGTATGGATATTATATTAAGATTCTTTATATTTTTTTGATAATAATAGACATATTATTTGTATTATTTGGATTTTTATAATAGGAGATATGATTTTCCAAAGTTTTATATTTGATTTGAATAAAAAAAATGAAAATTTACAAATGACACAATTTATAATGATGAAAACAGATGTATGGATATTATATTAAGATTCTTTATATTTTTTTATAATAATAGACATATTATTCGGATTTTTACAACAGAAGATATGATTTCCAAATTTTGACACAATTTATAATGAGGCAAACAGATGTATGGATATTATATTAAGATTCTTTATATTTTCTGATAATAATAGACATAATATTCGGATTTTTATAATAGATGATATGATTTTCCAAAATTTTATATTTGATTTGAATAAAAAATGATAATTTACAAATGACACAATTTATACATGATGCAAACAGATGTATGGATATTATATTAAGATTCTTTATATTTTTCTGATAATAATAGACACATTATTTGTATTATTTCTATTTTTACAATAGGAGATATGATTTCCAAAGTTTTATATTTGATTTGAATAAAAAATTAAAATTTACAAATGACACAATTTATACATGATGAAAACAGATGTATGGATATTATATTCAGATTCCTTACATTTTTTATAATAATAGACATATTATTTGTTTTATTTGGATTTTTACAATAGTAGATATGATTTTTCAAAGTTTTCCATTTGATTTGAATAAAAATTTTATTACAAAAAGACAATAGTCCCGGGTGGTGGCTGGACCCGGGACTAGATGGTGCCTATGCCCGCAAAACGAAGCGGCCGAAAAAACCCTCTAGTCCCGGGCCGTGGCTGGACCCGGGTCTAGAGGGTGGTTCTTTAGTCCCGGGTTAAGCCACACCCCGGGACTAGAGACCCTCTTGTCCCGGGCCATGTCTTAACCGGGGACTAAAGGGGGGCTATAAATACGCTGCGCCCTCCCCGATCGTGCCCACCCAGCACTTGGCGAATCGACGAAGATGAAGCAGCAGGCGAGACGACGAAGAGAATAGAGGGGAGGTGCTGCCCGATTCCCGCGCTGCCACCCACGTCTCCGGCCGCCCACCATGCCACAGCGTCGCTTAGGCATGTCGTCTTGTTGAGCCATCGCACGCCGTGCAGCCTCGCCGTGCCGCCACCCTGCATTGCCTCCGTGCCGCTCGACTCCTCCGGCCGCCCACCTCGCCGGAGGTAGTTATTAGTATTATTAGTAGTAATTTAGTTTCTTATTTGTTTATATTTATTATTTGTTTAGAGTTTGTTAATATTAATATTTGTAGCTAGTAATTTAGTTATGTTTTTGTATAATCTGCTTAATTAGTTAGTAGTTAGTGTAGTTTGTATAGTTAGTGTAGTATTAATTATATATTTTGCTTAATTAGTAGTATATTTAGGTTTTTCTAGTAATATTTATTATTATTATAATTAGTAATATTTCGTGCTTTCTATAAATGCTATTATTATTATTTATATTATTACTATATTATTAGGAAATGTTACTACTAACATTTCTTAATAATATACTACTAGCGTAGTAGTATATTATTATTATGAGTATATATTATTATATTATTAGGGTTTGTATAAATGCTATTATTATTAGGAAATGTTAGTAGTATATTATTAATATTATGAGTGTATATTATAATAATTATTATATTATTAGGACGTATTACTATGCGATAATATTATATTATTAGGGTTTTCTATAAATGTTATTGTTATTTACTATATTATTAGGAAATGTTTGTAGTATATTATTAGTATATATTATTATAATTATTATATTATTAGGAAATATTATTTTGTAGTAATATTTATTATTAGTAGTATTAGTAGTAGTAATATTTATGGTTTTGTATAAATGCTATAAATATATTAGTGCATTATTATTATAATTACTAATGTTTAGGGTTTTGTATAAATGCTATTATTAATATTATTATAATTATTATTTAGTATACTCTTAGTATATTATTAGGAAATGTTTATATAATATTTTTTAACTTGTTTAACTCTCTTTCTGTTATCTTTAAGTCATGGATCATGATCGCAATGGTGAAGATCTTCAGGTCATGATAAGAGTTGAAATACCTCTTATTACTACAGGTGAAGATATCGAGTTTGAGGAAGAAATATCCTCATATCTAAATCGATCCGATGTTGGGCTAGAACAAGACCTGATGTACGAAGGGCAAGACTGGATGGACGAAGGGCAAAGAAATAACAACAATGATGACCCCTCGACAGGATCCGGCGAGGTATATATATATATTAAGCCTCGTGTGACCTCTATGCATTAATTGATTTGGATATATCTATATATACATATATTAATCACTCTCTCTTCTTATTTTAGCCCACCGGATCGAAGCAATCGATAGCTCGAACAAAACGAGGGACGAACAGTAATTTGGATGGTAATCAAAGGTTCACCATCGAAGAATTAGATGATAATGGACAACCGATTGCTACAGAAAACCACTAGAGGATGGTTACAAACCAATGCAAGGTGATTGTTAGGGACAACCTCCCGATCACCATTCAAGAATGGAATAAGTCAAAGAAACCAGGTGAATAATCCAACAGTTATGTCACCGATGATGCCAAAGATGACCTTTGGGAGAAGCTCATAGCGCATTTCATACTACCTCCAGAGTATGAATAATTTGAGGAAGATGGTATTACCCCAAGGCCGGGTGGGCTTAAAAGAATAGTGAAAGTTAAGGAGTAGGCTCTAATGAAGATGGACGCACTGTACTGGAACCACAAGAAAGATTTATATGCGAAGTATGCCGCTAAAAAGAAAACTCCAGACTTCTTAGGAGCAAATGAGAAGTTGAGAAAACAGTGGCCCGGTTTTGTAACATACAAGAAATCTGCTGTAGCAAAGGAAAAGTCAGAAAAGAATGCGTTAAATGCTGCCAGAAAGAAATACTTCATAAAATGGGGACAAGTGGCTAGAATAGTGTCGTGCCTAAGTGGGAAACTATGCAGCAGGACATGAGGGCTAAATGCATCACTCCTGGTATAGATGGATGGCCCGAGAGGTCAAAACAATGAATGAAGCAATGAATGAAGATCAATTGGGATTGTTCTGGCCCGAGAGGTCAAAACAGGGAAGAAATTATTTCATGAAAAAAATTCTAGAACCCTCCAAAGAACTTGTTAAAGCAATGAATGAAGCTCAATTGGGATTGTTCTGGCCTGAGAGAGAGAGACGACGAGCTGACATGCGCCCTCGGGTGACATGGTTATACCCTACGGGTACACGACCTTAGCTTACCTGGTCCAGCCCAAGGAAGGCCCATGGCAAATATACGCCGGCCCATGAAGACTTTCGGGTGGCCAGGGCCCATGATGTCTTCGGATCCTTAGAGAACACGACTAGAGTAGATAGAAAATTCAAAGGGGCAAACCCTAAAACCTGTAACCGACTCGATCTATGCCTGGGACCTGCCTGCCTCTATATAAAGGCCAGGAGGGCACGAACAGGAGGCTCTCTTACAATCTCTCGCACACCACCGCATACACACCTCCACTCCAGATTGCATCTGCGCACCCCTGTAACCTTTGGTTCCACCATAATCAGAGTAGACAAGCAGGAGTAGGGTTTTCCCTCTGGGGGCCTGAACCTGGGTAAACCTTGTGTCCCCGTGTTGCTTGTTTGCTAACCATTCCGCGATCTCCAGCATCCCCATCTTCTCCAAAACCCAAGTTCATAACAATGGGGATTGACGAGATTAAACCTCGTCATCGGGAATCCTGAAAAGGGTGGACGAACACGAGGCAAAGGCGCTGGTGTTACGTGGAAGAAAGGGTTTCCCCAGTACGATGACAGTTACAGAAGCCGTTAGAGAAAGAAGGACCGGGAGGCAGACCGGATATTGAAGGTAGAGAAGTACCTAGCTGAGATGAAGAAGCTCATGCAAGAAATTAGCCAAAGGTCGTCAACTCAGCCACAGGCTGATGATCCTGCATTGGATCTTAGCCAGCGAAGAAGCAGCATGGCTTCCACGGAGGTCCAGGCTGATGATCAAGCACTGCTGGATGATGCACCGACTCCTCGCTGCCCCGTGGATGATGTCAGAGAGATGACACAATGTGAGCTACGTCAGCTAATGAACAACATATCCTTCAAGGTGTCGATCGACACTGCTTTACCTTGTCTACCTGAAGCACTCCACCATTCACTTCTGATTCCACCCGACTATGCTCGTTTCATGATGGATGACATAATGGATGATTTTGCGGACTTAGAGATTGACATCGCTATGCCTGAAGGCCGTAGGAAACTAGGATATGTCAGGCGCAACATTTTTCTATAGAAGAAGAAGCATCAAGTTTCCAGGCTCGGAGCCAAGGCCACTAACTCCGAGGAATCCAAGTCCACCCTGTCCCGATGATCGTCAACCTCCAAGTCCACCCCGCCCCGATTATCGTCAACCCGCAAGTCCACCCTGCCCGGATTATCGTCAACCTCCAAGTCCACCCCACCCCGATGTTGATCGCCGCAACAAGAGTATGATTTGTCCGTTTTGCATCACTATTTTATATCATAATTTACTCTTATTCAGATATATTTCATATTAAGAGGTGATACTTATGTTATTTCATCTATTTTGCATGTTTGATGACTTTTGGAGGATGACCTGCCGAAGTTTGGATTCTGATGGGAAAAGCGGTGTCCAGATGCAATATTCTCGAAGATCAGAAAATTCCAGAAATAAAATGGAAATCCCTATTTTTCTAGAAGACGAAGGAAGCCAGAAGGGGAAGTGGAGATGGGCCACAGGGGGCCCACACCACTCCTTGGCGTGGGCCCCCTAGGCCACACCACCAGGTGGTGTAGCCACCCTAGCCCACCTCTGGCATCACCCTTTGGCACATATAAGCCTCCTGGAACCCTAATACTCGGGGAGCGACCACAGAAAGATTTCGCCGCCTCTACGGGGCGGAAACTACAGAGTGAGAAAGATCTCTCCGGCAGGCAGAATTCTGCCGGGGAAATTCCTTCCCGGAGAGGGGATATCATCGCTATCAACACCGTAATAAAGCTAGACTTCATCGGGATCATCATCATCTTCGCCATCATCTCCACCAGCACCAGCACCACCACTCCATCCCGCTGTAACAATTCGGTTGTATCTTGCATAGTTCTTAGGGGAAACTTTCCCGGTGTTGATTACTTTTGTAGTTGATGCTATTGAGTGGAACCATTGAATTATTATTCATGTTCAGATTGTTACTTATCATTATTTCATCTCTGATCTTGATCCATATGATGTCTCGTGAGTAGTTCGTTTAGTTCTTGAGGACATGGGAGAAGTCATGTTGTAGTAGTGGAATTGTGTTGAGAAATATTCAATGGTTTGATATTTAAGTTGTGGTGCTATTCTTCTAGTGGTGTCATGTGAACGTAGACTACATGATACTCCACCTTTATGAGCCTAGGGAATTCATTGTGTATTTATCTACTAATTGTGGGGTTGCCGGAGTGACAGAAACCTAAACCACCGTTAGGAAACCTTTGCACAAGGGAGTGTAGGATCTCAGAGTTTAATGCTGTGGTTAGGTTTTTATCTTAATTAATTTCTTCTAGTTGCGGATGCTTGCAAGGGGTATAATCACAAGTAGGTATTAGTCCAAGTAAGGTCGTTACATTAGCATAGGTTCACCCACACAACACTTATCCATCTAAAGAAGATTAATCAACTATATGAAGCGAAAGCACTTGACAATATTAATATGTGTCCTTGAGAACGTTTGCTCCTCATAAGTAATACAACCAGCTTGTCCTTTCCTGAAGAAAGGATTGGGCTACTTTCTACAATTATTATTATTGTCTTTTATTTACTCGCACTTTATTTATCTGCATTATCAAAAACCCCTAAAAATATGTTTGCTAGTATTTACAGTGAATTCCTGATCCAAACCACTTGTCAACACCTTCTGCTCCTTGTTGGGTTCAACACTCTTATTTGTCGAAAGTACTATGATACACCCCCTATACTTGTGGGTCATTAAGACTATTTTTAAGCACCGTTGCCGGGGAGTGAAGCGCTATTGAATAGTAGAACTGGTAAAGGAAATTACTACTGTGAGTATTATTTTTATTTCTATTTGCTACTTTGTTTCCACTATGGATAACTCACTTAGTTTCCTATTTGGGAAAGCTACTACCACAGCGAAGGTAGTAGATGAACCACCACCTGCTGAGTTATATCCTTTTAAAATATCTACAGAAATTGTTGATTATGTTATGGATAACTACTACTTTGGAGATGGAACTGTCCATCTTGGTGATCATTTGCTTTTTATACACGAATTATGTGGGTTGTTCAAGTGTGCAGGTATCACAACGGAACAAGTTAAGAAAACTTAATCTCTCTATCATTGAAAGGCAGAGCTGAGGAATGGTATAAGCTATTGAAAAATGTCCAATCCATGGAATGGGAGGAAATTGTACCTCTCTTTTATTCTAAATTCTATCCTCCTAGTGAGATTCATAAATACCGGAATCAAATATGTAACTTTTGTCCTCGTGATGGTGAGAGTACATCCCAATCTTGGGGGATACTGAAGTTACTAATGCTCAAATGTCATATTCATGAGCTCCCTAATAATATTATTATTAATAACTTTTATGCAAGGCTTTCTCTTCATGATGACAAAGGAAGCAAGCCAGGTATAAATTATGATTATGAATGCATTAAATATTTTATGGGAACTGATGACTTTCATAATATTAGTACTGAGTATGGCCTTGATTCTCAAGTTATTGCAAATAGTTTTAATGCATTTGCCTCTTATATTGAAATTCCACAAAAGGAGTGGAACAAGTATCATGCACCGTATAAAGATATTGTTAATCATGTTCCATCTAGAAATACTAAAGTTTATATTGTCGAGCATATTTTTCCTAAACCTTATATTGAGAAAATACATTTCCTTGCTAAGGTAAAGGAACATTCTATGATATCTAGTGTGGTTAACAAAAGTACAAAGAAAGATGTTGAACCTGATGAACAAATAAATGTTAAACCTGCAGTAGCAATAGTGAAAGACCTTGTCACTAAAAATGTAGAAGATGGACACATTATATTCTGTGAAGATGCTTCTAATATTTTCTCACATTCTAGTAGAAATAGGAAATCTAGTGTCTCTGTGCTTTCTGTTTGAATTGGTGATCATTGCTATTATGGTTTATGTGATATTGGTGCAAGTTCTAGGGATATTCCTTATGAGCTTTACAAAGAAATTATGCATGAAATTGGTCCTTGTGAACTTGAAGACATTGATGTGGTAATTCACCTTGCTAATAGATAGACCATCTCTCCAATTGTTACTGTAAGAGATGTGGAAGTTCTTTGTGTTAAAACTAAATATCCTGCTGATTTTCTAGTACTTGGTAAAGCTGCTAGTAAAACATGTGCTACAATTTTTGGTAGACCTTTCTTGAACACTTGTGGAGCTATTATAGATTGTAAGAAGGAGAAATTTTTTAACTAAATTTGATGGAGAATCTTATGAGTTTAATTTTTCCAAATTTGCTAAATCTCCTTATGAAAATGAATTGCCTAATGAGGATTTTAGAGTTGAACAACTTGCTTCTATTGATCCAGTTTTTGACCTGAAACCTCTGTTTGATGATTTTAACTATGCTCACTTTGATGGTAAGAATGTTTCTTGTGATAGTTACATTGTTAATTTTATTCATAATTCTACTAAAAATTATTATGATAGAGGAAAACATGGTTTTATGCATCTCAATAATATTAAGTTTCCCCATTTTATGTTGAAATTTTTGATGTTTCACTTGTTTTGCCTTCCTATGCTAGATGGATATTTTCTTCTTGATGCTCTGTTTTACTTCAAATCCATATTTCCTGCATCGTTGAAATTATCATGCCTATCTTAATGTCTTTAAAGAAAGAGCTTTTGGGAGACAACCCGGTTTATTTTTGCTTTTAGTTATTTGAGTCATGGAAGTTATTACCTCTGTAATAACCTATCCTTATCATTTTTGTTTGATTTTTGTGTCAAGGTTAGCCTCTATTCAGAAGGAGGTGAGATGTGGGGAAGTTGCTACCCCAAAACAGATTTTTGTGCTTCACTGAAAAAATCGTGAAAAATCCCAGTACGTGGGATTGAGCTGTAATTTTCTGTGCATGTGCCCCGAGTTATTTTCTAACTTTCGTCAGTTTTTCACTTTTCGATTTGAGAAACAAAAGGTCTTCGAAAAAATTGGTCTTTACCTGCTTGTCTGTTTTGACATATTTCTGCCATTTTTGCATTTGCCTCTAAAATAGATTTCCTTTTAAATTATTTTGGGCTTTTGAAAGGAGTTTATACAGTAGATTATGTTTTGACGGACTTCACTTGAAATTGAACCCAAAGATTTAATATTTTTCATACACTAATGTTTATAATGAAAATTGTGTGAAGTTTTGTATGAAAGAAATTTACAAATGTTGGGAGAGAATGATGTAATGAGATAAAGAATGGTAAAAGGCTCAAACATTATATTTCTAGAGACTTTTATAATGAAGATATTTATATTATTCAAGTGGTGACTCCGGAAGAATTTATTAAAGACCAAATTCAGGAACCTGCAGAGTACTTTTTCGAAAAGGTATCAGTTCTGGTAAGAAAAGGTTCACAAAAAACTTCTCAATTTATAGTTTTGCAGTTTTTATCTAATATGGAAGATAATGAGTCAAAATAGGGAAGGAAACGGAGCCCGGGTGGCCCACACCATCCTGTGGCGTAGGCCCACCTGGCCACGCCAGCAGGTGGTGTGACCACCACGGAGCCCGTCTCCGTCCCGTTTTCTCCCAGTACCTTCCTTATGTCGTTAAAATTTGTAATATAATCCCCCGGATCCCCCAAGGTCCATATATCCTGTTCTCCTTGTGTTTTTGTTTTGATCTGTTCTATTCATATGTCGTTCCAGGGTTTGTTTTCGGAGGACTATGAGCTACGACGCCGGCGCAAGCTCCCCAACGATCTTGAGCAAGGAGCTTTAATTGGATGGGTGGAAGAAGAAGGGATCACAACTAGGCGCGAAGACATGGATCAGAGCGTCAAGGAGGAAGTAAAGAACATGTCAGCAGGCATGGAGGTACAGATTGCTACAGGATCAAGGGCCAGCAACCCTACTCTTGTAGGGGCAATTAACACTGGTTGCGCCTTTTCTCATAATATGCAGGGGATGATGACCTCAGTTCCTGCCCTACAGCAATGGAAGCCCTTCGATCCACTGATGAGTTTTGTTGTAAGTACCGAGTCCTGAGGAGAAAGGTGGATATACTTCAAGAGGAGAATAATAGGCTTCGCAATATGCTGGAGGATTTCCTCACTCCGATCATGATAACACCACCACCATAGAAGGAGTAATCAATCATCAGGTTTTGGCATCCCCTTGGTTTGTTCCAAGCTTGGGGGAGTGCCACGGTATCACATCATTACCTTTCATCTTTTTACCTTTTCAGTAGAGTCATATCATGAATAGAGAAGTTATCATATAGGATGGTTTGCATTGTGTAAGTATCTCTCCTCTAGTTGGTTGTCTACGTATCCCTTGGTGTGATTGCCGTTATGGAATATTAATGAGAAGTTTCATCATTTACTTTTTGCATACCTTATTTAATTTGCAATTTCTGTTATATGATTAATCTTGTTGTTAGTATTGATATCACTTTGGGAGCATCAAGTAAATTCAGTTGGTTTTGGCAAACCTAGCTTTGTTCAGTAGCAACAACACTTTGAGGATTGAAAGGAAAAGAGAAAAGTACTTGAAGTTTTATTATATTATTTTATTTCTTTCTTGACTGGCTCATAAGCTTAGTATTCTTAAGTTAAGATATTTTGTGTTTTCAACTTGATGTCACACCTTATTTGCTTGCCCTTAATAAACTTCAACCACTGTTTCATCTATGTTGCCTATATGCTTGCAAGTTATAGGTTGGGAGTTAGCAGAACCATGCTGTCATGGGGAATGCTTTCAACACCTATACATATCTATCCAGTTGATATCATGATATTTTGTTCACGGATGTCGGCGGTGTGAAATAGAAGGAGCGATTCTAAGTCCATGGAGTATTATATATGTGTTAGATATACGCCTGGGCGGCTAGCCTAAGCCATGCCTAATCATGGTGGAAACTTGCAGCATAACCATAGTGAGAAATCTGTGAAGCATACTCAATAAAAACCTATGCAAATAGCAAATAAAGAGATCGATGAGATGCTCATTGTCTGTCTTGTCATTTTGATATGGGATAGCTCATGTGTCATGGGGAAAGGGGTACCCCGTTGGCAGTTCACTATGATACACATATACTTACAATGACAAGGACTTTCTTATGACTAAAGTTGAGTAGCATGAGGAACGACCCTCGTACTCAAGGGACATGAGATTTCCAACTTATGATTTGTCAAGCATATACTTCATATTTGTTTCACTTTAACCTTAATCACCTCAAGATGCTATGATAGGGGCAATGAGAGCTCAAAGCTAGTAAGTACCATAATTTTTCTGGAAGCTCTTTATGAAACTTGAAATCCCTGCTTCCCTCTGCGAAGGGCCTATCTTTTACTTTTAAGTTGATTCAATCATCCATATGATGATTTATTCAATCTTGTTTCTTATGTTCCTTGTTTTGTACATTGCACTTATCTG
The DNA here is from genome assembly GCA_030063025.1 of Avena longiglumis. NCBI lineage: Eukaryota > Viridiplantae > Streptophyta > Magnoliopsida > Poales > Poaceae > Avena > Avena longiglumis. The sequence goes on from CP125978.1 coordinate 271,254,062, forward strand.
AATGAATACTACTTTGAAAGCTATCATTGTAAAAATCCCATAATGTTTGAATAAGAGATTCCTGCTTTATAAACTCCATTATAAAATCTTTTTTGTCAACTGTTCTCTGACCAAAAACAAATTTTGCCATTACCAATTATGATTTTCTATATGCATCTTTATTTTGACTCCCATACTCATTGCAATTTAAGTTATATAATAGTGAGTTGCTTTCTATTATGATCTATGTATTGGTAAGTGTGATGCTTCTTGTCCGTATTCTTTTTATCGACACTTCACCATAAACTTGTGGTCATGTTTATTGAGCTCAGTTTTCACTTAGGGACAAGCGTGGTCTAAGCTTGGGGGAGTTGATACGTCCATTTTTCATCACTATTTTATATCATAATTTACTATTATTCATTGATATATTTCATATTAAGAGGTGATACTTCTATTATTTCATCTATTTTGCATGTTTAATGACTTTTGGAGGATGAGCTGCCGGAGTTAGGATTCTGATGGGAAAAGCGTTTTCTAGATGCAATATTTGCGAGGATCAGAAAATTCTAGAAAATATATGGAAATCCCTATTTTTCCAGAAGATGAAGGAAGCCAGAAGGGGAAGTGGAGATGGGCCACAGGGGGCCCAGGCCACCCCCTGGCGCGGCCCCCCTGGGCCATGTCACCAGGGGGTGTGGCCACCCTGGCCCACCTCTGGCATCGCCCTTTGGAACATATAAGCCTCCCGAAAACCTAAGACTTGGGGAGCGACCACAGAAACATTCCACCGCCTCTATGGGGTGAAAACTATAGAGAGAGAAAGAGCTCTCCGGGAGGCAGAATTCTGCCAGGGAAATTCCTTCTCGGAGAGGGGAGATCATCGCCATCAACACCGTCATCAAGCTAGACTTCATCAGGATCATCATCATCATCATCTTCACCATCATCTCCACCAGCACCATCACCACCACTCCATCCCGCTGTAACAATTGGGTTGAATCTTGCATAGTTCTTAGGGGAAAGTTTCCCGGTGTTGATTACTTTTGTAGGTGATGCTATTGAGTGGAACCATTGAATTATTGTTCATGTTCAGATTGTTACTTATCATTATTTCATCTCTGATCCTGATCCATATGATGTCTCGTGAGTAGTTCGTTTAGTTCTTGTGGACATGGGAGAAGTCATGTTGTTAGTAGCGGAATTGTGTTGAGAAATATTCAATGGTTTGATATTTAAGTTGTGGTGATATTCTTCTAGTGGTGTCATGTGAACGTTGACTACATGATACTTCACCTTTATGGGCCTAGGGGAATGCATTGTGTATTGGATACTAATTGTGGGGTTGCCGGAGTGACAGAAACCTAAACCCCCGTTAGGAAACCTTTGTACAAGGGAGTGTAGGATCTCAGAGTTTAATGTTGTGGTTAGGTTTTTATCTTAATTACTTTCTTCTAGTTGCGGATGCTTGCAAGGGTTATAATCACAAGTATGTATTAGTCCAAGTAAGGTCGGTACATTAGCATAGGTTCAACCACACAACACTTATCCAACTAAAGGAGATTAATCAACTATATGAAGCGAAAGCACTTGACAAAATTCCTATGTGTCCTCAAGAACGTTTGGTCCTCATAAGTAATACAACTAGCTTGTCCTTTGCTGAAGAAAGGATTGGTCCACTTGCTGCAATTATTATTATTATCTTTTATTTACTCGCACTTTATTTATCTGCATTGTCAAAAACCCCTAAAAATTCGTTTGCTAGTATTTATAGTGAATTCCTGATCCAAACCACATGTCAACACCTTCTACTCCTCGTTGGGTTCGACACTATTATTTATCAAAAGTACTACGATACACCCCCTAATACTTGTGGGTCATCAGAGTACATCAACTCAATCTCGGCCTCCACGCAATACTCGATCTCCGCCTCTGCCTTCATGCAATACTACCTCGTCGAAGAAACAAAAGTTCGCCTCTCCCCCATGCCCCACATCGAAGAAAGGTAAAACGGAGAAGATAGTCGGCATCCCGCCGGCTCTTCCAAAGACATCTTATGACAAGACCGATGAGGAAAATGTTGCGGATGTGGATGCCCAAGTTAAGGCGCATTTTGCGCCCAAAAAGCATGAGCCAAAGCCGGTATTTGATGAAAAAACCAAATAGTAGGCTAGGTCCTTTCTTGACATCCCAGATATCGATGAATCTAGAATCAGACTATGACCAGGAAATTCTTAAGCAAGCAAAACAGAAAAAAATAACAAGTGCAAAATGCGGGAAACAAGTTGCCTAGCTCGGACAACATAATATTCAATCGCCCCCCGCTCAAAGTGATTTCAGATATTGACAAGGCCTTTAGAGCCGAAATGGATAAGGACATGCACATAATGGACCCCAGAGCTAGTACTGCTGCTGCACTATTGGGCATCAATGTATCGGAGGACAAAGCATGTACTGCCAATGAAAATATGTCTCTTGGTCAATTTTAAGGCTATGAAGATACGTCAGTGGGTCAGATAGTAGGACAGTATGTCCAAGGGGAGCCTCTAGTCAGTCATGAGGATCTCACGCGTCTATCCACACATATGCGAAATCTGCACACATGGTACATGTTGCAAACAGGAAAAAAAGCACCAGAATGATTGGTTTTTGGTGGATGTTAGACATGAGCATCACTTCAAACCTTACTCGATACATGTTCAAATGACCGAACTGTTTCAGTTATACAATCAACGCGCCCTCGACAAATCTATCATTGGTTGCTACTGTCTGTAAGTTATTTATTTATGTAATTAAGTGTCTAGCTCAGCTCGTTTATTGCATGTAATATATTATCTTGACTATATATCCTTTTGTATGATATTATATTCTGCAGAATGAAGATTCTTGAATGCAAAATATCTAGAAAATATTGATATGTCCAATTTGCATCACCATCTATATCATAATTTGCCTCTATTCATTGATATATTTCATATTAAGAGGTGTTACTTATGTATTTTCATCTATTTTTGCATGTTGGATGATTCTTGGAGGATGAACTGCCGGAGTCAGGATTCTGATGGAAAAAAATGGTGTTTTGATGCAATTTCGCGAAGATCAGAAAAATACCAGAAAAACTACGAAAAATCCTATTTTCCCAGAAGACGAAGAATGCCAGAAGGGGAGGCGGGCCACCCCTAGGCCGCGCCTACAGGGGGTGTGGCCCACCTGGCCCACCCCTGGCTCCGCCCTCTCGCCTATATCTTCTCCTCGAAACCCTAATACACGGGGAGCGACCACAAAAAGATTCTTCCACCTCTGCTGGGTGGAAACACCGAGAGAGAAAGATATCTACAACAGACAGATTTCTACCGAGGAAATATCTTCCCAGAGAGGGGAGATCGTCGCCATCAACACCATCATAAAGCTAGGCTTCCTCGGGATCATCATCATCATCCACACCATCATATCCACCAGCACCATCATCATCAATTGTGTTGAATACTTGCATAGTTCTTAGGGGAAACTTTCTCGGTGTTGATTACTATTCTAGTTTCTTCTTGTGAGTGGAACCATTGGTTATTGTTTATGTTCATATTGTGATTCATCACCATATCATCTTTGATCTTGATCCATATGATTTCTCGTGAGTAGTTCGTTTAGTTCTTGAAGACATGGGAGAAGTCATGTCGTTAGTAGTGGATTTGTGTTGAGATATTATTCATTGGTTTTGTATTTAAGTTGTGGTGCTATTCTTCTAGTAGTGTCATGTGAATGTCGACTACATGATACTTCACTATTTATGGTCCTAGGGGAATGCATAGTGTATTTGTCTACTAATTGTGGGGTTCCTGGAGTGACAGAAACCTGAAACCCCTTTAGGACACCATTGCACAAGGGAGTGCAGGATCTCAGACTTTAAGGCTGTGGTTAGGTTTATACCTTAATTGATTTGTTTTAGTTGCGGATACTTGCAAGGGGTTTAATTACAAGTATGTATTAGTCCAAGTAAGGTCGGTACATTATCATAGGTTAACCCACACAACACTTACAAAACCAAAGAAGACTACTGAGCTATATGAAGCGAAAGCACTTGACAGAATTCCCATTTGTCCTCGAGAACATTTGATCCTCATAAGTATTTCCACTGGCTTGTCCTTTGCTAATAAAGGATTGGGACACTTGCTGCAATTGTTTTCTGTCTTTATTACTCACACTTTATTTCTTTGCTTTATCAGAAAATCCCTAAAAATCCGTTTTCTAAGTATTACAGAGATTTCCTGCTCCATACCACTAGTCAACACCTTCTGCTCCTCGTTGGGATCGACACTCCTATTTATCAAAAGTACTACGATACACCCCCTATACTTGTGGGTCATCAAGACTATTTTCTGGCACTGTTGCCAGGGAGTGAAGCGCTATTGAAGAGTGGAACTAGTAAAGGAAACTTCTACTATGAGTATTGCTTTTTATTTATGTTTGTTACTTTGTTCTAATATGGATAACCCACTTTGTTTTCTGTTTGGGAAAACTAATACAACTTTTAGGGTAGTAGATGAACCACCACCTGCTGAGATAGATCCTTTTAAGATACCTACAAGTATTGTTGATCGTGTTATGGATAATTATTATTTAGGGGATGGAACTGTCCACCTGGTGATCACTTGCTTTTTATCCATGAATTATGCGGGCTGTTTAATTGTGCAGGTATCACAACTGAACTGGTGAAGAAGAAGTTACTCTCTATATCATTGAAAGGAAGTGCTGAAGAATGGACAATCCATGGAATGGGAGGAAATAATGCCTCTCTTTTATTCTAAATTCTATCCTCCTAGTGAGATTCATAAGGATAGGAATCTAATATATAACTTCTGGCCTCGTGATGGAGAGAGTACAACTCAAGATTGGGGGAGATTGAAGTTACTAATGCTTAAAGATTTACTAGATGCTTGTTGTGCTGGATCATTCACACGTATGAAGGAAGAAGATAAATGGGATCTCCTAGATCGTATTCAAGAGAACACTAAAGCATGGGAGAATGACAAAGGAATAAAGTCAGGTATAAACTATGATTATGAATGCATTAAATATTTTATGGGAACTGATGACTTCCGTGATATTAGTACTGAGTATGGTCTTGATTCTCAAAGTATTGGCAATTGTTTTAAGGCCTTTTCCTCTTACATAAAATTCCTAAAAAGAAGTGGAATAAGTACCATGCACCTTATAAATATGTTGTTAATCATGTTCCTATTATAAATACCGATGTTTGTACTACTAATCATATTGTTCCTGAACCTTATGTTGATAAAACACCTTTCCCAGCGAAGGTAAAGGAGTTTTCTATGATAATTAATTCGAATAACAAAGGTACAAATGAAGCTATGGAACCTGATGAGCAAACAAACAAAGCTATTGTGAAAGATCTTGTCACTAGAAATATAGAGGATGAGCACATTATCTTCTGTTAAGACGCTTATAATATTATTTCTCATCCTAGTAAAGATAGAAAAGCTAGTGTCCATGTGCTTTCTGTTAAAATTGGTGATCATTGCTATTATGGTTTATGTGATATTGGTTCTAGTTCTAGTGCTATTCCTTATGAGCTTTATAGGGAAATTATGCATGAAATTGGTCCTTGTGAACTTGAGGACATTGATGTGGTTATTCACCTTGATAATAAGGAAACCATTTGCCCTATTGGTATTGTAAGAGATGTGGAGGTTCTCGTAAGTAAGATTAAGTATCCTGCTGAATTTCTAGTGCTTAATTCAGCAGCTAGTAAAACTTGTCCTATCATTTTTGGTAGACCTTTCTTGAACACTTGTGGAGATATTATAGATTGTAAGTGTCACAACCCAAGTTTTAGATTCGGTTCTGCATATCACTCATGTCATTCTGCATTCATGAACCTTTCGTCAATTTCAAAACCCTGCATTCAACTCCTAGACGAAGCGCCTCAAGTGTTCTTACAAAGAAGAATAGTTGGACCCTTGGAGTCACTAGTTTGTAATAAACATTTTATTGCTAAAAATGATCCTAGAATGATCCCTAGCATTTTAGAAAAATATGAAAACAAAAATCAACTCATTTTTTTTAACCAATAAAAAGTTATGAAAGAAATAAGAAAAACAAAAAGGAATAAAAGAAAGAACAAAAAAAAGCTAACCTAAACTACCCTAGCCCACTTTACCGCCTCGCTTATCCGCCGCCTTCCCATGAGCAGAACGCAGAACAAGAGCAGCCAGAGGCCCAACGCCGGCCAAGCAGAGGGCCCCGCAGCAGCCCACTCCGCCCCCTCCTCCCCTGTGCCGCTGCCAGGCGGACCCCACCGGCCTTCCTCTTCCTACGGCTGGACCCGTGTTCGTCACTGCCTCAACAACCGAACGAAATCCCGACGATTTCGGTGCCGATCTCTTTCCCCTCTATACGCCGTCCCTCCTATATAAGACCCGCACCCTCCTCGTCTCTTTTTTTTGCAAAAAACGGCAAACCCTAGCGCCGCTCGAAGCTCCTCGATCTGCCGCCGTCGGAGCTCGCTGACGAGCTCGACATAGGAGGTTACGAAGCACCCCGCCGCCTCTTTCGTCCCTTATCCTATCGCCAGTACTCGACTCCATCGCCTCACGCCGTTTTCCCCATCGCAGGACCACGGGAGAGGCCGTGATTGCTCGCCGGAGCACTATCTCTGCCGCACGTCACCATCTGCACACCGACGCCGCTTCGGGAAGCAATCCACGACGCCGTTCTCACCAATTGACTCGTCGTCCTCGCTCGGTCCTCGTCCGCCACCTCCCCTCGCCTAGAACTCGTCGGAGCGTCGCCCAAGATCACCACCGAGCCGTCCTCCGCCGCTCGTCGTCGCCCAGGCCGGCCCACGCGGAAGGATTTGTTCCGAGCCGCTGGATTCCCCTCCAACGGCCCAGATTAGATCTTGTCCGCGAAGGGGTACCGACGAACCAGCTTGCGCCATGTGTCGTCCTCGTCAGCCTGCCGCGCCAGCGCCACGTCAGCGCCAGGTCAGCTCCTGCGCCCAGTCAGCGAAGGATATTCCCAGGGAATATTCCCTGTGAATTTAAAATTGAATTAAAATTCAGAAAATTGCATAAACCTGTAAAATTCATAGAAATTAATCTACTGGGCCGAAAATTGCAAATAAAATATGTGTAGATTCAGTAAGTTGTGTGGAATCTTGCTGTACCATTGTTCCACACTTTTGCAGCAAGATTTTGTCCAGGTTAATTAATTGAGTTAATGGCACTTTTTGGAGTAATTAATTCGTAGAAAAAGATCTGTAACTCCAAAAATTGCATATGATATGTCCCTGGATTCAGTAGAACAAGGGGAATCTCAAAGTGAATTAAAAGAATAGACTTACAGTAAAAACTTTTGCAGAAACTATTTAATGGCTTTCTGTAGTGTTTTAATTACTCGGGGAGTTTTATAATTCCTTTTTGAGTAATTCCAACTGGTACTGTTCCTAAATAGCAGTGCCTATACAGTAGAATTTTCCCAAGATTTTACAAACAGTATAATACTGGTAGTGAATTATTTGTGTTCTAGCTCTAGTTTTGAGCATTATATTTTGCATAATAGTTTTCCTTGCGCTAAAACTATTTTCCATGCATGCAATCATAAGCTTTACTCAATAGGATTATGTGGTGCTGCTGTAGCATCACTTCACTTGTCATGCATGCATTCATACATCATCTTTGTTGCATATGTATGTGGATTTCTTGTTTATGATTGCAATTGTATTGTGTAGATTGTGACGAGTGCAACGCTTGCTCGTGTGTGGATTGTTCTTCCGACCGGTACAACCAAGGCAAGTAGATGCTACCTTGTTTATGATATCGTCCTACTATTTTCAATGCATTGTCGTGTATTTTGTAGATGCATGTGTAGGATGATACTATCGCTATTCTATGTCCTATTATGTGGTAGGGCCTTCCTTGTAGATGAACCACCGTTGGTAGATGTGCTTAGCCATGCTATGATGTACGAGGGCTGGGTTACATCACTGAGACTTGTTTCTAAAAGTATTGGTTTGTGAAAACTAAAACAACCTAATCAATGAATCTCCTGGGTGTGATGGGATTGAAAATTTTGGTGGTTTCATTGCGGAAAGGCACCGAGGTATCGAGAGAAATTGATTGGCTTCTTTATTTTGTAGCTTACGTGTACAACCATGTGCCAATAATGAAATGGGTGGTTGGTTGGACTTAGTAGGTTGTGGTAACCCGAACCCGCGCATCCAGAGATGTAGAATTTTGGTAGGTTGGACCGGTGCGCGTCGGGATTGGGGAGCTACTTCCTGAACAGTCCCTTCTTGGACTTCTCCCTATCATCACCCAAAATGAGAGTGATGGTACGAGCTGGGCTGGCCAAGTCACATGGGTAAAGTGTACTAACCCCTGCAGGGTGTATAATCTAATCGATTAGCCGTGTCCCCGGTTATGGACATCTGAGTTGCTTGATATTGATTCCATGACATGTTTCTCGCTCATTATAATTTCATAATTGCTTTAATGTTGTTGGGTTAACTTAATTGGGATCTTTTAAAAGAAAATCAAAAAACTGTTTAAGAAAGTAGTATAAAGGTATTTGCAAATGCAAGCCAGACACAGCTCCAATTGCCAAATATGCATGTAGATGTTAGCACTATTGTCTCCTTTACTAGCTCTACTTGCCATACATTCCATGTATTGACCCTTCGGGGCTGCTACGTTTCATGTTGCAGGATATTCCGATTCTGAGTAATCGATATAGGCCACGGTACTCCACTCGGCACTTGTGCACTTGTGGGAAATTTGAAGAATGGAGGATTTGCTTTATTTATGTTGCTACCTGAATAATTTGAGCTAGCCTTGATCTAAGCTTTTATTGTAATAATGGTACTCTGGATCTTCGATATTTATGATACACGAATATTTTGCTATGTTATTCATCTTATTCTATTGTGGGCCAATGAACCGATCCAGGGATTGGCATGTCACATAGAAGCTACCGTCTTTTCAGAACCGTGGTGTTACAGTAAGAAGGAGAACGTTTTAACTAAGTTTGATGGAGATTCTTATGAGTTTAAATTTTCCAAATTGCTAAATCTCCTTGTGAAAATAGCTTGCCTAATGAAGATTTCAGGATGGAACAACTTGCTTCTATTGATCCAGTTTATGACCTAGGACCTCTTTTTGATGATTGTAAGTATGCTCATTCTGATGATAAAGTTGTTTCCTGTGATATTTATATTGTCAACTTTATTCAAAGTTCTACTTAAAGTTATTATGAGAGAGGGAAACATGATTTTATGCATCTCAATAATATTAAGTTTCCTCGTTTTATGTTGAAAGCTATGAAGTTGCATTTGTTTTGTCTTCCTATGCTAGTGTCATTTTGTTTCAACAATTTGTTTTCTCCTGAGACCCCCTTGCATAGGAAGTGGGTTAGACTCAAATGTGTTGGATATTTGCTTCTTGATGATCTCTTTCACCTCAAATATATATCTCCTATGTGAGCATCTTTGAAATTATCAGGCCTAACTTAAAGGCAATAAAGAAAAGTACTTATTGGGAGATAACCCAATAGCTTTGTTGAGTCTTGGAAGTTATTACCTCAGTAATAACCGCTCATTATCCTTTTTGTTTTTGTTTTTGTGTCAAGATCAACTACTTTTGAGAATTAGAGGAGTTGTGAAAAGTGGCTGTCCTGGGACAAATTTTTGTGCTGCATTGTGAAAATTCGTGAAAGAGCTCAGTACAATGGATGGAGATGTATTTTCTGTGCTTGTTCTCCAAGTTGTTATCCAACTTTAATTAGTTTTTCACTTTTTGATTTGAGCAACAGAAGTTTTTCAGAAAAAATTGATCTTTACCTGCTGGTCTATTTTGGCAGATTTCTGCCATCATTAGCATTTGCCTCTTATATTGATTCCCTTTCAGATTCTTTTTGGGCTTTTCGAAAGGAGTTGCTAAAGTAACTTTTGTTTTGATGGATTTCAGTTGAAGTTTGAACCTAAAGGTTTATTGTTTTTGCATGCACTAATGTTTCCTTTGAGGTTTGTGTAAGGCCTTCTATGAAAGGAATTTCCAGGAGAAGGAGAAAAGGAATCTGCAGAGTCCGTCTTGGAAGAGGTAAAAAGTGGTAAAAACTAAAGTTTCATGAAAACCCTATATTTTTATATTTTTGATGTTTTTATTACATACGGAAGGTTACGAGACGAAACAGAGGAGGAAATGGAGGCTAGGGTGGCCACACCCACCCTAGGCGCGGGCCCCGGCTGGACGCGCCTGGAGGGGGTGTGAGACCCCTGAACTCCGTCTCCGCCTCGTTTTCGCACAGTACCTTCCTTATGCATTGAAACTTCGTTATATATAACCCCCCGGATCCCCTGAGGTTCGTTTATCGTGTTCTCGTCGTGTTTGTATTTCGATCTATTTCTGTCAGGTAGATTCTCAGTTTTCGAGTCGCAATGTCTTCCTCTGGATCACCCATGGAGGATTCCTCCGCGGATATCATCAACCCATACATGTATGAGTTGAGGATTCATCCCAAGGAGTTGATTCTCAAGGATGGGAAGGTGCATATGAAAGAAGTTCAAGGCCCTAAAGGATAAGGCAGTCTGTAAGATAGGATGGAATGTAAGGTTCCCAACCTTTAATAAGGTAGAGATCCCTGTGTTTACAATGCTAGTCCCTGGATCAATAGCTATCATCCATAATTAAGATGTAATATCAAGAAACAAAGGTCATAATACAACTTTATAACCAGGAATAAAATAAATTATTAGATCTTACATAGCTCATTTGGCTATCTCATTACAATGCAACAAAAAATAACAATAGCATGGGGTCCTTCATCTTCAAATTGCCACAGGCAGACATGTTGGTTGTAGACTTGTAATCCTAATCATTACACTTCACTAATATCAAACAAACCTGCAACATAACAAGTTACAGCCACAAGGGTCAATACATTTGAATTGTATTGGCAAGTGATACTATGGTAGTATAGTGGAGTCTATCATCTATATGCCTTTGGCTATGTGGAGCTTAGGCTTGCTTTGCTCAAAATAGATTTTTCCTTATTATTTGAAAACACTAAGTTTTTGGAGGCTAGGGGTTACAGGTTGGATCAAAACATCTAGGGTACTACCACCTTTAAAATATTTTCCAACTAAATTACATCTTGGCTTGCTTGGGGTCTTGTTGAAATCTCTCTGGGCAAACATCTGCATAGTGTCCTTTGTTTCCACACTTGAAACATGTGAAAAGGCTGAGATCCTTCATAGGCTTGTTTATCTTGTGCTTCATCTTTTCTGGACAGTTGCTTGCATAATGTCCTTGGTTACCACAATTGTAACAGGTGATAAGATTGAGTTCATCACGTATCTTCTGTGGGCAAGTTGCTACATAATGGCCTAGCTCTTTGCAGTTGTTGCACCACAATTGGATAATCTCCTCATACTTCTGCTTCTCTAGACATTCACTAGCATAGTGTCCCATTTCTTTGCAATGACCACATTGCACATGGCTTTTGTCCTTCATTTTCTTGGGTTTCTCCAAAGCTAGGAGTTCTTCTAATTCATGTTCTTCATATGTTATCTCAAAGGTAGGAACAGTTCCTGGTCTCCTTAACCTTCTATTGCTCCTTGGATAATACATATGTATCCTCTTTGGTCCTTTAAATTGAGTCATGTTGCTGGGAGGTACAAGCTGAGATTTTCCTTTGTCTTCATCCTTCTTGATAGACTTGGCTCTCTCATGGTAATCTGCAATCATTTGTTGCACTCCACCTTGTTTCCTTTGTTCAACTATGGAATAGATGGGGCATTGGATAGGGACATGATTGTTTCCTTCACATAGGTAACAAGTAGCTTGAGATGTGGGGCATTGGTCAATTGGATGTTTCTCTTCACAATTGGGGCATTGATCTCCATGCTCCTTGGAAGTGTGATCCTTTTCTCCACAAATATTGCAAGCTTGGGTTCCTTCTAGAATAACATCTTTGTCATCCTTGTTGTCACAAACTCCTTGGGAAGAGTTGTCTCCCATGTTGATCATTTGAGTAGCCACCCCTTGCAACAATTGGGATTGAGTTTCCAAAACTTTTTGCATGGTTGGGTCTAACTCATTGTTGTTGGCTAAAAACTGAGTTGTCACTTGGTTCAACTGGGTTTGTCTTGCAAGCAGTTGGTCTCTCATGTGCATCTCTTGGTTGTTGTTGTTGTTGTCATCATCCTTGATGTTGGGGTTTCTTGGAGAAGTCATCTGTTTGGGTTGGATTGGGATTAGAATAGGCAAAATATTTCTAAGGAAATAATTCTAATCACACACATCATAATTCACACAAGCAATGTGCAAGCAATTACAAACAAACATTCCACTCAAACAACAAGTTTCAAGCACATTTTTAAGCAACCAAAAATATTGTGACACCACATAAGTTGGTGGGTTTGACTTAAACTAAATATGGTGGTCCACCTATATGGTTCACTTGAGATCTTTCCATCCTTCCTAGTTGATTCTTCTTGAATGAGATCATGGTTTCCTTGGGAAAATTCTTGGTCACAAAAACTTTAAAGGTGATGATGGTTCCTTCTAAGTTGTGTTTCCTTAGTCTTCAAATCTTGAGTAACATTTCTTGTCACACTTGTAGTCTTTAGTAATATCTAAGGTTGAAGTCCTTGATGATAATGCTGAAGATGTTGAAGTCATTAGAGATGAAGATGTTGAAGTCATTAGAGTTGATGAAGTCCTTTGCTCATGGTGAAGTCTTTGGCCATGGGGTAGGCTTGTCCATCAAGTTTGAAATAGAAGAGATGTAGAGTCCAAAACCAAAATGGTTGAGGAAAGAGTTTACAAGATTGTTTGTAAATAAGTTTTGGAACAAATACAACTCCTATTTTTCTAAGGGGTTTTGTCCAATCCTAGGTTTACAAATCATACAGGCAACACAATGCTCTGATACCATCTATAAGGTTCCCAACCTTTAATAAGGTAGAGATCCCTGTGTTTACAATGCTAGTCCCTGGATCAATAGCTAGCATCCACAGTTAAGATGTAATATCAAGAAACAAAGGTCATAATACAACTTTATAACCAGGAATAAAATAAATTATTACATCTTACATAGCTCATTTGGATATCTCATTACAATGCAGCAGAAAATAACAATAGCATGGGATCCTTCATCTTCAAACTGCCACAGGCAGACATGTTGGTTGTAGACTTGTAATCCTAATCATTACACTTCACTAATATCAAACAAACCTGCAACATAACAAGTTACAGCCACAAGGGTCAATACATTTGAATTGTATTGGCAAGTGATACTATGGTAGTATAGTGGAGTCTATCATCTATATGCCTTTGGCTATGTGGAGCTTAGGCTTGCTTTGCTCAAAATAGATTTTTCCTTATTATTTGAAAACACCCAAGGAAGCACCAATAGAAATTGGTGAACCTTAAACCCTTGTTCAACCACAAGTTTTAACTTAGAAATTTGGATGATGAGATTCTTGATAGCTTCCATGTCTTGATGCTCAAATTGTCCTTTGCCAGGGACATGGCTAAGTACTTAGATTTTACACTCTGCAGAGGTGGTGCACTTTCCCCACAAGACTTGGTTTCACCAAGACAGGATCTTTCAGAAGCCTTCCCTTAGACCAGAATGAACGCGTTCCAACCTATCAAACCCCTACGACCAATTGTCCATTTGGCTAAGTTATTGCAACCTATATGATCCAGGCAGAGCGCATAATGCCAAGTGGCTGCACTTGAAGCTTCTCAACATTTGACATCTCAAATCTATTTGTTCCTGGGTGGCCATCCACAAGTGAGACACCAAGTTTTCCCCAGCATACTGGACTTGGTGATGCCCAAGGTTTCCCCAGCATACTGTACTTGCATGACCACTCAACACAAACCATTCCATCCATTCCACCCAGGTGATTCATTTACTTAGTTGTTTTATTAAACAAAACATAAGTCCACAGACTTAGAAATATTCCATAGTGTGAATATATATTCCACCCTTGTTTTCTACTAGCTAAGCTAATCATGATAGTAGTAGGAATCTTAACTTAGGGAATTCTACTAAGGTTTCATCTACTAGGATTTCCCATGGCATAGTTTATACTTAGCAAAACTCCATGCAAGTCCCACTACTAGGAAAATGGCCTTTAGTGGCGCACCATGAAACATCATCTGTGGCGCACTAGCAGTGCGCCACGTGCCTTGCGCTACAGAAGTTTAAACTTCTGTGGCGCACTGCCTAGTGCGCCACAGAAGTTTAGAGACAGGCGTGGCGCACATGCCAGTGCACCACAGATGTTTGGGCAGGTGCACCACGCGTATGAAACGATAACCGTGGCGCACTAGGTGCTGTGCGCCACGGATGTAAATTTCAAAAAAAGCAGCAGATCTGGATCTCGTCGTCTGGCGTCACGGCTTGCAGGTCGCCATCGCCAAGGCGGCCAGTGTCGCTGTCGTCGAATCGCAAGGAGGAGGAAGAGGAGGAGAAGAAGAAGATGAGGCAGAGGAGGAGAAGAAGAGGAGAGGAGGAGAAGAGGAGGAAGAGGAGGAGAAGAAGAAGAAGGAGGCAGAGGAGGAAGAGGAGGAGAAGAACAGGAGGCGGAGGAGGAAGAGGAGGAGAAGGAGGCCGCCATGCACCGCTGCCGCGAGGAGGAGGAGAAGGAGGCCACCGTTGCACCGCTGTCGCCCGTTGTCACTGCGAGGAGGAGGAGAAGGAGGTCGACGTCGTGCCGTCACTGCAAGGAGAGGAGAGGGGGAAGGAGGAGAAGGAAGAAGGGAGAAGGAAGAAGGAAGAAGGGAGAAGGAAGAAGGAAGAAGGAGAAGGGAAAGGGAGAGGAAGAGGGAAAAGGGGAAGGAAAGTGGAAAGGGAAAGGAGAGGAAGAGGGAAAAGGGGAAAGGAGGAGGGCGGGTGGGGATTCAAATTTGAATCCGCTTAAGCTTATCCGTGGCGCACTAGGTGTAGGTGCGCTACGGATAAGTCGCCCTGTATTTTTTTTTCTACAGGAAAAAAGGGTTTTTTGACCATAACTTTTTACTCTTTTCGAATTTTGAAAATATAAAAAATCGCTAAACGACCATAGGTCGTTGAGCGATGTAAATCTCGCTCGTCATTTTGGTATATTATACGATTTTTTTCGATATCGTATGCAAAAGTTACGGCCTTTTTACCGTGGCATAACTTTTTTTTGCAAATAAAGTCGAAACTCATTTTTGTTAATTTTACTAGAAGCTATACCACATTACCTACCTAAATATGAAAGGATTTAATTTTTTGAAGTGTTTATCATTTTCGCTATTTTTTGCAAACCCTAAAAGGCGATCCACAGTGGGGTGGAGTTGGTGCATGCCACTACATCTGGTGCACATGCCATAGTGCGCCACGTAGAGTAACACTGTGGCGCACTATGCCATGTGCGCCAGATGCTTGTGATGGTTCACATCAGAGAGGCGTGCCTTAGGCGTAGCGCACCCCCATGTGCGCCTAGATGACACTAACAACCGTGGCGCACATGACTATAGTGCGCCATGTATGTTTGGCGTGCGACCAACAGGCCCACACACATCTGTGGCGCACTATAGTCATGTGCGCCACGGTTGTTCTAGTTACTAGTAGGGCACTGCCCACAGGTGAGCCACGCCTGTTTTAGCCGTGGGGCACTTCAACCATGTGAGCCACGGATGTGCTAATTACCTATAGCTGTTTTCCTAGTAGTGTCCTACTTAGAAATATCACTAATGCATAGTGAAAATAATGGGACAAAAGTATGAAGCATCACTTGCCTTTTTGGTAGAGCGTATAAGATCACTCCTTGATCTTTGCAATGTTCAAACACTTCAAGTCACTACAATTCAATCAAGCAAACAATATTTCAATCTACCATTCAAGCAATTCATCACATAAAATGATAGAAACAAAACAATGCATGCAAGCATGCTAAAGATTGTTTTATTTGTAAAAGTAGTTTCTAATGGGTCATAAACATTTGAAAACACCTAATGGTCATTTTATAAAGTGGCAAAATCATTTGTATAAGATTTTACTTCATAAACCATTTTTAGATCAAGTCATTATTTTATGTGGTGAAGAAATGCTTTTAATAAGGCAAAATTCTATATGTTTCACAAAATATGTTTTCAAACCATATAACCTTGTGTTTAGGGTCAGAGAGTTTATTTCCAAAACATTTCTCAAAGGTTTTCTTCCAAAACCATTTTTAATAATTAAACCATATTTTTATTTGACTAGAAATGTTTTAAATCAAAGATTCATTCTTTTATTTTACCGAATACATTTTTGAAACCACCAATTGATTTCTAGGGTCAGTAGGTTCAAAACACACCATTTGCCAAAGATGTTGTCCTCAAAAACATTTTGGAATAAATTTTATATCCTAAACATGCATACAAAAGTTTCTGTAAAAACAAACACTTTAACATAAGAAATTTTCTAAACAAAGTTCATGGTTGGCTAGGGCTTGTTTTTCTGAATCCATTGATATAAAGTTTGCAAAATTTGGACGTGTAGATCAAAAGTTATGAATTTTTCAAATTGGCACATCTAATAGATAAGTTTCTGGTTTTTAATTCAAACAGAGGCCACGTGGCGTGATATTACTAGCTGGTACCGGTTCGCACGGATCGTCTCTGTGAGGCGTTGGATCTAAACAGATCGTGCGGCCTAGGTTGCTACTTACCTCTTTGTCCAGTTTTCTATCCTGTCCTTTGGATCTGCATCTAACGGCTATCAACGACTTGCCACTAACTGGCGGCACGACGACGGTGGCGCGCGGCGGCGGAGCTGGCGCTAGGGGAAGCAAGGAAGAGTAAGGAGATGCTTACCAGGTTCAGGGGATCACGACGAAGCTCAAGGCACTCGCGGAAAGGCAAGGGGCGCACGAGGTCGATGTTGATTGCTCGCCGGAGATGCTCCTGGCGTCGGGCTCCTCTGTTCGTCATCGGAGGAGAAGGTACGGGTCACGCAAAACAAAACAACCATGCATTTAGATGCGTACGGGATAGGCGAATACGTGAGCATCGGTCAGAGGGGATGGGGCGGTCAGAAGTTACCAGAGGGTGTCGCCGGAGTGGAGGCAGACGGCAACGGTTCTCTATTGTCGTTGTTGCCGATGTTTCAAGGAGCGCACGAGTGAGTGGGTGGTATGGGGAGATGCAGGGGATGATGGGAATCACACTCGTGTGCTCTGAGGGCAGTGGGGAGGCTCATGCTCGCCAGAATGCTCAAGCGCGAAATCAAGGCAGCCTTGTGGCCGAGAGGGAAGGGTAAGCGAGGGGAAAGAGAGAGGAGAGGAAGGCGAGTTAACGGGCGTGATCGCGGGGAGGTTTAAATGTGCCATTAACGCGAATTAAGTCGAGTTTTAATCGACAGCAACGGCCGGCGAGGTGAGGGCGGGGTCAGCGCGCGCGGGTGAAGACGACGCTGACGGGGCTGTGGGGTCGCATGGCAGCGAGAGAGAGAGAATAAGTGGGTCCCATCGGTCAGCGACGCTGCGGGTTTCTTTCGCGGTGCGAAACGTTTTTCTGCGGGGGAAGGAGAGGAACTGGGCTAGACTGGGCCTTAGTGGGCTAGGTCAGTTGGGTTGCCTCGTTTCTTTTTTTTTCTCCTGTTATTTTTTTATTTTTCCAAATTGATTTTCTGTTTTGATTTTGTTTGGTCAAATCAAACATCCATTTGAATTAAAACCTTTGCCAAAATTTGTGTGGGTTTAAATATTTATTAGTAAAACATCCTGAAATCATTTAAGAATAATTTATTTATTCTTTTTAAGGTCTTTTAATTATTTAAAATAGGCTCTAGTTTTAAATCAAATAAGATTTAACAATAAATTCAAACACCATTTAAATTTATAAAAACCTTCCAAATCTTTTCAGTAGGTTTTTATTTGTTTATTTGGGTTCAAATAATTCATCTTGAATTATTTGGAAAGTATTTAATATGATTCATAAATCATTTGAATTGGGTATTTGTTTTAACTCCAATGGAATTTAAATATAGTTTTAATTCCCTAAACTTTATTTGGAAGATTTATTTTATTTAAGTTGATTAAACAACTTTTATTCCACTTGGGTAAATTCCAAAATACTATTTTCTAATGAATTATATATTTATTCTTATTAGAGATTTGTCTTTATTATAATAGGGATAGAATGGTTAATGCCAATTTTATTTTATTTTGGAAATTATTTATCCTTTTATTTTATTTGGATTTGGGTTATAATCATTCCATTTGCTTAATGGATTAGGCCAAGATTTATTTGGTCTTTCAAATATTCTTTATTTTAATATTTCTTTCTTCACCTTATAAAATCCATATCTTTTTATTTAGAGATCCAAACTTGGTGATTCCAATTTGTAAAATCTTGTTTAATATTTGTTTATCCTTTTAAATATCTTTAGGAATATTTTCTCACCATTTGGTATGGATTTATAGATAGGTTCTTTATTAACTTTGGAAATTTAATTTCCTTGTCTTATTAGATTCATAAGATTTTATTTATGGTTCCAAATTAAGTGAAACCAATTTCTATGGCTTAATAATATATCTATTTGTCTTTCTTGATCATTTGTAAATGTTTGTTGACAAATTTTTATATGTATCAAATCCATAGGCTTCGAGATAACTTGGAAATGATTTTTATTCCATTAGGGTTTAGGGTTTGGATTTGTTTTCCAAGTGTTTAAATTTCCAGATGCATTTAATGAGGAAAGCATTTCTTTTGATTTGGATTTTGTTGGATTCCACTTTTAATTAAATTTTGTTCAGGATGAGATTTTAAGTTCCCATTTAGAAACAAAAGTTTCTTTTCACCCTAAAATTCAACAATAATTTATTTTGTTTATTTTATTTTTCACATTACAAGATTTGGAAAATCTTGGAATGTGACATGGAAGCATTGGAGCAGGAAGTTTTCATGTACAAGAAGATGGCGGAACGCGAAGTGGATGTCACCCACAAGATAAGTTCAGAACTCACCGCCAAGCACAAGGAGGAGGTTGCTGAGCTCCGAGACGAAATCCTCTCACCCCATTAGGCCACCAACCAATTACAAGAACAACTCTATGACATAAAAAATCAAAATTGTGAGTATGAGGCTAGATTTAATCGCATAAGCTCTGCTGCTAGTTTCAGGATTGTGGAAACCAAGACATCCTTTGTGGATGGGGAGCCCTTACCTTGGAAATATGATGATGATAAGGGACCATCACCATCGAAGGAGTAATTTTGCATCAGGTTTGCCATCCCCTTGGCTTGTTCCATGCTTGGGGGAGTGTCGCGGTATCACATCATTATGTTTTATCTTTTACCTTTTTAATAGATTCATATCTTTGGTAGAGAAGTTATCTTATAGGTTGGTTTGCATTGTGGAAGTATCTCTCCTTTAGTTGGTTATCTATGTATCCCTTGGTATGAGTGCCTTTATGGAATATTAATGAGAAGTTCCATCTTTTAATTTTTGCACTTCTTATTTTAGTTTGCAATCTCTATTATATGATTGATCTTGTCGATCAGTATTGGCATCACTTTGGGAGCATCAAGTAGATATAAATTCGTTTTGGCAAACCGAGCTTTGGTCAGTTACAACACTTTTTGAGGTTTGAAAGGAAAAGAGAAAAAGCTTACAGGTATTTTGTATGATTTATTTTCTTTCTTGATTGGCTCATAAGGTTAGTATTCTTTATTTAAGATCTTTTGTGTCTTCAAGGAAGATTGCATGTTTGGCTTTATTACTTGTATGTTTGCTTGTTTCTTTGAACTCTTTTTCTTGCTACCCAGCCTTGCTAGCCAAGAACCTATTTTGAGAAGGCATACTTCTCACGCATCCAACCCCTTTGAACCAAAACCCGTGCCATTTGTGTCCACTATATCTACCTATTAGCATTATTGCTATTCCAAGCAAATTCTCAAGCTTCATCTACCTTTCGAATTAAAAAATTATTTTGTTATGTGAAAACTCGTTAGTAAAGCTCTCACGAACTTGATGGCACACCTTATTTTCCTGCCCCTAATAAACTTGAACCATTATGTCATCGAAGTTGTATATGCTTGTATTTATACGTTGGTATTAGCAGAACCGTGCTGTCATGGGGAACGCTTTCAACACTTATGGATACTTATCCAGTTGATATCATGCTCTTTTGTTTGCGGATGTCGTCGGTGTGAAATAAAAGGGGATCTTGTAAGTCCATGGAGTTATGTATGTGTGTTAGAGAAATGCCTGGACCGCTAGCCTAAGCCATGCCTAATCATGGTGAAAACTTGCAGCATAACCATAGTGATCAATCTGTGAAGCATCCTCAATAAAAACCTCTGCAAATAGAAAATAAAAATATCGCTGAGATGCTCACTGTATGCTTGCCTTGTCATTTTGATTATGGGATAGTTCCTGTATCATGTACAAAGGGTACCCCGTTGGCGGTTCTTTATGATACACATGTACTTACGATGATAAGAACTTACCGGTAACTAAAGTTGAGTAGAATGAGGAGCAGCCCTCGTACTCAAGGGACATGAGATTGCCAACTTATATTTCGCCAAGCATATACTCTATCTTTGTTCACTTTAACCTTAATCACTTCAAGATTCTTATGATAGGGGCAATGAGATCTCAAAGCTAGTAAGTACCATAATCTTTTGGAAGCTCTTTATGAACTTGACATCCTTGCTTCCCTTTATGAAGGGCCTTTCTTCTACTTCTAAGTTGTTTCAGTAAACCTATTCCTCTCTATCTCCAGCAAGCATTTGATTTGTTTTGTTTCAAGCATTCATATGATGATTTATCCAATCATGTTATTTATCTTCCTTGTTTGCACAAGACTCTTATCTAATAAGTACTACTTTCAAAGCCATCATTGTGAAAAACCTTTTATGTTTGAGCAAAGAGTACTCCTTTGTAGACTTCTTTACAAATTTTTTACTTGAAAACTGTTTGCCAGATGTTCACTGACCAAGAACAAAGTTTGCCAATCCCAATTATGATTTATCTTTATGCATCTCTATTATGACACCTATACTTGTTGCAAGCTAAGTTATATAATGGTGAGTTACTTTATTCTATGAGTTGTATAATGGTAAGTGTGATGCTTCTTGTCCATATTCTTTTATCGACACTTCACTCCATAAACATGTGGACATGTTTATTGATCTCATTTTTCGCTTTGGGACAAGCGAAGGTCTAAGCTTGGGGGGAGTTGATACGTCCAATTTGAATCACCATTCTATATCATTGATATATTTCATATTAAGAGGTGTTACTTATGTCTTTTCATCTGTGTTTGCATGTTGGATGATTCTTGGAGGATGGACTGTCGGCGTCAGCATTCTGATGGAAAAGCGGTGTTTTGATGCAATTTCGTGAAAATCAGAAAAATACGAGAAAAACTACAAAAATCCTATTTTCCCAGAAGATGAAGAATGCCAGAAGGGGAGGCGGAGATGGGCCATAGGGGACCCACACCCCCCAGGCGTGGGCCACCCCTAGGATGAGCCTGCAGGGGGTGTGGCCCACCTGGCCCACCTCTGGCTCCGCCCTCTCGCCTATATCTTCTCTTCGAAACCCTAATACACGGGGAGAGACCATAGAAAGATTTCGCCGCCTCTGTGGGGCGGAAAACACCAAGAGAGAAAGAGCTCTCTGGCAGACAGATTTCTTCCGGGAAATTCCTTCCCGGAGAGGGGAGATCGTCGCTATCAACACCATCATCAAGCTAGTCTTCATCGGGATCATCATCATCATCCACACCATCATCTCCGGTAGCACCATCATCATCACTCCATCCCGCTATAACAATTGTGTTGCATACTTGCATAGTTCTTAGGGGAAACTTTCTCGGTGTTGATTACTATTGTAGTTGATGCTTATGAGTGGAACTATTGGATTATTGTTTATGTTTAGATTGTTATTCATCACCATATCATCTTTGATTTTGATCCATATGATGTCCCGTGAGTAGTTCGTTTAGTTTTTGAGGACATTAGAGAAGTCATGTTATTAGTAGTGGATTTGTGTTGAGATATTATTCATTGGTTTAGTATTTAAGTTGTGGTGCTATTCTTCTAGTGGTGTCATGTGAACATCGACTACATGATACTTCACCATTTATGGGCCTAGGGGAATGCATTGTGTATTTGGCTAATAATTGTGGGGTTGCCGTAGTGATAGAAACCTGAACCCCCGTTAGGTCACCATTAAAGGGTTCGCAGCATAGAAAACAAAAAATTTTCCTACGGTGTGAACTATATACCAAGATCTATTTATACTAGATACAAACAACGGGCGGATGTACATCCGTAGAGAACATACCCTTGAAGACCGACAAAGTTTAACGAGTCCAAACTCGTGGTTGATGTAGACGATCTCTTGCCGATCTCAAGATCGAGAGGAAGTCCTCGAGGCACCGAGCAACCTCCGCCTTCTTTCTTGAACATGTATCTCGCTAGTCCGAGACCATGGGGATAAATTCTAGAGGGGAGAGATCCTTCACGAGGAGGTGTGAGAGAAGTGAGAGGAGGGCCTTTTATAGGAGGAGGGAACCCCAAGGGGTGGCCCTCATCATGTGGGTGGACACTCCACTCACAAAAAGTCCACTCAAAATCCCACTCAAAAATCCATTAAATTTCCACCAAATTTAATGCAAACTCTCATTAAATAAAACTCTTTTATTTTATTCAGAATTTTGTCAATTACTTTAATGACAAACATTCATAGAATTCTATTTCACATGCATAACCACTTTATGCAATTTCACCTCTAGTGAAATAAATTTGTTTATTCTTTCGGCATGAAACTTTTGCTCCAATTGGATGTCGGTGTCTCTTAAGTGTGTCACCCTACGGTTCGTGAATAATGCGGACATGATCGAGACCCTCTCGATCAATAATCGAAAGGATCGAGACCCATACATTCAACGATGACTTTCTTGTGATAACCTTTTACGCTAGTATCTTAATCCCTTTGTCTCACGATATTACATGTCCGAGATTCGATCTCCATACCTAGTTTGATCTATGCACTCTTTTCTCGTTCCCTGATATAACATTCTAGTGATCAAATCACTTGCTTGCAAGCTAATCAATGTGATATCATATATCTATCCGTCATCGGATGAACAAATTCCACTCTTGATCCATGAGCCTCAACATAACACTTTATTAGTTCTGAACCCATCTTTATAATCACCTTGATGTTATCAAGAAACTCTTCCTGTTAGTGATTGACATGATCTCATGGTCTAAGGATTAGGATCACTGTTGTTATAGCAATATAAACTCAATGACTTTGATCGTAATGCTATACTTCGATGAATGTTCATCACATCATTACACTAATGTTGTGATCCCGTATTACAACATCCAATGTCCATGATCGAAACCTTGATCATCTTGTTAATCAACGAGCTAGTTTATGAGAGAGGCTTAACTAGGAACTTTTTGTTTATTAAACACACATGTATTAACGCTTCGTATTAATACAATTATAGCATGCAAAATAAACATCTATCATATACTTGGAATACACATAATAAACAATTTATTATTGCCTCTCGGGCATATTCCCACTTGCACTAGAGACAATAATCTAGTTACATAGTGATATATCTAACACCCATTGAGTTCGTTGATCATGTTTTGCTCTAGGAGAGTTTTAGTCTACATTGAGATCCGTATGTACAATCTTTATATCTCCATCCTTGACATGCTCATGGATGGAGTGAAACCGCGCTTAATATGCTTGGAATGCTTGTGAGACCTTGGCTCTTTGGCATTGGCAATGGCACCATTGTTGTCACAATAGATCACCATTGGGTCCAACAACTCCTAGTTCGGATATGAACTCCTTCATCCATATTCGCCTCCGTTGTTGATCCTTGTTTGGAGCTCCTCCAACTCGCCATTCATGAGAAATACGATCCGGATTGAGACTTAGAGTCATCCGGATCGGTGTCAAAACTAGCGTCGACATAACACTTAGCGCTCTTCTTCACCTCCGATACAAGAAACATATCCTTAGTTCTTCTCAAGTACTTAAGGATATTCTTGACCGCTATCGATCCGATTGGTACCTACTAGTCAAACTAATAGCGTGTGCCACATCCGGTCTTGTACATAGCATGGCACATTATAGAGCCTATGGTCAGCATAGGGGACTTTGTCCATTATCTCTCTTCTTCCGACTTTGAGTCTTACTCAATGTCTTGCCTTGCAACATAGGTAAGAACCCTTCTTACTTCATTTTAAACTTCTTTAAAATCTTATCAAGGTATGTACTATTAGGCCTAGATCTATCTCTATAGATCTTTATGCCTAATATGTAAGATGCTTCACCTAGGTCCTTCATTGAAAATTTGTTTAGATAACTTTTAACATTGTTTAAAAGTTCTATATCATTTCCATCAATAATATGTCATCCACATATATCGTAAATGCCACATTGCTCCCACTCACTTTCTTGTAAATACAAGCTTCTCCATAAGTTTGGACAAATCCAAACTCTTTGATCACCTCATCAAAGCGGAGATTCCAACATGCTTGCTTCAATCCATAGATGGATCAAGCTTGCACACCTTGTTAGCATCCTTAGGATCGACAAAACCCTTTGGTTGTATCATATACAACTCTTCTTCAATATTACCATTGAGAAACGCGGTTTTGACATCCATCCGCCATATTTCATAATCGAAATATGCAGCAATTGCTAACATAATCCTAATCGACTTTAGCATCGCTACGGAGAGAAAGTCTCATCGTAGTCAACTCCTTGAATTTGTCGAACCCCTTTTGCATAAGTCGAGCTTTATAGATGGTCACATTACCATCTTTGAAAATCCATTTGTTCTCCACCCACCAAGTTCCAAACTTGATTTTCATACATGGATTCCATCTCGGATTTCATGGCTTCTAACCATTTGTTGGAATCCGGCTCATCATCGCTTCTTCATGGTCATTATTTTCATCAACCATGAAATTTATGAGTTTCATGATCATTATCATTAGTTCCTTCTTCAGCCATACTTTGAAGAGAAGGTTCCATAACCTCTTCGAGTTCTACCTTCCGACTACTCACACCTTTCGCGAAACTCTTTCTCTAGAAAGGATCCATTCTTGGCAACAAAAACCTTGCCCTCGGATTGATAGAAGGAATACCCAATAGTTTCTTTAGGGTATCCTATGAAGACGATTTTTCCGCTTTGGGTTCGAGTTTATCCGTTGAAGTTTCTTCACATAAACATCGCAACCCCAAACTTTAAGAATGAAGGTTTGTTTCAAACCACAATTCATACGTGTCGTTTCAACGGATTTAGATGGTGCCCGATTTAAAGTGAATGCAGTTTCTAGTGCATAACCCCAAAATGACAACGGCAGTCCGGTCGAGACATCATAGATCGAACCATATCTAATCACCATTTGTGAGTTGTGAAACAATTCCACACTCTTTCATGTGAGTGCTAAACTGATACTCACCTCCACAATTTGATCTTTCTATTACGATGATTTTCCACTTCATTCAAATTCCTTGAACTTTTCAAAGGTTTCTTGTGTTTCATCAAGTAGATATAACCGTATCTACTCAAATCATCCGTGAAAGTAACAAAATAACGATATACACTCATTGGACCACATACATCCGAATGTATGATTTCCAATAAATCTCCATTGATCATCTTGCCCATAAGGCATGGCTCACATGTATCAAATGATTCATAATCAAGTGATTCTAAAAGTCCATCCGAATGGAGCTTCTTCATGCTTAATGCCAATATGACCTATATATGCGGATATATCATCACTAAGTTTAATCCTTTTAGCATCAATATTATGAATATGTGTAACATTATCATCGAGATCCAACGAAATAAACCATTCAACATTGGTGCATGACCATAAAAGATTTCATTCATATAAATGGAACAACCATTGTTCTCGATTTGAATGAAAACCACTTTGCATCAAACATGATCCATACAATGTTCATGCTCTATTTAAGTTTATAACTAATCCCGATGGTAAGTGGAGAGGTACGATCACATCAACGTTTGATCCATTGCCGACACGCATCTTGACCTCACCCTTGCTAGCGAGTTACAAATATTAGCCACTAGTCAAGTACACATCAATAACATGTATATCATATATACCTTTGTTTGCCTTGAATAGTAGCACTCGATATCGCTTAGGTCCAACTCCTTCTTGTCTTTCTTGAAACCAGTGTTCCTATTGATCATCAACACTTGATGTTCCTTTGATCTCCACTGCAGTTTAAGCATGGAGAGACTTCTTCATGCCTTGCATATTATAGTTCATCACGGCTCTTATAGCTAGGTGGCACGATGGATGCCTAAGTCAATGGGAATCGTTATTCCCAAGGACACAAGCTTATCATCTTGAGTACATGCTCACTAACGGAGTCGTCTTCCATCATGCACTAAAGAACTTTTCAAGCATTGTAGTGTGTGTCGAAAATCATTTTCAACTCACCCATTGTATCAAATGCATTGCCGTTTTCTAGCCCATACAATATGCCGCAATGAACTAAGTTGTGGTCCTGACATTCTTCTCGTCAGGCATCATCAAAGGTGGGGGCCTAACTTCTAGCACATATTGCTTTTGTGCAGCAGAGAGGAGAATCCTCAAATTCATGGCCCATTCAGTAAAGTTGCTAGTTTCTTTTTCTCCATGAACGCATTGAAATTAAAAGCAGGTGGTGCCATCTACAACAGAATTTGTAAAGTTTAGACTAAGTGTATGATAGATTGAGTTCAACTAATCTATATTACGAATGAACTCCCACTCAAAAGCGACATCCCTCGTGTCCTTTTGGTGATTACATGAACCAAATCCACTACACCAAGTCCGATCATCACGTGAGTCGGTATAGCTTCAAAGGCGAGCATCAAATGGGCATCATATCAACTATATGACTCATGCTTAACCTTTGTTCCGAGGCCATGTCATGCTAGGCTCGCCAAGTTAGAACCTTAGTATTTTGTTACACCAAGTATGGTCGAGGATCCAAGTACACCGATCATCACGTGATGTCTTGGAGCGAAAACATAATCGGTGCATACTAAAGGAGAACACATTCTTATCTTGATATTTAAAATGAGGATCATCTTATTATGCTTAACAAAGCGCTAAACAAGCAATATAAGATGCAATCAAACATCATATGTTTAATAGTGAAATTATATGGTTCCCGCAGATGATCTCTATCATGTGCATCGTGGTATGATCACTATCATACCTATATGTGTAAATCCACAATCTATGGGTTTTACGCTATGTGTGTTGTAAGAGTATCATCTCATACTTCTACTTACAACACTACCATATCATAACACTAGCCCAAACAATCTAAACTAGACGCTTAATTTATCCATTGCAAGTTTTACGTGTCGAGGGCTTTCGAGATAGAACCGTTCTTACCTAAACATGAACCACAACGAGGATAATCAAATTGTTGACAACTTGCAAAATAGATATTGACTATAGTAGGAGAGACAGACAGCCACTTATGCAAACTAGTTGCATGTCAAGCGTGGAACAGTCTCATGTGCGAGGACATGTAAAGTTTGTCCGGCCGCCCATCCCACTATGCCACCAATATCCAAAATCACAAGAAAGGAGCAACAACATGATCATCATCGCCCACATACTCATATGTGTACTACCCGTGTAAAGTATCTACACATAGATCCGGCTCTGATACCACTAAAGGGTTCGCAGCATAGAAAACAAAAAATTTTCCTACGGTGTGAACTATATACCAAGATCTATTTATACTAGATACAAACAACGGGCGGATGTACATCCGTAGAGAACATACCCTTGAAGACCGACAAAGTTTAACGAGTCCAAACTCGTGGTTGATGTAGACGATCTCTTGCCGATCTCAAGATCGAGAGGAAGTCCTAGCGCCGCAAATCAGCGGCGCATCCGTGCTCGCACACACGTTCGAGGCACCGAGCAACCTCCGCCTCCTCGCTCCAGCGATGCAGCGGAAGCACAACTCTTTCTTGCCGAAAAGCCACCGGGAACATGTATCTCGCTAGTCCGAGACCATGGGGATAAATTCTAGAGGGGAGAGAGATCCTTCACGAGGAGGTGTGAGGAGAAGTGAGAGGAGGCCTTTTATAGGAGGAGGGGGAACCCCAAGGGGTGGCCCCTCATCATGTGGGTGGACACTCCACTCACAAAAGACCCTTCAAAAGTCCACTCAAAATCCCACTCAAAATCCATTAAATTTCCACCAAATTTAATGCAAACTCTCATTAAATAAAACTCTTTATTTTATTCAGAATTTTGTCAATTACTTTAATGACAAACATTCACAATAACCCTTGCTAGAATTCTATTTCACATGCATAACCACTTTATGCAATTTCACCCGAAACCTTTTTGTATCTAGTGAAATAAATTCGCGCTTGTTTATTCTTTTCGCATGAAACTTTGCTCCAATTGGATGTCGGTGTCTCTTAAGTGTGTCACCCTACGGTTCGTGAATAATGCGGACATGATCGAGACCCTCTCGATCAATAATCGGATCCGAGACCCATCGACTCCCACACATTCAACGATGACTTTCTTGTGATCGTCGGAACCTTTTACGCTAGTATCTTAATCCCTTTGTCTCACGATATATTACATGTCCGAGATTCGATCATCGGTATCTCCATACCTAGTTTGATCTCCATGCACTCTTTTCTCGTTCCGTGATATAACATTCTAGTGATCAAATCACTTGCTTGCAAGCTAATCAATGTGATATCACCGAGAGGCCCAGAGTATATCTATCCGTCATCGGGATGAACAAATTCCACTCTTGATCCATGAGCCTCAACATAACACTTTATTAGTTCTGAACCCATCTTTATAATCACCCTGTTCGGTGTGACGTTTGATGTTATCAAGAAACTCTTCCTGTTAGTGATTGACATGATCTCATGGTCTAAGGATTAGGATCACTGTTGTTATAGCAATATAAACTCAATGACTTTGATCGTAATGCTATACTTCGGATGAATGTTCATCACATCATTACACTAATGTTGTGATCCCGTTATTAACAACATCCAATGTCCATGATCAGGAAACCTTGATCATCTTGTTAATCAACGAGCTAGTTTATGAGAGAGGCTTAACTAGGAACTTTCTGTTTGTTTATTAAACACACATGTATTAACGTTTCCGTATTAATACAATTATAGCATGCAAAATAAACATCTATCATATACTTGGAATACACATAATAAACAATTTATTATTGCCTCTCAGGGCATATTCCCTTCAACCATTGCACAAGAAGACTACTCAGCTATATGAAGCTTGCAAGGGGTTTAATCAAAAGTATGTACTAGTCCAAGTAAGGTCGGTACATTAGCACAGGTTCACCCACACAACACTTACAAAACAAAAGAAGACTAATCAGCTATATGAAGCGAAAGCACTTGACAGAATTCCCATGTATCCTCCAGAACGTTTGGTCCTCATAAGTATTTCCACTGGCTTGTCCTTTGCTAAAAAAGGATTGGGCCACTTGCTGCAATTGTTTGCTATCTTTATTAATCGCACTTTATTTCTTTGCTTTATCAGAAAACCCCTAAAAATCCGTTTCCTAAGTATTTACAGAGATTTCCTGCTCCATACCACTAGTTAACACCTTCTGCTCCTTGTTGGGATCGACACTCCTATTTATCGAAAGTATTACGATACACCCCCTATACTTGTGGGTTATCAAATATGACTCTGGGTTCATTAACCCATATATCGTTAATGAATATACATTAAAGAATCACCCCAAGTACGTGGAGAAAGACATGTCCATGTTTTAACCGAGAACAATTTTGTAATGGAAATACTATTTCCTTACAACTTCAAGTGATTGTTTTTGTCTTGTACATATTATTTTTTTGCTTACTCGATGTTAAGTGTAATTGATGACCTATGCATGTATGCTTATGTAAACGTTCGTAGATTCAACTGGATCTTGCTAAACATTCAAGTTGACAAGTCCCTAGTTGAAGTCCACGACTCATTAAGTTGGGACTAGGGGATGTGGAGCGACATGAAAGCAATGCTCCATAAGTAATTTCAATAATTATCGCATTATATCAGCCTCTTTCATTCATTTCATGATATCAAGTAACTAATAACTAATTTGTTCATTTTCTTTGTCGAGCAGGTGTTGGACACGATTCAGACAGAAATACCAGGTCCATTCAAAGATGAGCTAACTTATAAAGAGGTGAAGAATTTACAGCAGCCACCGGTGACTCATTTATGTAGATTCTTCATCTGCGAGTACATTCGCGAGTTGACCAGGGAGCGGAAAGTTGATTCACATTATATTCATGATTTGTGAGAGAATCTAGAGCCAGAATTGCGCGTATGAGCAATTCAAGAGGAACTGGTGGGATTTATGATGAAGGAGGTCCTTGATGTACATGGAGAACATTATATGGAGGACGTGGAACTCGATATGCCTTAGTGATCTCCATGTAGTTGATATGATATATATCAATGACCATGTAATTTCAAAACATTTCTTCCTTTTGATACGATTGAATATATGTATGCTTACAAGGGATCAAATATTAATTATATATATGCATCAACGTGTACTGTTTATGTAGTAGCGTAGAATAAGTGCACTGAAATATATATTTAAAATTATAGTGCAACACAAAACCAAAAAGGAACGAAATGGCAAAAAAAGGAAACACACAATCTCTGCCGCAGCAGAGAAACACCCGAATTCTCTGTCGCTGCAGGAAGCCTTATAGTTTCGGGCAGTGTTATGACCCAGGACTAGAGGGGTTCCTTCCCCCTCCTCGTGGAAACTGCCACGTGGTCGACTCTAGTCATGGTCCCTAGCGAACCGGGACTAGAGATGGGGCCCTCTAGTCCCGATTTGGCAGTCTTGGGTCCAAAACCGGGACTAGAGCCCGTTATGGCCCGGGACAAGAGGCATGTTTTCCACTAGTGGTGTCACACTTAAGAGATACCGACACCATTTGGAGCAAATAAGATGCCATAAAAATAATATGAAAGCGCTGGAATTATTTCAATGGAAATCGGATTTGGTTCGGGTGAAATTGCTTTTGTATGTGAAACTGAAATGTTGGAAGGGATTTTCTATGAATGTCTGTTAATTAATGTAATTAACAAAAATCTAAATAAATAAATAAAATGAGTTTTATTAAATGAGAGATTACATTAAATTTGGTGAAAATTTAATGGATTTTGAGTGGAGAAAACGGAGGGGCATTTGTGTGAGTGGGATCTCCACCCACATGATTGAGGAAGAGGTGGGGGAACACACCATGGCTGCCATGCCATGGCCCTTGGCTGCCCCCTCCTCCTATAAAAGGAACCCCTCTTCTCACTTCTCACTCGCATCTCCTTGTGAAGGATCTCTCCCCTCTCTAGAATTTCCCCATGGTTTCGGATCAGTGAGATACATGTTCCAGGGTGCTTTTTCTGGAGCAAGAACTTGCTGCTTCCGCTGCATTGCTGGAGCGAGGATGCGAAGGTTGTCGGGGTTCCGGACGTGTGTGCAATCATGGATGCTCCGCTGAGTTGTGGTGCTGCCGGACTTCTAAAAGATCTTGAGATCGACTACATCACCAACGAGTCCATATTCGTAAAGCTTTGTCGGTCTTCAAAAGTATGTATTCTAGATGTATATCAACCCGTTGATTGTATCTAGATAGATGAATCGTGGCGTATTCAGTTTCCATCGTAGATTTTTTTGTTTTCTATGTTGCGAACACAACTGCAATGACGATGAGGCCCACCGCACCTTCATCCGCTCGGAGGCCGCCAAGAAGTGATCGGACCTCAAATGGACCAACCACAATCTGTCGCCGCCGCCGTTGCTCCGTGCGTACGTGCTGGTGGGCTTCATCTCCGCGCCGGTGTGGGCCAACGGTGAGGGATTTTCGCGCGGTGACGCCTCCTCGCGCGTTCCCGCGCCTCCAGCCTTCGACAACGAGGACGAGTGGAGGTCGCCATCCCCTTCGCGTGCGCGTGTGGTCACCATGGCCGACCACGCTCATGACTCGAACGAGGAGCGCCTAGCGACGGAGATGCTGCTTTGCCAGTCGGAGCTAGTGCCACAAATTTTGGATCACTGCTAGTATGTGTAATTAAACGAATCACACAAAATCCCTGTAGCTGTTCTTCAATGAATTTTTTGTGAGTGTAAATATTCGAATGTACGGTTTGTATTACAATTTTTATTCCGCGCCTTGTCGAGTTTGACATGTATTCTTGTTTTCACGAGACTTTGATCCGATTTTACAGTTTGCGTTTTTCCATGCCTTTCCTATCGGTCCCTGCTGCTTCCTCTAGAGCGTTGCTGCCCCAGGCCGGGTAGCAACTACCAAAGCACACCGCGTGCTGCAAAGCAAAACAGCAATTAGCAGGTGCAGCTTATGCTACATCATGACACGTGACATACTACCACCTGAGGTCACATAAAACCGTGGTCAAATTGCTCTGTTTAAGAACCGTTACGTGTGGAGCTAATTCTCGCGCATCATGGCGGCGGCTTAACAAATCCATCTAGGTTTTCCCGTTTCTCTTGTTGGTGATGTCGTCGGTTCGTTTCTTCTTCGGTGTTCTTGGAGTCTCGAAGGTGTGGCGGACAGTGGTCTCAAGTCGGCAAAAGGGTTTTTCGTTTTCTTTGTTTAGACTATTTTTCGTGTCTTTTCAAAACGCTGAAGCGATGGCTATATTCTAAAGTTAGAGTAAAGTTTTTTTTTGCCCATATTTGTAATATCCCAATTTCAACAACCCTGAGTTGTTGTCTAAAAGGCAAAAAATCAGGGGGAACAAGAACTTTTTCTTGCTACATGTGCAATGCTTTTTTACTTGTTTGCTTGTGTTCTTGCAACTAATTGTGTATTAGGTGCTATACTTATTATATCAACACTAGTCGACAAAAGCTATTTTACAAAAGAGATGTCTTGGCTCATCTTTCATATTCTCAAATGTTCTGGCATTTCAAAACCTAAGCCAAGATGACTTGGACAAAACAAAATAATATTTTTCTAGTTCTATTAACAAAACTATGGGAAACTAAAATATAATCTCCTTCTGTTTTCAAGACAGATCTCTCAGCTACTCTTAACCCTAGGTTTTCCAAAATCCCTATTAAAACCTTTTCATCTCAATCTTGGTAGAGATACCAAGACAGTACTCATCTTACTTCAAAGCACACCCAACTCAAAATAACCATCCTTACCTCAAGCTAGGCTTGATGGTAACCCTAGTGGTAGTTGGATAAGTGATTAGATGAATTGTCTTGATCCCCTGTTTGATGAATTGCCTTGATCGGCTAACTTCCTTGTTTGCTTAGAAACTAGAGTGATCTAATCTAGTAGCTCATCCCTTAGGACCAAATCCTTGCTTGGGATCATCAATATCAAAGCAAGCATCCAAGTCTGGATCTATCCTAAGACACCCAAGTGATCATCTCATCTCATGCTTATCTCAATCCAAGGATAATCCCTCTGGATGGTTTCCAACTCAGTGGAGACCAAATCTAAGCATGAATCCTATCTACTCAGTTACCACTGCAACATCATCTCCTTGATCATGAGTTTGGAACCTAGCTTTCTCTCAAAATCATCTACACTTGCACTCTAGTCTAAGTCTGGATTTCTTATCTAGATTCAATCTTTGGAGCTCTACCTTTTCCAACTCAGGTGCATTATTGAGAATGTACTTGAACAATCTTGTAGTACATATTTAGTGATACCAAATCCCACTCTTTCCTTTGGCTAATCCATTCTAATTCCCACTCATCCATGATGGTTTTGTATCCAAGATAGTAATCTTTCCTGCAAATCTTATCATCCTGCCTACTTTGGCAGAAGCTCACATATATATGCCACCTCCCATTGACCAACTCTTTGGTTGGTTATGATATACTAATCATGGCCTATCAACCCCCACTTCACTTGTTTACATTGGGGCCTTGTGCTTCTTGAACCCACATGGTTTAGGAGGCTACCTGATGTATGTGCTATGGCAGCCTTATTTTCAACAAAGTTTGCCATCTCTTCTAGATCACCTCAAATGCAACCAAGCCCAACTATTGCTTCCATGACCATCTATATGACATGGTCTATACATCCATATACCCCTTGTACCAAGGTGATCTCTAAGCTCCCTAATCGAAGCTTGTTTAGGCGGTATCAAATTGACTAAACCCTAGATCCTTCCCACATCTAGTATCCACCACTTTCACCATTTTTCTTCAAAACCAAGGTCGAACTTGATTTCTACATCAAGTGTACATAATATACCTTGTATATAAGCAACCCCAAATAATTCTCCCAATTATTTGGATTATCCAACTATTTTATTTAAGTCACTTACCAACTCCTCAACAACCCTGTCTTTAAAGGAAAGTTTGTCTCTCTCCAAATCACCTTGCCAACTTAAGGCACATTGGAAGCCTGAGTATCATACCCCATCTTTCCAACTAAAAAATAAATATTTTTGAGATTCTTTATTATTTGTTTTTGCCCTTTTTCTTAAATGGCAAGAACAAGAAATAATTCACTAAAAATACTTTTCTACCCCAATAAATTCCAATAAAATTCTCCAATGTGTAATATGGTATTTAGGACCATATCACATCAAAAACCAACCCTGGACAATGTAAAAATATCAAATAAGCTTCTAGGAACTACTTCTGCACTATTTGAATATTCATGTTTAAGAGCACCTTTAATCATTGGAAAAATCCCAAATAAATCTTGTAGGTGTACAAGGACCATATCCTTCTACCAGTACCCCTTCACCATCTTGGCCAATGTAAATTCTTGGACTTCCTTCACAAGTCATGTTTTGATCAAATTTGGCAAACTAGTCAAACCTTGCCTCAAACCAAAACTAATCAACCCCCAATCTTGTCCAGGACTTCACTCCAGTACTCAGTACCCCCTCGTCGTCTAGTACTGTAGCACCTCAGTTCTCAGCTCCTCCCTTGTCCTCTTGTGCTTTGAGGAAGGAGAGAAGGGAACATATGCCCATTTCTTTAACCCACTTGCCTTGTCACCCTCTTTACTCTCCCAGCAGCTGCAGCAGGCCTGTACCCTCTCCCTTCCTCGACTAGACGCCCCCACACCCCACTCTCCACCGCCCTGGCTGCCCAATGAGAGGCCACCATGGACATTGTCCATCCTACCCCCAACCCCTTCAGGAGAAAAGGGTAAAGGCCACCCCAATGCCTCCTGGCCCTCATTTTCCCTCTCCCCCACCCACCTACCATACCCAGAGCTCCCCTCTTCCTCCACTGCCCATGGCTGTTCTAGAGAAGGAGGAGAAGGATTTTTGGCCATGGACGAGTTCGAGCTCGAGGAGCTCTCTCCTCTGCATTTCCCTCTCTACATGTTCTTATACCGTGCTCTCCTCCTCCCCCTGTGTGTAACTCTACTTTTTATTTGTCCCAGGACAGCTCCTAGGCGGTGCCCCGGCAAACTCCCGAGAACCTCCCCGCAGGCGCAATCACGTGAGCTCCATCCCGGCGACCAACCTACCCCAGCCGCCCCTCGTTTTGACCTCTGTCGAGCGCCGCTTCGCCTCCGACCATCCCCGTCGCCTCCCAGCCCCCAGGTAAGCCCCACCGCCCCTCCCCAAGCCCGCTAGGGTTTCCCTTATATATGTCCCGGCCGAAGGAAGAAGAAGAGCCGGGAGCCGTCGATGTCCCCTAGATCGCACGGCCCTAGGCATCCAGTACCCCTTCACCCCCTCGCGGTCGCTGACCTACGGGCCTGTGCTCCAACCTTTGAATCTCAGCTCACCACGCACGCCCGATGCTCCCCTGGGCCGAATTCACCCTGGGTAGCCCACTGTGCCCCAGATCCGTCCCACGCCCTCCCTTATCCTTTTCTTTTCTTTAAATCCTTTTCAGATCTAAAAACTAGCTCCTTACTTTAAATACAAACTAAAATGAAAATCGCCAAAACAAATCTGTCTAGTATTTTTCACAGGTACTCAAAACTCTTTTCTAACATGTAGACTTGGTGCTGGACCAAATTGATGTTTAGATTTAATTTTATAAATCATCTACTAGGATCTATCCATTTCACTAATAATTATATCCAGAGAGTTTTACTAACCCAAATGACCTAAGACCAATTTGTTGTGGAAGGTAAAATCCTTACCTTGCAATTCCCACTGGCCCCATACCAATTTGCTCCATAGTTTGCATCTAGTAAAAATAACAAAATCAGGCCTTTTCTTCCTTTAGAAAATTCTCTAGGTTAATCCAAATGAGGTTTTGACCTAATTCCAACTCCCCTTGAACACACCTAACCATATATTTCATATTCGTGCAGCTCATAATTTTATGAGTCTCTGTTGAATTTTGGTGAATTAAACCCTTATGTGCATGGTTTAATCACTAATAAAATCACTACAGTAGATCTGTAACTCCAAAAAGGTTGATTCCAATTTCTACAGAAATATATTTTCATCACCTAACATGTGTCATTGGGATAAACTAAAAATATTCTTCAAAATAAAGCTGATGAAAAAGACAAATCCCATCCAGTACTGCATTTGGGAATTTCTCCAGGGCATTTTGCTAATTGTTTTGAGGAGATTCCAACTCCTCTTGATCCAGTCCGTCAAATAATACCTAATAACCCAAGGAAATAATTTTAGGAACTCCATAGAAGTTCTGGTGAATTATTTCCTAAAACTAGAGTCTTATCCACTATAAAATCCATTATAGATGAAGGGAAATTGATAAAATATTGAAACCACTTTTGTTGGCTTCATTTTATCAATACCTATCTGATGGTATCATTTTTATACAATGGTATCATACATATCAAGTCCTTTAGCAAAAACCCCCTCTTAAGTAGTTCCTAGGCTCCAAATCCAAAAAGATCCCTTTTTCTCTAATGCCTCCAAATCTTCTCCCAATCCAATCAAATCAAATCTCCAAACATCCTATTGATGGTTATCTTGTATTTATCCTTTGATTGCTGTATGGTTTGATACTTGTATGCTTTGTATTGATTGGTGTATTGTTTTTTTTGCATGTGTACTCGATACCGGCGATAGTTGCGATTGTGTGAAGCCGAGAAGAAGGAAGGATCGGGTTATTATTATTATGGTTATTATTGGTATTCTGGTTATCTAACGCCATCAAGGGACATCTCACTAGTCATAGGCAAGCCACCTTCTTGCTCATACACCTTGTCCTATTATTTTATCTATGCATGTTTTATCTACCTGTTTATGCAAATTGCATGGTTTTACTATATTATGTTATGTGGGGAATGTTTGGCTCCTCCAAACTAGTACCCTTAGTACCATTAGGTACAACCCATCTTGATGATACCTACCCGCCCTTAGTATGGTAGATGGTGTTTAACACCATAACCCCTTGGAGACCCTGTTTTAGCCTAAGCAAAAGTGTAGGATGTGAAGACCCCGGGAAAAGATTTACAAAAATGTTTTATGAGAAAACCTTGGTGGAGGCTTGGCCTACCAAGTGGTTTGGAAAATGAGAAAGGTTTTGGTTTTACAAAAAATGGTCCGGCAACGGATGGAGGAAACATGTTTACGAAAACACGCTGGGATGTACAGTTTACTATGTTGGAACAATTAACCCGTGCAACCACATTACTCTGGAATGGGACGGGGCTAGGTTGAGAGTTTGTCTAATCCGGTATAGGTGTCTCAAATTACTACGGGGAAGAACAAATTCACTGAGGCTGGGCTTTACCCTATAAAGGCCCCTGTGAAACATCGGTCTGGGGAAGGTAAATACCGTCTAAATGGCGGCGAGACGATATTATGAACCCCTCATTGAAAGCGCATACCCTGCGGGGTGCAAACACGCTCTGGTTGGCTTGTGACTATATAAGGCATCCCGGTTTTGAGAGATTAACATCATAGGGTAGACACTTGTACCAGAGAGGGCATTCGGAAAGTCTTGACCGGTTATTCGACCCACGATCGGTGTAGATCAGGGACGGGTAATCGGATGATATGGGTACAGGTTACAACCTCTACAGAGTGTAAATCTATTCGAATAGCCGAGTCCTTGGTCATGGACGGTTGTACTGGCGGCTTTATGGCAGGTGAGGGTTTTGAATTTAATAAAAAAAAGGACTTCGGAAAAAGGAGGAAGCAGTTTGGTCATGAGACGACCGGAAGGAAAAACAAATGGGTGACCCAATCCTAGTGTTTTCTTAAAACTTTTCAAAAAGGTTTTACAAAAGTTTTTCAACAAAGATATAGAGACATGCTATATCTACAAGAGAAACTAGTTTACAAAAGAACCCCTCATGGAGCCATCCTACCACAGCCATATTGCATATCCATTACTATTGTTACCTTAAGGTGGTTTGCGAGTACATTGAAAGTACTCACCGGCATTGCCCCTAGCTATTTACCTGGCCAGATTACAGATGTTAAGAAGGAACGAAGGTGTTGACATCTATGCGAGCTAGGACGTCTTCCCAGTCAGTTTCCTGTAGGTTAAGGAACGGGCTCTGCGCTGAATACTTCGGTTACTTGTGTTGTATTCGCCATACTGGCCTCTTTGTAAGTGTTGTACTCGATACTTTATGGATGTTGTAATGATACTAGTCAGCTATGCTCACGGCTCACTGGTCATGTGAACGTGAATTGTATGTATAACGGGTATTCTTGGACCGTAAATTCGGGGTGCTACAATATTCTTGCTCCGGTGGTGCGTCGCACTGGCGAAGGATGCATGGAGTCATTTGTTCGACTTATCTCCATGGATTCGATAGATTTTTGTTTTTATTGGTATGGTTTCAGGTCAGTCTCTTCCAATCTATGATTGTCATCATTGGCGATGATTGTTGCTCTGCATTTGTTCCTTAGGATCTTAGCACGACGACTTCTCAACTGTGTACTACAACAAGCTCTACTACGACAAGATTTGCCCGGCTCCGGTGATGAAGGGGCTGAGACACGCGCCTTCGTCTCATGTTAGTGTCAGTAGTTGAGGCTAGGTGGTCTATGGATCTATTTGCAACTTTTATTACCCTCTTTGTACCGTTATTGATGGTTTTTAATATATCACTGGAATTTCGCAATTTTTTTGGCTCCGTTTAAAATCGCGAACGGTTGTGCGCACTGGGTGATCGATGTTCAGGCCCAGATGCAATCCTATGCAGACGGGACTTAGACCATCTCGCCACAACACAGTGCGAGCGTGATGTGCGATGGAAACGAGTAAATCGAGCATGTAGGTAAAGTAAGGCTTGTTATAACAGGAGTAACTTAGCTAGTAACATGTATGTATATGCAATGCCAAATAAGAAAATTGGTGATATGGCATGATATTTAATGAAGAAAGAGAGGATAATAGTAACTTAGCTAGTTACCATAACATCACATATACAAAGATCATATGAGTCTACAAACTAATTAATTAGTCACGACATGACTCCACACATATGTTATTATCCACTATTAAAATAGTAATATAAACTAGTAACATGTTCATGCTACTAATCTAAATTACTTAGCACTATGACTAGTCTAATATCCACGTGTTCTGTGTGGACGGAGGCAGCACTATGTCCCACGCGACCTAAAATACCGCATGCACCCGCTGATGGAGCAACCACCAGGTCGTGCTGCACCGATGGACCATGGGGCCAGACAGGTGCTGCAGGGAAAATTCGTTTGGTCCACCACTTAAACTGTAACATCCTAAAAATATTAATCAAGGTTATCAAATTCCAATCACCCAAATTTAGGGTTAACAAAAACTTTTGTTAATTAAAATCAATATGAATGCATGTGTGTATGTGATGAATGCATGAATGCTTGTATGGACTTGTGTGATTGTTGTGAATGGCAAGGATTGGTTTAAAGATGAAAACAACATCATCTAAATAATTTCCAAGCCGAATCAAATGAAGAGAAATTCAAAAACAAATCATATAAGCAAATGGTCATTTTTGCCAATCTTGTTCACTAGACCACTTTGAGTGTTTCTAGTCCAAGATTTCTAACAGAAACAAATCCAATTCTTTTCACCCTTTCCTAGACCAAGTAAAAGTGAACCCAAGCTCACCTTGCAAACCCACTGGAACATTTGGTAACCCTATCGAAATGACATTTAAAAATTGAATCTAGTTCATATGGTAAGATCACCATTTCTCAAAACCCAACCAAACCAGTTCACCTTGACAAATTCAAACAACCAGAGACTACCAAGTATGTGCCCAGTACACTCACCAAGTTTAATCCAAAAATTCAAATATAAATTTCTTTCGGCCATTTCATCAAACACTTAGTGAGCACAGTAAACCTTCCTAACTAACACTATGTTTGATCAATGCTTTGTTCCTTCTTTGCACCCTACTATAACCCCTTGTCTCCCCCAGTGAGCACACCAGCATTGAATCAACCTAGGAAGCTACCATTGCACCATGTCGTGCATGCCCGAGCCGCCCCTTGCTAGCCGACCATGGCAAGCTAGCAGGAGCTTTCGCCGTGCCTAGCCACCATGTCCAGGAGGCAGGGCGCCACCGTCCATCGCCACCCCCTATCCAGCCCTCGAGATCTACCAAGTTATGGACCACAAAGAATACGATGCGACCAGTTCGTCCCTGCCATGCTGACGCACACCGTAGTTCACGCGTTTTTCCCACTCAACCCGACCACCTCGAGCTCTCGCCGCTCGTCTACACGATCACCACCGTCCCAGGTGACCACCAGAGATGCCCATTTCCTCGACCGTGCCCCATAGCCGCCGCCCGCCGCAAAGTTCACCGTCAGTACCGTGCAAAGCACCACATGTTCCCGGCCAAAATACACCGCCCCTTGCCGCACCATCAAGTCGTTGAGCACCGCCAGGAGACGGCGCATCGTCCTAGCCCCCGCGCCATGCCAGTAGATCGCTGTAACGCCGACCCCGACGAGCTCTACCCATGCCGCTCGGCCTCTCTCTCTCGCCTATAAAAGGTGGCATCCCCGACACCAATTCTCCACACCATCTCACTCCCCACCTCTCACTGATCCTTCCCACTTCTTCCTGGAGCAAGGCGAGCTCAGCATCGCCGGAATATGGCCGGAGCCTGCCGCTTCAGGAAGAGAAGGGCGCCATCGATTGCGACCACCCCAGGAGACGCCGCCAGTACCAGGAGAACCACCGTCATCGATAACCTCATTCGCCCCCATTGTCGACCCTCGCCTGAGCCCCGGTGAGCCTCCCCAGACCCCCACTGGCCATGCTAGGGTTCGTCCCCGTCGTGTCCTGTTCAGATGAGGACGATGGCCGTGAGTCGTTGATCTTTAATCTAATCCTAAGTCATAATCATCACATACCCCTTCGCCACCCCATGTCTCACTGATGAGTGGGGACACCACTTAAACCAGCCCGCGAACGCAGTGTGTAGTGGGCCGGCCCAGTATCTCTCCCGCGCGGCCCAGTTAGTTTAAATTTAGATTTTTCATTTTAGTTTCAACCCTAGTTCTGTTTGTTGATTCAAAAATCAATTCAGAGAGATTCACTAAACCAAATTGCATGAAACTAATTTTTTTAGGAAGGTATTTAAATTGTTAATCCAAGCCTGTTGGATTAAAATCATTTGAAATTATAGATCACCTATAGTAAAAATAACAAGGCAGAGACTTTTCTGTATTCAAACATTTTTCAAAAATCAACCATAAATGCTTTTGAGTTGATTCCAACTCTCAAAAATCACTTTTGACAAGACCTTTCTGAATATATAGAAATATCTAGGTTTACTTGCAGTAATAATGGACAAGTAATAAAAGAATACCCCATAGGCATTTCTAGTCAATTTAATTATTTAAAATAATAAGGTTAAACCTTCTTAAATTGTGACATCACTTTAAATCACATTCCCAAGTATTAAAATATGTGTTTATGACATGTGTCAACATGATCCCATGTTTTAATTGGAGAATATTAAAACTTAAGTAGTTTTTCAATGAGTAGAAATTACTTTCTAAAATAAAATAAATAAGACTAATGCTTTAATACTTATGATGATTGTGATGATGTTAGATCATCTAGTTTGAACCTTTGTGTGCCAAATAGAAGTAGTTAAGTAGTGTTTGGTGATTATGTACCTCGTATTTATTTATAGACGCTAGTACCGACCAAGGATACGAAGAGGAAGGAGACTACTACGAAGAGGAAGTAGAGGAGAACTTCAACCACTGCACTACTCAAGGCAAGCTATCTAAGGCAAGCCATCCTAGTAATCTAACACTTGCAACCTTGCAAGCTAGATAACTTATGCAATGTGTTAGGAATTCTTTGATTAGACAACCTTGTGTATACTAAATCTCAGTTTTACTTGCAAGCTTGATTATTTTATTTTCTTTATCAAAGCTCTTTATTTAGGTTTACTTAGTGACTTGTGAATTTTGGAAAGATATTAAAAGTAGCATAAAGAGCATAAAACTTGGCCTAAGTTAGATAGAATTAGATGTCATCCTAAGGCATGAGATTAGATTTAGATAAGTAACACTTGATTAGCACCCCTTATTATTGATTACACCCAACTTTAGTGGCTAGTGCTAAGCATAAAAGTTGATCACTTTAGATGGGAATACTTGGTGAAAATGGTTACGAAAACTTTAGAATGATGAGTCATTCTAATGAAATGTTTTGACATGTGTTATGAACACTAGATGATTTGATGATGAAAATGTTGAGGCATGAGCCTTAGCCCTTTTTATAAAACTGATGGTTGTGTTCAGATGCGATACCATTCCAATTTTATCGTACAACCACAATAACCGAGTTTGGCTAGGGCTTGAATGGAAGTTTATATATCTTAGTATGGGTTCCCTTGAGGCCGAGGTTTGAGCTGAGGCTACCTCGTGATGATTGTCCACCTGTGCAGTTCCCAAGATGAACGATGGTCATGGTTGGGAGGCCAAACTCATAGGGTAGGTGCTTATACTAGGATGTGTAATTGAAAGTTTAGGATTGATTATCCACATACTGAGGATGGTGAATCAGGATTGTTCCTGACGGATGTATCGAATGTTGTGGTGAAAGTGTACCACCTCTGCAGAGTGCCACACTATTCGAATAGTCGCCTCCGCGGTTATGGAAAGTTGGAGTGGCCATACTGTTCCGTCGTCAGATGTTTTCAAAATGACTTGTAAAATGGATCATGACTTTGACTTGACCACAACAGGGTTGTGAGAGTGAAAGCTAAGTTCCCACTTAGGTGTTATAAAACATTAAAGTAGCTTTCTTTGCTTCTAAACTCAGTTAGAGATAAACCTAGATTTTTGTCAAAACAACCTAGAGCTTAGGATTCCTACTTGAAACCTCTTTACCTGTTAGTGATAGTTTGCGAGTACTTAAAGAGTAGTCATGGCTTTGTCCCTGGCTATTTCCGTGGCAAGACTATGAGGAGGACTAACAGGATGATGGACAGCAGGAAGTCTACGACAACTAGGATCATCTCCCATCGTCAGCATTGCCTGTGACCCTGAAGATGTAGCTTTGCCCACGCTAAAATTATTAATCATTCCGTTGCATTGATTGTATTAAGACTATATCATGAGATCCTTTATTTGTAAGACCTTTATTATGGTTTGTAATTGATGATGAACTATGGTACCAATCTGTTATGTCTCGCAAAAATGGTAATCCTAGGATTGCGATGTATGGCATAACAGGCATCTGGGATTAAAAATTCGGGTGTTGACAAGTTGGTATCAGAGCCATCCTGACCATAGGAGACCCTAGTTAGAATGGACGCTTGAATCAAAAAATTAGTTTCAAAACAAAAGAAGTGAGTATTTATGAAAACCTATTATCAT
Organism: Avena longiglumis; assembly: GCA_030063025.1. Taxonomy (NCBI): domain Eukaryota; kingdom Viridiplantae; phylum Streptophyta; class Magnoliopsida; order Poales; family Poaceae; genus Avena; species Avena longiglumis. The sequence continues at coordinate 271,297,899 of CP125978.1, forward strand.
TCTTATCACTTAGAGTCTTTAATGAAAATTCATGTTCCTCAAAACATTCTTGAAAAATCTTACATAAAATTTGACACACTTGATCACTCTACTAACTTACTCATCCTATATTCTTATAGATGTACATGAGGTATAGCAAGTTCTATCAGTTGGGCAATGGAGGAGATCTGATCTTTGAGCGTGATTTGGACCAACTCTCGGAACTTCTGGAGCGCTCGCACCCCGAGTTCTCCGGAGCCCAGCTCAACGATCAGCAAGGAGGAGAATTGCAGTGGCTGATTGTTGCAAGTCTCAGAGGGAAGATTGAAGCCCCCACCTCAGAGGGAGTCCAGTTCACCTTAAGAGAGAAAAACTGGCTAGATGGACTCGCCAGGGCCATGCAGGAAGCTCTTGCCCGTCTATGTGGGCAAAACATCAATTAGATCAAGGGTACCCGCTTTGAGTTCTATGCAAGGCGTCTATGGACAACCATTGGAGGTGCCATACCATCCCGAGCTAAAGCATCAGGTGGATCATCTCAGCTTCATGTTGTATGATAGGCAGAAGGAGTTGGACAATGTCCGCTCCTACGCCAACCACAACTATGCCATCGCAGTCAAGAAGGACTAGACCATCTCCATCCTTGCGAAGGAGCGCAAGACCTTTCGCCGTCTGCGTGACAAGAAGGATCGCATTATTGCTCGCCTTTGTCACAAAGTGACAGACTTGGAGGAGAGCATCCATGATAGATACATGCAGCTTGAGGAAAGGGAGAATGCAGGGGAAGATATCCGTGGAGACCCTTACTCCTACCTCAGTGATGATGATGACTTCCTGGAGGACCAAGCCATGGACTTCCACATTGATGACGATCACTCCGCCTTCATTGATGATGATGATGAAGACACCGAGTCTGATGAGTAGTAGCACTTGAGCACTAGTGTTAGTGAGTTGTATCCAGTCCCATTGTATCGTAGTTTCACATAATGATTCTTAAAACTATTTGTTTCCTTGTTGTGGTGTGTGTTTGTATTATGTGCTATGAATGAATGAAAAGAAAGTTGCTAGTGGAAAAATCTGAGTCAAACTTTAAAAGCTTTATCAAAAACAAAATCCCTGAACCTTAGCAATTTCCCTCTTTTCTCAAGATCTATCTCAATTTTCAGATGCCTCGCGGAGGAAGCAGTTCATCCCTAAACTGCAAATCTTGCAAATGTTGGTTTCAGACCGCGAAGCTGAAAGAGCCGAACCCAAGCCAACCTAGCCACCCTTCAACACATAGCTCAGATGGCCAACAACAATCAAGGCCATGGAAACCAGGACAACGATGGATCCAAGCTGAAGAACTTTCAGAACACCAACCCACCCATTTTTAGTAAGTCTGAAGAGCCCTTAGATGTGGATGACTGGCTGCAGACTATGGAGAACAGCTTAGAAGTTGCAAGAGTGGAGGCCAATGATAAAGTACTATATGTCACCCACTATCTGGCAGGAGATGCAAGAGCTTGGTGGAATAGCATTCACGCCATGAATGGAGGACATATGATGACTTGGGATGAATTCAAACTCAAGTTCAGCAGAACCCATGTGCCACCGGGTTTAATCAAGAGGATGAGAGATGAATTCAGAGAATTGAAGCAAGGGAGGATGACAGTAGTTGAGTACCATGACAAATTTCTGTCATTAGCTAGGTATGCACCCGATGAGATTGACACTGAATCCAAGAATAGGGAGAGATTCCTGAATGGTCTGCATGATGAGATGCAGACAGTGTTAGTCAATATTCCGTTTGTTGACATTGAAGCCCTAGTGGATTCTGCCATTCAGATGGAAGGCAAGATAAAACAAGCCAATAAAAACCGCAAGCGTCGAATGATGCATCAACCAGGAACCCACCATACCCCAAAGTATCTCCCCAACCCGTCTACAGGATTTGCCCCAAGAAACAATAGACCCCCGATGACCCGTCCGAACTATCCCAACCGTGGAGGGGGAAACCCAAGGCCTGCAGGAAACCATAACAGCAACCCCGGCAACCCTAGCAATTTTAACCGTGCACCGCCCAAGTTCAACAACAATGTCGCCAACAACACCAATACTTCCCCAAGGACAATAAGCAATGTTGTGCCTATTGCAGGAAAGGAAAAGTCTCAAGTGACTTGTTATGAATGTGGAACCAAGGGTCACTACTCCAATGAGTGCCCCAAGAAGCTTGCAGCAGCCCCCAATGTGAATGCTCTAGCTCAGCAGCACCGTCGTGTTCAGCCTAGAAGGAGATTTGCCCCAGGGATTTCGCTCAACCGCAACGGCCATCTGTTTCACATGAATGCTGAAGAAGCCCAAGAAGCTCCAGATGTCGTAATGGGTATGTTTTATGTTAACTCAATACTTGCAAGAGTGTTGTTTCATTCTGGAGCATCGCACTCGTTTGTTACAGACTAATTTGCATTCACTAGTAAGATTCAACCAACAAAACTGAAGCATGTTATGATAGTTCAAATACCTGGTTCAACCACCAAAGCTAGACAGATTTGCAAGGTCGTAACTATCAAAATTCATGGCATAGATTTTTATGCTAATCTAATAGTACTTGGAACAAAAGGTTTGGACGTAGTACTAGGAATGGACTGGATGTCGAAACATAAAGGATTAATCGACTATGCCAAGAAAGCCATAACCATGACTAGTACCACTGGAGTAGAAGTAGAGCATGTGTCTGAAACCTTGCCCCGTCAATTCAAGTGCAATAAGAGTCTATCCCAACCAACCATTGAACAAGTCAGAGTAGTCTGTGAATACCCCGACGTATTCCCAGATGTATTGCACGGTATGCCCCCAGATCGGGATATCGAGTTTACCATTGAACTAATCCCTGGAACCGGACCTATAGCCCAGAGACCGTATAGCATGAACCCATCTGAATTAGTGGAGATGAAGAAGCAACTAGATGCTATGCTAGAGATCGGTTTGATTCAACCAAGTGCGTCGCCATGGAGATCAACTGTCTTGTTTGTGGATAAGAAAGATGGAGGTAACCATTTGTGCACGGATTATCGGAAGCTGAATGATGTCACCATTAAGAATAAGTATCCACTAACGAAGATAGAAGATCTGTTTGACCGGTTGACCAGTGCCAAAGTGTTTTCTAAGATTGATCTTAGAACTGGTTATCATCAACTCAAGATTCACGTAGAGGATATTCCAAAGAATGCCTTTACCACTAGATATGGACTGTAAGAATACACTGGCATGTCTTTTGGATTAACCAATGCCCCCTCTTATTTCATGAACCACATGAATAAGATTTTTATGGACTTCCTAGATAAGTTTGTCGTTGTTTTCATCGATGGCATTCTGATCTATTCCAAATCAGAAGAAGAACATGAGCTACACCTGAGGACCATCCTTGGAAACCTTGGGGAGCATCCGTTGTATGCCAAGTTTAGAAAATGTGAATTCTGGCTACAGGAGGTAGGATTCCTCGGACATATCGTGTCGGCAAGAGGAATTGCTATTGACCCCGCCAAGGTTAAGGATGTTGAAGAATGGCAAGCCCCAACCACTCAAACCTAAATTCGTGCATTTCTCGGATTGGCGGGATATTACCGCAAGTTTGTAGAAGGATTTTCGAGCATCGCAAGACCCATGACACAATTGTTGAAGAAATATAAGAAGTTTGAATGGACGGAAAAATGTGAAGCAAGTTTTCAAGAGCTTAAGAGGAGATTAATCTCAACCCCAATCTTGATCATGCCGGATATGACGAAGACCTTTGATGTATTTTGTGACACATCAAGATCGGTCTCGGATGCATGTTGATGCAAGAAGGCAAAATCATATCTTATATATCCCGACAATTGAAGCAACATGAACAGAATTACCCTACCCATGACCTTGAACTAGCAGCCGTACTTTTAGCCTTGAAGACATGGCGGCATTACCTCATGGGTAACCGTTGTGAGATTTATTCGGATCACAAGAGTCCGAAGTATATTTTCACCTAGAAGGAGCTGAATATGAGGCAAAGGAGATGGATAGAGCTAATCGAGGACTATGATCTTTACATTCACTATCATCCCGATAAGGCCAATGTGGTAGCAGATGCCCTTAGCAAATTGCCGTGTCGCTTGAACTCCATGATTCTGAAGGAGCAACCAAGTTTTCACAAGGAGTTGGAAGATTTCAGAATGGAGCTAGTTAGTGAAGGATTTTTGGCTATCATAGAACTTCAACCCACTTTGATCAGTCAGATCAAGGAGGCCCAGAAACGAAATGCTAGTATCTACGGAATCGAACGTTATAACATGAAAGGTACCCGGATTCACCGAAGATGAAGAACGAGTTTTGTGGTACAAAGGACATATCTGTGTGCCAGCAGATTCAGTGTTGAAGCAAACTATTTTGAAAGAAGCCCATGAAACTCTTTATACTATTCACCCCAGAGGAACAAAGATGTATCAAGATTTGAAGGAGCAATTTTGGTGGCATAAGATGAAGAGAGAAATCGGAAGCTACATAATCAAGTTTGATATATGTCAGAGAGTTAAGGCAGGACATCAGAGACCCGCAGGACTATTGCAACCATTGCATATTTTGGAATGGAAATGGGATTCAGTCAGAATGGATTTCTCACCGGTTTGCCTACATCTAGTAGGGGAAATAACTCTATTTGGGTCATAGTGGATAGACTGTCCAAAGTAGACCACTTACCAGAGTTCGAATCTAGCAGATTTGTACATTCCTAGAATAGTCAGTTTGCATGGAGTCCCCAAGAACATCGTGTCGGATCGAGGAACCCAATTTACCTCAAGGTTTTAGAAGAAATTCTAAGAAGGATTAGGAACCAGACTAGATTTCAGCACATCTTATCACCCTCAAACTGATGGACAAACGGAGCAAGTAAATGAGATACTCGAAGATATGTTGAGAGCTTGTGTGTTAGAATATGGATCTAAATGGGAAGACTGTCTGTCGTTCGCAGAATTTTCATACAACAACAGTTACGAAGCCAGTTTGCAAATGGCCCCATTTGAATTCATGCACAGAAGGAAGTGTCGTACCCCCTTGATTTGGTCGGAAATAGTAGAGTGTCAGATTTTCGGACCTGACATGCTACGAGAAGCAGAAGAGAAATTTCATAAGATCCGTGAGCACCTTAAGACCGCCCAAAGCAAGCACAGGGGGCCACCCCACTAAGCTACCCATAACAAAGTCGGCCGGTCTCCGAGACGGACCTAGGGTTTGTGTCGACGGATATAAACGCCTGGGAACCCGAAAGTGTGACTGGGCTTGTCGATACAGCGAAAACGTATCACGGGGTTCCTAAATAGTACAGGCGCTCCACGCGCAATCATAAAAAAGCAGTAAAGCATGGCATAAGTACAGGATAGTAATAAAGCCCCAAACTACTTTGTGTCCCCCAGTATAGTACTTTGAAATCAGGTACTAAATCGATGGGGGTGCCCACACACCCCACCTGTGGTTAGCGCGCTCGATCTCGGAACAGGTGTCAAGAACTCGGGGTCCTACGGGACACAAGTGGGCGTTTAAAAACCAAATATTGTCTATTACCCACCGGTGCCTCCGCATTTACCTACTTTCAATTTTAGTTATTAAACAGTAATTAAATCCATCATCATATCCACCATTAAGCATGTGCCAACCACCCAACAATGGTGGAACATCGACGATGCGAAGCAGCACCTGAGCAAGCAACTACGACTCGCAAGGCCGACTGTCTATCAATCAACAGGCAATAGGAGGTGTCCAAGGTAATATAGAGGTTGCAAGTATTATAACAGGGGTATGGAAACTAAAGCATCACAACACGGATAGCAATAGATCAACAGGAGGAAATAAAGACTAGAATATAAAATAGGTAGAAAGAGGAAGAATGCTCGCCTGAAAACATTGCCGAAGGTTCATCCGAAGATCGGGTCAACACTCGCATCAACTCGTCGGCCTAATCCATGAAGAAGCAAAACTCTAGAATAAACACCGGATGCACTATTTAATACTACGGTAGAAGATCGGGCATGATGCATGTATGATGTATGACATGGCAAAGGTGCGATGCAATTAGGACATATTAAGCGGAATCGGGGTCCCGACAATTACTTGGAAGGTTCATGTTGTTTAGATACCCCGTAATTTAAATGTTGTCTGAACAAGTCAAAACATGGCATCGGTTCGCTACGCAAATTTAAATGGAGCCAATATTAGACTAGATTTTCCCCCATATAGTCTCCATATTAATTATTAGGTGAATCGGCATGAGGCCCCCAACCACAATATGTATGCAAGGATGCTCAATGCATATGCAACAAGTATATATCATTTATAAAATAGGGGCTCGGTGAAAGGTCACACATTATGGATCTCGACGATCTTGGGGTTCCAAGGGTTCGACGGGTTCGGTCTTGCCGGGATCGGTCTTCGAATCGGGGCGTCGGGGTCTCGGCGAACTTGGCGTCCGTGACGTAGATCTTGGGTGTCGACTTATCATCAATGGTCAACTTTTAGCCGCGTCGGAACATCTTGGAGACACAGAACTTGGTGGCACCGGGTTTTGTCAAACAAAGGCGCACTAGCGCTGCGATGATAAACAAATCGATAAGTGCGGGCAAAAAGAGGCGTTGTACACCCTGAGCACAGGAACTCTTGAAAACAACCTTCAGGGAAACAAAACTAGATTGACATAGGCCTAGCGGCATACTGCCAGGCGAGGTCGAGCACGCTCGTGCAGACATCTTGGAGGAGCCTGGTACCACACGGTATCTGGGAACCTAGAGGACAACGCGGCCTGCCCTGCTGTGGAAGGAGCCAACAGACGGGAGAGGCCGGAAGAGGAGGAGCCTATCTAGTGGCGAGCGGAGACGAGATCGAGGTGGCGCGGCCTCGAGAGGAGGCGGACGTGGCCACGGTTACGCTGCAGGAAGCTCGCAAGGCGCCGGGGAGTACAACAGGTGCACACGCGACGGTGGCTGGAGAGGAACACGAGGGAGGTGGTGCGAGGCTGTACAGAGCCGGGGTGTAACACCCTCAGAATCGGACCTATGCAAGTTATAGCGAAACCCGCCAAACCCGCATAGAAACGATTCAAAGGTGCCCACCAGGCACTTTCGTGCGGGTGGAAAACGAAGTAATAACATTACACAACAGTCCTCGATGGGACCCATGAGCAGATATATAACAGCGACTCAAAGAGTCAAGAATACAGATATAATATACAAAGATCCAAATCACCTTGAAAATGATAGGGCGTCCGACTACGGACAAGATGCAAATGGGGCTAAGAGCCCTGAAGAATAACCAATGGCGTCCATAACCCTGCCCAGGCCAAGCCGGAAGGGTAACCCTGCTAACGACGTCGATCTCAAACCTGCTTAAACAAAAAGGGGTGCCGACAAAGGGCAAAGGAAAAAGAGGAGCGTCAGTACTGAGGCCAGTACACGGCGAGACTAGAATTCGGCGGTCCTCGCCTACATAGGTATGGTGGACTGAAGCGGCAGCGGCAGCTTGCACTGAGCAACCTATAGAGACTCGATACTAATGGCGGCTATCAGAGAGGGGTAAGGAAGACCTATTCGGATCCAACCTGATACTATCATCAAACAAACCCATCCTGGTGTATCCCCCTCGAAACCAAACGAGGAAGTCAGCCGAGGAACTCACACAGTTGGCAGTTTTATTTATTCAGTTATCGTTGCAGCAATTACTAGTCAGGTATAGATAATCGTCCTGATAAAATAATCAGTGGGCCGTTTTAGTTAACCATTCCGTTATAGTTACAACACTTACTAATCAGATATAGATAGCATGAGATAACCCAAAACCCAGCAGTTGTTGGTACTTTTATTCAGCCATTCCGTTGTAGTTGCAATACTTACTAGTCAGGTACAATGGTCGCAAGCGACACTTCAAACAAGCAATTGTGGGCAGTGTTATTAGCCATTCCGTTATAGTGAAGCTGATTACTAGTCATTATAAGTCAAATTTATAGCAATAAACTTTAGTTATGCTTGTCTATGGTCGAGATACTGTGCTCCAAGTCGTCCATATCCGCGGACACGACTTTCAGAAAGTTTTACCCGGCCGGGGTGCACCAATAGCAACACACGCTCGATCAACCTCGGAAAAACCAAATCAAAACCCAACGAGGCTTTCACGACTAAGCAATCACAGGATTCAGAAATATTTCAGGGGGCCACCCCATTGAGTAGACCATAGCGGTAAGCAAGCTCGAGACGGACTCAAGGTTTGCGACAATGGTCAGAACGATCGGGAACCCGAAAGTGTGGCTGGGCTTGTCGATCAGCGAAAACACTCCGCTTACCTAAGCGATAAAGTGTGCTCCTCGCACAAACGTAAATCTGAAGTAGCATGGCATAAGTACATGATAGTAAATAAAACCTCAAACTAGTTTGTGGCCCCAAGAAATAAGACTGAATCAAGCTCGCTCGGGGTCCCATATACCTCCGGATGTGGATAGCGCGATAAATCAAGGAACAGTATCAGTACGGGGTCCCTGGGACACAAGTGGGCGTTCGGAAACCAAATATTATCTATCACCCACCGATGCCTCTGCTTACTTCAATTTTAGTTGTTAAACAGGAATTAAAGTGAACGATAAGTACAACTATGATCATCTCCAGCATCAAACAGGCGGCAATTCTCCAACAACTGTGGCACTTGACGACACGCAACAGCACTTGAGCAAGCGACTACGACGCGTAAGTCCAACTATCTACCAAACAACAGGTAATAGGGTGTGTCCAAGGCAATATAGGCTGCAAGGGATATCGCGGGTACGAAAAACTAGAGCATCGCAACACAGATAGCAATAGATCAACAGGAGGGAATAAATACTATAAAAGTAAGATAGGTAGAAAGGGGGAGATGCTCGCCTGAAAACATTGCCGAGGGTTCAACCGAAGATCGGGTCGACACTCGCATCAACTCAACGGTCTTATCCGCGAAGAAGCAAATCACTAGAATAAACACCGGATGCAATATTTAATACTACGGCAAAAGATCGGCATGATGCATGGATGATGTATGACATGGCAAAGGTGCGATGCAATCAGGCAAGATTAAGCGGAACCGGGGTCCCGACAAATGATTATATGGTTCAAGTTGTTTAGATACCCCACAATTTAAATGTTGGATTAACATGGCAAAATATAATACCGGTTCGATGCACAGATTTAAATGAGGCCAATATGAGACTAGATTTGCCCGCATATGGGCCCCATATTAAATTATAAGGTGAATCGGCGGAAGGCCCCCAAACCAAAGATATGCATGCGAGATGAATGATTAATATGCAACAAGTTGTTGTTATGTTATAAAATAGGGTTTCGGGAAGGGGTTCACACATTAGGGTTCGACGATCTTAGGGTTCCGGGGTTCGGGGTCGGTCTCAGGGCCCAGGGTTCGACGGGGTCGGTCTCGGTCAACGGGAGGTCGATCTTGTCGCACGGCGCCCGCGTAGTAGATCTTGTTGTTCTGTGTCGGCGACCTTGGCGTCCGGGTTCTTGGGCATCGCATTCGGGAAGAAGTGCTTGTCGCCTCTGTGGTCTTCGGGGTTGCTTCGATCGGTTCCCTGACGAAGTACTTGTCGTCCCACGTAGGAGTCCTTGTCGATCCGCGGCGACGATCTTCGGGTCATCGGAAGGTCTCGGCGATGTCTCCACTCTGCAGTCTCGACCATCAGGTACGAGTCGAAGGTCTTGGCGTTTCCCTGTTCACGCGGCAGATGACGATCTCGGGGTCTCGGAGCAGTTCTGGGTTCGGTGTCGGACGATCTTGGCGCGGCACCGGGTACGGGATCGGCCTTCGGATTCCGAGAAGGAGATCTTGTTGTCCCGGGATACTTCGGGTCCGAGTAGCAATTCTTTCGCCAAGACGAAGATCTTGAATTGGCAACAATTACTCGAGCGGCATCTCGATGGTCCAAGTAACTTGCCGCAGGAGACAAGAAAACAAATTTGAAGGCCTGCTAGCTGCACTGTACTCCAGGGGGTGTGACCTCTTCCAAACCAAAGCACGAACACCTGCTGGGCGCCGCTCATGGCGGGTCTTGCAAAAAACAGGGCTGCGAGACAGCGGTTGGCTGCCCTGCGAGGTGGCCCGGCACGGAGGTGTCACAGGGGCGCGAGACGGACGGTGCAGGAGGGACGGCCGGGGTGCTGCAGGGCCAGAGGTGGACAGAAGCGGGCGGAGGCGGAGGAGGAACCATGGCCGAGGACGGGGACGGGAGGGCGGCGCGACGACCTCACAGGGGCGCCATCACTGGCTGCAGAGGAGGTGCGTGGCTGGTGGCGAGCCGTAGGGGAGGGCGCTGCCGGCGGGCGGGCGAGGCCGGCGATGGAGGTGACGGGCTGGTCGCGGGAGGCGCGCGCGTCGGCGAGACGGCGAAGCTTGGGCGGAGGGGCAGCGCCATGGCGCGGTGGATCCGCTGGAGGAGGCGGGAGGTTGGGGAGGCGTGGAGGTGGGGCTCGGCGGGTCGAGGGCGTGAGGCGCGGCGCGGAGGAGCGACGCTGGCGAGCGAGGCGTGGAGGTGGGTGTGGCGAGGCGGAACCGGAGGTGGCGAAGCGAGGAGGCCGGAGCGGGGAGAAGGGTGGGTCAGTGGTGGCCAGGGGAGGCGTGGGGATCGGGCAGGGCGGCTGGGGTCGCCGGCGGCGTGGGAGCTTGCGAGGGAGGGAGCCAGAGGAGGGAGAAGGGGACGCGGGGGGAGAGAGAGACGGGGCTGCGCGGTGCGGTGGGTCCCAGGGCGGCTGGGTGCGGGGGCGTGCGTGTGTGGTGTGTGGCGTGAGCTGAGTGGTGTGCTGGGGTGTGGGCTGTGAGGGTTGTCACGGTGGCAGCAGTTGATATGTTTAGGGGAGGAGAGGGGTGAGGTGGCGGTCACGGATTGGTCCGGGTGATGTGGAGGCAAGGGCTGGGTAGGTAGGTTGGTAGGTTTAGGAATTAGGTGGTCCGTTTTAATTTCTGGGGTGGTCGTTCGGGTCATTCGGCCCGTTCGACTGCCCCACTAAAATAATATAATTTTTAATTAACTTTTGCAATAAGCTGGTATAAATAGATTTTAGACACACAACATATCCGGAAGCGTCCGGGGGTTTTAATTTGAAATAGAAGGAGGATAAATTTTAGAAAACGATTGTCTTTCGCAAATAGTTTTTAGGCAAATTAATATGCATGATGATGTCGATGCTCAAATGCAATGTGGCATGATGACATGAGCATGCGGTCATGATGATGCAATGCACAAAAACAACGTGATTTTCTAGTAGTGGTTTTGCGGGATGCCACACGGGGCGACGGGGCTTCTGCGAGGTCGCTGCGGCCGGCATAGGAGGAGGGGGCGATGGAGGTGCAGCGCACGCGGAGATCTCGACGGAGGGCTCCAAGACGCCAGGCACGCAGAGGTCTGCGTGGGGGAGCTCAGGGCTGCGAGGCAGCAAGGGCGGCCGCGGGGATCCTGGCGGCGGCGCTTGCTCTACGTCGAGGACGGGAGCGCGTCGGTTGGGGGGAACAGGTCGAGGTGGGAGCGATAGGGAGGTGGGGCCACGAGCAGGGGAGGGCGCGTGAGTGGCGCTGTGTGGCCAGGGATGGTGGGAAAAATATCAGGGTGGGGCCAAGCTCGGAAGAGAGAGGTGGAAAAAAAACAGAGAGGACGGGGAACGATCAGGGAGTGGTGGCCAGGAAAGTGTGCGTGAGTCTTGTGTTTGCTGCGTGCATGTAGAGCACCGACGGCGGCGGGGAGGGGTTTTGGTGGGTGGCGGCTGCAGGGGTAGCTGGTAGGTGGATATGGGAATTAGGGTTAGGGTTAGAGCTAAGGTTTATTTTGTTGGGTTGTAGGTGGACTTCGGTCGGTTGATTGGTCCTGGCCGGTTGTCCGCCTCCCTATTTTTTTTAAAATATGTTATTATTTATTTAGTTTTCTTTAAATAGTATTTTTGATAAATAGTTTAGACAAAATAAATGATCCGGGCGGACCGACGGTTTTGGGTTTGAACAAAGGGGAAATATCTAGAAAACAAAATACGCTTTTAGAAAGATAGTTTTTAAACAAACAATATGCATGCAGATGTCATGATGGTGCATAGAGACCAGACATGCGATTTTCTAGTATTGGATTTACCTGGGGTGCTACAATTCGACACCACTAACAATTGATCTCGCCCTGGAGATCCGCCTCATGGTACCGGGAAGAAGGACGATAACCTGAATCTTCTCGCTTCGTGTATATCTTCGCGACACCACTAACAAAGAATCCTGCCCCATCCTAAAATCGGCGACACCACCAACAAGGGGTTGTGGCGCATGTTCGTCGACAGAACACTCCGGAGATTAAAGGATGAAGATAAAGGCATCAAAATATAAGGCCACCTTTAACTTCCGCAAAAAGAGGAAAAGTTACTGTGATCCACCAGTTCGATGTACAAGAGTGAACAGTAAGTGTCGGTTAGGGTGATCAGTCCATCCCGTTCCCAAACTATTAATCCCGTACATGAGTAGGAAAATCGTGCAACACAACTTTTGAAATTTAGAATGAAGATCTTCATAAACGATATTCAGAACAAAGGGGTGACGCAAGCTCTACATCGGATCAGATGTAGATGAGGTCATCACGTTGGAAAACACCGGAATATACAAAAGAAAGTTTTTGAAAATACATAATGATTAGGCTTCGCGATGGTTCCATTGGCATGAACAACACATGCTCAAGGTATACTCCAACTTCACCAATGCTCATCCTTCTCATATGTTTTTCAGCGATACGGATGTCCAGAAAGGTACACATATAGATAAAGAGTTCAAGAACAAAAAGATTGGATGAAGGATACACCAAACAAGATGCAGATAAGATGTTTGTAGCACCATCGTTATAAAACGAAGGAAGCGAAACCTTGAAGGTACGACGGAAACCCAACCACGAGAAATCCTGGACTCGAAGAAAAGATAAGAGGTAGATTCAAAACTCGCAAAGGTAAGATAAGAATAGCAGAGGGGTAAGGAGTAAAATCAGACCTAATCAGATCTATCCAATTGGTTTTTCCAAAATAGTTTTGACACTCAACGACGACCGTTAGCTAGGTTATCCTGTAGGCTGGACTAGTGGGGTATCGCAACTTATGAGCTCTGATACCACTCTGTAACACCCTCCGGATCGGCCCTATGCAAGTTTTAGCGTCTCTCGCCAAACCCGCATAGAATCAATTCAGAGGTGCCCACCAGGAACTTGCGTGCGGGTGGAAAACGAAGTAATATCATTACACAATAGTCCATGATGGAACCCACAGAACATATATATATACAACAACGACTCCAAGAGTCAAGAATACAGATAAACAGTACAAATATCCAAATCACCTTTAAAACGATACAGCGTCCGAGTACGGACAAGATGCAAATTGAGCTAAGAGCCCGGAAGAATAACCAATGGCGTTCATAACCCTGCCCAGGCCGAACCGGAAGGGTAACCCTGCTAACGACGTCGATCTCAAAACCTGCTTAAATAAAAGGTGTGCCGACAAAGGGCAAAGGAAAAAAGAGAGCGGTCAGTACTGGGGCCAGTACACGGCGAGACTAGAATTCGGCGGTCCTCGCCTACATAGGTATGGTGGACTGAAGCGGCAACGCAGCATGCACTAAACAACCTATAGAGACTCGATATAACTGTCGGCTATTAGAGGGGGATAAGAAAGACCTATTCGGAACCAACCTGATACTACCACCAAACATACCCATCCTGGTATAACCCCCTCGAGACCAAACGAGGAAGTCAACCGAGGAACTCACACCGTTGGCAGTTTTATTTATTCGGTTATCGTTGCAGCAATTACTAGTCAGGTATAGATAGTCATCCTGATATAATAAGCAGTGGGAACTTTTAGTGAACCATTCTGTTGTAGTTGCAACACTTACTAGTCAGATACAATTAGCATGAGGTATCCCAAACCCAGCAGTTGTTGGTACTTTTATTTAGCCAGTCCGTTGTAGTGAAGCTGATTACTAGTCATATCGGATACAAGTCAAATTATAACAGTAAACTTTAGTTATAGTTGTCTATGATCAAGAACTATGCTCCAAGTCGTCCATAACCGCGGACACGGCTTCTCGAAAAGATTTAACCCTGCAGGGGTGCACCAAAATTTCAACACGCACCTACACCCTTGTTGTCAGATCAGGTAGGTACAAGATCACAAAACATACACCCAACGGTATGTCGACGGGGTTTCGGACATGACGTTTCCCAGACCCAAAGCAAGCACAGGGGGCCACCCTACTAAGCTACCCGTAACGAAGTCGGCCGGTCTCCGTGACGGACTCAGGGTTTGTGTCGACGGCTGTAAACGACTGGGAACCCGAAAGTGTGACTGGGCTTGTCGATACAGCGAAAACGTATCACGAGGTTCCTAAACAGTACAGGCGCTCCACACGCAATCGTAAATAAAGCAGTAAAGCATGGCATAAGTACATGATAGTAATAAAGCCCCAAACTACTTTGTGGCCCTCAGTACAGTACTTTGAAATCAGGTACTAAATCGATGGGGGTGCCCACACACCCCACCTGTGGTTAGCGCGCTCGATCTCGGAACAGATGTCAAGAACTCGGGGTCCTACGGGACACAAGTGGGCGGTTAGAAACCAAATATTGTCTATTACCCACCGGTGCCTCTGCATTTACCTACTTTCAATTTTAGTTATTAAACAGTAATTAAATGCATGATCATATCCACCATTAAGCATGTGCCAACCACCCAACAACGATGGAACATCAACGACACGAAGAAGCACCTTAGCAAGCAACTACGACTCGCAAGGCCGACTGTCTATCAATCAATAGGCAATAGGAGGTGTCCAAGGCAATATAGAGGTTGCAAGTATTATAACAGGGGTACGGAAACTAAAGCATCGCAACACGGATAGCAATAGATCAACAGGAGGAAATAAAGACTAGAATATAAAATAGGTAGAAAGACGGAGAATGCTCGCCTGAAAACATTTCCGAAGGTTCATCCCAAGATTGGGTCGACACTAGCATCAACTCCTCGGCCTAATCCGTGAAGAAGCAAAACTCTAGAAGAAACACTGGATGCACTATTTATACTTCAGCAGAAGATCGGGCATGATACATGTATGATGTATGACATGGCAAAGGTGTGATGCAATTAGGCCATATTAAGGGGAACCGGGGTCCCGACAATTACTTGGAAGGTTCATGTTGTTTAGATACCCCGTAATTTAAATGTTGTCTGAACAAGTCAAAATATGGCATCGGTTCGGTACGCAAATTTAAATGGAGCCAATATTAGACTAGATTTGCCCCCATATAGTCTCCATATTAATTATTAGGTGAATCGGCATGAGGCCCCCAACCACAATATGTATGCAAGGATGCTCAATGCATATGCAACAAGTATATATCATTTATAAAATAGGGGCTCGGAGAAAGGTCACACATTAGGGATCTCGACGATCTTGGGGTTCCGAGGGTTCGACGGGTTCGGTCTCACCGGGATCGGTCTTCGGATCGGGGCGTCGGGGTCTCGGCGAACTTGGCGTCCGTGACGTGGATCTTGGGTGTCGACTTATCATCAATGGTCAACTTGTAGAGGCGTCGGAAGATCTTGGAGACACAGAACTTGGTGGCACCGGGTTTTGTCAAACGAAGGTGCACTACCGCTGTGATGATAAACAGATCGATAAGTGCGGGCACAAAGAGGCGTTGCACACCCTCAGCACAGGAACTGTTGAAAACAACCTGCAGGGAAACAAAACGAGATTGACACAGGCCTAGCGGCATAGTGTCAGGCGAGGTCGAGAACGCTCGTGTAGACATCTTGGAGGAGCCTGGTACCACACGGTATCTGGGAACCTGGAGGACGACGCGGACTGCCCTGCTGTGGAAGGCGCGAACAGAAGGGAGAGGCCGACAGAGGAGGATCCTGTCCGGTGGGGAGCAGAGACGAGATCGATGTGGCGCGGCCCCGAGAGGAGGCGGGCGTGGCCATGGTTACGCTGCAGGAAGCTCGCAAGGCGCTAGGAGGCCGACAGGTGCACACGCGATGGTAGCCGGAGAGGAACACGAGGGAGGCGGCGCGAGGCTGTACAGAACCGGGGTGACGGGGCTTCTGCGAGGTCGCTACGGCCGGCAAAGGAGGAGGGGGCAACGGAGGTGCAGCGCATGCGGCGAGCTCAACGGAGGGCTCCAGGACGCCAGGCACGCAGAGGTCGTCGCGGGGGAGCTCAGACCTGCGAGGCAGCAAGGGCGGCCGCGGGGATCCTGGTGGCGGCGCTTGCTCTGCGTCGAGGATGGGAGCGCGTCGGTTGGGGGGAACGGGTCGAGGTGGGAGCGATAGGGAGGTGGGACCACGAGCGGGGGAGGGCGCGTGAGTGGCGCTGTGTGGCCAGGGATGGTGGGGAAAAATATCAGGGTGGGGCCAAGCTCGGGAGAGAGGGGTGGAAAAAAACAGAGAGGACGGGGCACGATTAGGGAGTGGTGGCCAGGAAAGTGTGCGTGAGTCTTGTGTTTGCTGCGTGCGTGTAGAGCACCGACGGCGGCGGGGAGGGTTTTTGGTGGGTGGCGGCTGCAGGGGTAGCTGGTAGGTGGGTATGGGAATTAGGGTTAGGGTTAGAGCTAAGGTTTATTTTGTTGGGTTGTAGGTGGACTTCGGTCAGTTCATTGGGCCTGGCCGGTTGTCCGCCTCCCCCAGTTTTTTTAAAATATGTTTTTATTTTTTTAGTTTGATTTTAATAGTATTTTTGATAAATAGTTTAGACAAAATAAAAGATCCGGGCGGACCGACGGTTTTGTGTTTGAACAAAGGGGAAATATCTAGAAAACAAAATATGCTTTTAGAAAAATAGTTTTTAAACAAACAATATACATGCAGATGTCATGATGGTGCATAGAGACCAGACATGCGATTTTCTAGTATTGGATTTACCCGGGGTGTTACAATAGATGAGTGTGATGTCGGTGTACCTCCCCCCAAGCTTAGGCTTTTGTCCTAAGTGGGGCTCAACTCCATGGTGACCAAGTGGGTGCACCACTGTAATACAACGAGGAGGCCCCTTCATCCTGGTAAGAGCTCGAGGAATCCCATGTGTAGTGCACAGAGGGTTCGTATGAGGGCGCGTCCCCATGATAGTGTTCATGGAATCCAAGAATGCGCAACTTCTCATCCATATCCTCCTTGGAGCGTGACAAAGGTCCCTAGGAAATACTAAACAAAGTGGTTTGGGGTAGAAGGATCTCTCTCTCTTCCTCGTCAGTAAACATCATTTTATAAACTAGGCTCTTAAGGGTAGAGCCACCAGTGACAAAGTGATGTGCCTTCATGGCAGCAAGATCAAGCCTCTGAGGAGCCAAAACTGTATCATTTGGATCAACAGCAAGCTCCAAGGCAGCAACAACACGTGCAACAATAATTCCCCCATAAATGGGTCCCTTAGCATCTAAGCGACGAGCAATGAGAGAACCAAGATTGTACCTAGTTTCATTGTTGAGCGCAGCAGCTATGAAGGCCAAATGATAGATGGAAATATTACTAGTGTTCTCCCTACCAAGAACACTAGTGGCAAGATAATAAGCAAAGTAGCTGATAGCTGGGAGTTGAATAATTTTTATCTTTCCCCTTTGGGATCTACGGTCATCATCATTGGTTATCCCGCGGTAGAGATCTAACAAATAAGTGGTTGAGCTGGAATCTTCTTCGCTGACCCAGCTATACCAAGTCCCCGGGCCTCACAAAATTTCTTCAATCTCATAGTGTAAGGTCTGCCATAAATTTTGAAAGAAACATCTGGCTTGAACAAGCTATTAGAAAAATAAAAGCTCTCCACAAATGTTTTAGTGAGCGTAGCATATTGCACGCTCTCATCCTGCATATAGCTTCTTAGTCCAACCCTCTGAACCAAGGTTAGAAAATCCTCAAGAACCCCACCAGCCAGCAAAAAGGTTGGGCAAGGAAAGGTGGAAGGGTGCGCATCCCCCTCATATCCCTCGTCGCCAAATCGAGGTGTAATGATATCCTCATGTATGAGGTCCTAGCTCGGGAGGATGATCTTGAAGGCCTTGCCCTCCTAGGTGCATCACTCTCAAATATTTCACCAAAGGTGTGGTTGTCCATGACCTCTATTTTCTGAAATTTTTAGACAAACATCAAACCAAGTGATTTCCAAGTTGATAAATGATGAGAAACTACTATAGGAACATGCTAGAGGGTTACACATGCATCAAAATGAAATATCTAAGCATAGAACAAGCATTCAAGCTCACACATCCTGTCACCTATAGCAGTAAAATACACAAGATATAATCTACCAATCACAAATCTAATTGGACAAGCGGAGGAGGCACATACCAAGAAAAAATCCCTCCAAAAATCAGCAACAAAGATGGGTTGAGCAAGGAGATCGAAATTCGCGAGCAAGAACAATAGGAACTCGGGCTTGAGAAAGTTTTCCGGTGTTTTTCAGGAGAGAGAAAGAAGATGGCTGGGAGGAGGTACCTGGGGGCTGGCCGCACCGCCCAAGGGTGTGCTGGCTTGGAGTGGCCCCCTGTGTCACTCCAGGTGTCCCTCTGCCCCTTTTTCGAGGAAAAAATTATTTTGAATTTTCTGGGACTTTTCGGGAAACTTTATTTTTGGCCAATTTTCAGGGTATGAAAATTGATTTTCTCGCAGAAAAGATTTTTTCAGAAGAAGCAAAAGCAAACCAAAACCAAACTACAGAAGTTCTAAGACACTCTAATAAGCAAACGACTAGCAAAACTAGAGCTAACAACATAAAAAGCAAAGACTAGGAAGGAGAAGAGTAAAAGTGAGCAAGAATAACCATAGTAAAAGTGTTCATGAAAATCCTTTTGTTAACAAGGTTGATCAAGTCTTGTTACCAAAACAATCTTATATGAAACAAAACTTTGCATTCCACAAAGTAATTATGTTACCTCAAACCTAATAGCAATGGTCCCAATCATAATTGTTCCAAAAAATTCTTGTGGAATGGGACAATATATTTCTCCAACCTTGATGCTCTCAATATTTTCAATGGAATTCAAGCAATAGCTCTTAGCAACTTCTTGGGGAAATAGAAAGTATGCTCTTTGTCATTAATATTAAATGTTACTTTTCCTTGATTGCAATTGATGACAGCACCTGATGTATTAAGAAAAGGTCTCCCAAGAATAATAGACATATTATCATCTTCAGGCATTTCAAGCACAACAAAATCAGTTAAAACCTAGCAAATATGAGCCACTTGGACGGGAACATCCTCACATATACCAACAGGAATATTAGTTGACTTATCAGCCATTTGCAAAGATATAACAGTTGGTATCAACTTTTCTAGCTGGAGTCTCTTGTAGAGAGAAAAAGGCATAACACTAATTCCAGCTCCAAAATCACATAAAGAAGTTCTAACATAATTATTCTTAATAGAGCAAGGAATAGTTGGTATACCTGGATCACCAAGTTTCTTTGGAACCTTACCATTGAAGGAATAATTATCAAGCAAAGTAGAAATCTCCTCGTTAGGAATCTTCCTTTTATTAGAGACAATATCCTTCATATACTTTGAGTAAGGAGGCAACTTAATAACATCAGTCAAAGGAATTTGCAAAAATAAAGGTTGCATCCACTCACAAAACTTGTTGTAGTGTTCTTCCTCCTTTGACTTGTGTTTCTTATTTGGAAAAGGCATAGGTTTCTGCACCCAAGGTTCTCTCTCACTACCATGTTTATTAGCAATAAAATATTCCTTAGTGTACATAGTATTCTTAGTGTGCTTCTCAGGTTCTTCCTCAACGTCCTCCTTCTCAGGAGACTCATTTTTATCATTACCACTCTGAGTTTTAGCATAAGAGACAGATATACTATTAGGATCTACAGCAGGTTCAAGTGGTTCCTCAACCATTTTGTTTTTCTTTTTCTTTCTCTTACGAGGACTACCACTACTTTCACCTTTTTGAGAATCTTGCTCAATTCTTTTAGGGTGTCCTTCAAGATATAAAGGATCTTGAGTAGCTATACCACTCCTAGTTCTAATTCCATAAGAATGTTTATCTCCTGAGGCATTAACTAGCATATCCTTTTGTACCTTAGCAAGTTGATCAAGTTGGGTTTGAACCATTTGAAAGTGTTTACAAAGCATTTTAATATCATTAGAATTTCTTTCCACAATATCTTTCAACTCTTTAATAGCTCTAGAGTTTTCCAATAAATGATTCTAAACTTGTTTATTAAAATTACCTTGTTTAACAATAAATGTGTCAAGTTCCTCTAAACATTGATCAGGAGGCTTACCATAGGGAATATCACCTTCATCAAAGTGGAGAGAGTGTACCTCAATAGTAGATGAGTGGGGAATTGGCTTACATAATTCTTCTATAGGAGGTAGATTCTTCACATCGTCAGCTCTAATACCTTTCTCCTTAAGACATTTCTTAGCTTCTTTCATCACTTCATCATTTTGTGCAATAACTCCCATCTTCTTTGGTGTTGGTATTCGATCTGGTTCAGGCACAACTAGTGTAGGAGTAATAGGATCAGGTCTATTTAATTCCGTTGAAGTCAAATCATCATAATTCTTGCTTATTTTATCCATTAATTCTTCAGCATCTGTAGGAGTTCTTTTCCTGAAAACACAATCAGCAAGTTATATAGGTATGTCCTAGAATCATCAGTTAGTCCATTATAATAAATATCAAGAAGCTCATTCTTAGGCAATGGACATCCAGGATGTGCATGAATCAAGGCACAAAACCTTTTCCATGACTCAGGCAATTTCTCTTCTTCTCCCTGTTTAAAATCAAAAATTCTCTGCAAGGCAGCATGTCTAGCACTGGGAGGAAAATATTTCTAGAAGAAAGAAGCAATCAAGCAATGAGGGCTATCAATGGAACCAGGAGGTCATCTATTATACCAAGCCCTAGCTTCTCCTTTTAGTGAAAAAGGGAAGATCTTAGTGACAAAGTACTTGCGCATCCTAAAATCATCAGAGAATAAAACACTCATAGTGGAAAGCTTATTCATATGAGCTACAGCCACTATTCAAAAAGTCATCTGATATGCCGATTTATCGTCCGATTTATCGCTTATCACTATGTGACCGATAAGCAGATTAATCAATTTATCGCCCGATAAATCGATTTATCGCCCGATAAATCGGCTGATACACCCAAAAATCATTAATCTTGGGCTGACCGAGAATTTAATGATAAATGATATCCTCAACACTACAACACTCTCATTTTCAGTCCCACAAAGAGGTTCTTTCTCAACAATGTCTAAATAGGATAAATCAAGAGAGAAATCATAATCTTTATCTTTATTATATATGGGAGAGGTGGCAAACTTAGGATCAGAGGACAGTTTAGGAATAATGGTACGTCTAGCAAAGAAACTCTTAATAGCACTAGCACCATGTGTGTTTTGGCACTCTTCAACAAATTCATCAGTAAACTCAATGTAGCCATCATTAATATCATAACTCTCTCTAGACTCGGGTGAGATAATAGGTGTAACAGTGTCTTCACTACGAGTTTCAGTATTTCCTAGACCAGCCATAGTAGCATATAGGAAATGACCTAATGAACCACTCGCATCAAGCACAGTAGAAGTAACATCATGAGTATCAAAAGAAGTTTCAGATTCAGCAGTAATAGCAGTGTGTGTAGCATGAGTATGTGGTGGTGGTGTAACAAGCTTACTTATAATAGACGGTGAATCAAGAGCAACAGAGGTGTTTAGGACTGTACCTCTTCTTGTAGTGGATGGTAAAATAGGAAACTTTCCATCATGAGACTTACCCATGACGAAAGGAGTAGCAGTGAACAATAATAGATCCAAGTCAACTTACAAATAAAGTTATGCTCCCCGGCAATGGCGCCAGAAAATAGTCTTGATGACCCACAAGTATAGGGGATCGCAACAGCCTTCGAGGGTAGTATTACCCAATTTATTGATTCAACACAAGGGGAGCCAAAGAATACTTGCAAGCCTTAACAACTAAGTTGTCAATTCAGCTGCACTGGAAAATAGTTCTTGCTCATAGAAGTTTATCAGTAGCAACAGTTAGTAGTAGCAACAGCAACAGCAAAACAGGAGCAATAGTAACAATAGCAGCAAACAGTAGGATATGAGCGCGGTAGGCATAGGTATGGATGGACGGGCGTTGCATGGACGAGTCTAAACATGTAAATTCAAGATCTAGGGTAATTGCAGATAAATAATAATAACCATCCAAGTACTAAACAATCATAGGCATGTGCTCCATATATAGTCATGCATGCTCGCAATGAGAACGTGCACAATGCCAGCCCGTTGCAGCGGGGCCTCAAGAGAACTACTGGCAATTAAGGTGCTCCTTTTAATAGAGCACTGGAGAAAAGCATTAACACTCCATGAACACATCTGATCCTCACATCACAGCCATCCCCTCCGGTTGTCCCAATTTCTGTCACTTCGGGGCCTTTGGATCTGGAAAATGATATGTGTACACAACTTGTAGATAAGATCACAAACAATAATATCATAATGATTCAATAATAAGTTCAGATCTGAGATCATGGCACTCGGACCCTAGTGACAAGCATTAAGCACAACAAGTTGCAACAAAGTAAAATAACACTAATAGAGATACTAGGCACCATGCCCTAACAATTTTATTCGATTACATGATATAACTCATCCAATCCCTACCATCCTCATAGCCTACAGTGGGGGATTACTCACTCATGGATGAGGGAAACATTGATGGTTGATGGAGAGGCGTTTGACATGGTTATACCCCGCGGGTACATGATCTCAGCATACCTGGTCCAGCCCAAGGAAGGCCTACGGCAAATATACGCCGGCCCATGAAGACTTTCGGGTGGCCAAGGCCCATGACGCCTTCGGATCCTTGGATAGGAAGACTAGAGTAGATAGGAAATTCAAAGGGGTAAAACCCTAGAACCTGTAACCGACTAGGTCTATGCCCGGGACCTGCCTAAGTATATATAAAGGCTAGGAGGGCACCACCTAGATCTCTCGACTCATACTTTCACATACACACCTCCACGCCAGATTGCATCTGCGCACCCCTGTAATCACCGGTTCTGCCGTAATCAAGAGCAGACAAGCAGGAGTAGGGTTTTCCCTCCGGGGGCCTGAACCTGGGTAAACCTCGTGTCCCCGTGTTGCTTGTTTGCTAACCGTTCCGCGATCTCCAGCATCCCCATCTTCTCCAAAATCCAAGTCCATAACAATGGGCATTGACGAGTCGAAACCTTGTCAATTGGCGCCGTCTGTGGGAACTGGGGACGCTGATTGTGCGATCGTGAAGGTCCCAACCCGATCGATCTACAACTATGTGGCGACGGGGAGTCACCTCCTCTTCGGCGCTTTCGACTTCACCGCCCACTCACCGGCCACCATGAAGGACTTCGAGCCCGTAGGCGACGGACTCGAGATCCTGTTCGGGAGCTTCTGCTTCCAGGTGGGGCAAACTGGCATCCTCCGCCTCCCTGAGCGGGTGCCCCTACCATCAATCAGGCCCTCTTCGTGGGCCCCACACCCTGTGCTACGCACAACATCATCAACAGATGAGTCCTACGACAGCAGCAGCTGCAACTCCGATCTGTGCGATCCGCCATCGGATGAAGGGACCTACGGTTCCGGATCCAAAAGTTGCGGCAGCAGCGGACCAATCTATGAGCGCTACCAATGCGCCGTAGTCATCCAGGGCGACGTGGAGAAGAAAACACCCAACCCGCCGCCCAACCCGACACCTAACCCGCCAGATCGAAACGGCGGGAACAGAAGAAGCCAGTCCCCCCACCCGAAGGGGACAACAACGGCCATGTCATCCGCCTTAACAAAGAAGGATGGGCCCAGTCACACGCCGCCGTGGTGGGCTGCATAGTCCTGCCTGCAGACTCCTCACGGGATCTGTTGATGGCCTACCATCTTCTCCTGATCGAGGAGCACAAGAAGCAGGTCAAGATGCAAGAGGTTCTTGACAAACGCAAGAAAGCAGCCTCAGAGTCCAGCGCGCGACGATCTGCGCTCTCCGCCATGGGCATCGGCTCCAGCTCGAACAGCAACCACGGCAATAAGCACCGCTCCAGAACGGAGAACATGGACCCCAAGGAGCGTCGTGAGGTGACCCGAACCCTCAACGCATCCTTCATGGAGATGGATGCCGACGGCAACATCATCCCGAAGACACCGCAAGCTGCGATCATAGCAGCCACTGCGTACCTCGCGGCCGACCCACCTCTGGAGGGCGACCCGAAGAGAGAAATGCACAAGTCCGCACTCACCGGACTCGGACTCGTCGGAGCTACGCTCCATCAAGAAACTCCTACGGAGCCGAAAAAGAAAGCTACGGTCAGGTTCAACCGCAGCCCCACTCCTTCATCCGAAGAAGAGGACCATGACCTTCCTCGAAGGCACAAGAGCTCGCGTTATCGCAGCCGCGATTACGACGCCAGAGATGCGCTAACATAGCGCAAAATCGACAAAGCGCGAGCCAAGCGCGCATACTCGTCTGAATCCGAGATGGACGAAGATGAAGGAGAACTCTGCGGAGCCCGGTGCTTCAGCAGATCTGTCCGACGGACACAGATGCCGCGAAATTTCAAGCTTCCTTCGGATACTCCAAAGTTCGACGGCACACAAGACGCCAAATCTTGGCTCAGCGACCACCTGTCATCCGTCAAGCTGCACGGTGGAAACAAGGAAACCGCCATGCAATGCCTTCAGCTACAGCTGACAAGCGCAGCTCGGATCTGGCTTAGCAGCCTATCCTCAGGATCCATCCGAAGCTGGGAGGAGCTGGCTTACAGTTTCATCCGAAACTTCAAAGGAACCAGTAAGAGGCCCGCCTCAATCGAGGAGTTGCGAGCCTGCACTCAACGAACGGGCGAATCCATTCGCTCGTACATACTACGCTGGTCCAATACCAAGAACTCCGTAGCGCACATCTCCGAGGAGAGGGCCATCGACGCCTTCAAGGACGGCGTCAAGCACCAGGACTTCAAGGAGGAACTCGGGCGCGTCAAGACCAAGACACTCGACCACCTCATGGACATCGCCAGCAGGTGGGCTGACGGCGAAGATTCTGTCCATCAGGCACAATCGGAGGAAGACGACGATTACGGCCGACGACGGGAACGCCATAACAAGAGGATACCGCGCGTCTACAACGATCGCGATGGACCCGACATGGGCGCGGCCAGCTACGCCGATCGCCGCAACGATGCCAACCGCAATAGTGGCGGATACCGTGGAGGCAACTTCTGCGATGGAGGACGCTCAGCACAGTCGTGGCAACTCCGCAATCGCGATAACGAACCCTCGGCATACGAAAACTTTCGGGTCCATGCACCATCCACTTCTACATCGACAAGAAGGATGGTAAGAAGAAGGCAAGCCACATGCTCAAGGACTACCGCGAGTTCCAGAAGCTCTGCGAAAGCATGGCTCAGATGAGGCAGCAAGCTCCACCCCCTGGGTTCGGAAACGCACCCGCACCAGGTGAAATAGCGCATGGAGCTCCTCCACCTCCACCTACAGGAGGCCCGAACCAACCAGTCGCACCAGCACAGAACAACACTGGGCACGGGTATCCCCCGCCGAAAGGAGCACTGATGATCCAGAAGGGGCGCCCGACGAATAGGGTGCAGAAGAAAATCACCTGTTAGATCAACCTGGCCGTGACAACTCCACCCTCCATCCCTGAGTACCTCAGCGGATCGGAGTCTTGCATCACGTTCAGTCGTTCGGATCACCCTTGCCAGATCCCTCGCCCAGGTCATGGTGCCCTGGTCCTAGAGGCGCAGATCGGAGGTTTCGAGATGAGTCGCGTCTTCATGGACGGCGGCAGTGGCATCAAACTGATGTTCGCTAGTACTCTAGCAGCAATGCGGATCCCGCTGTGCAGCCTGGAACAGTCGGACACAATGTTCCACGGCATCGTCCCAGGAAAGGGCATATTCCCCCTGGGCAAAATATGGCTCGACGTCATCTTCGGCAAGCAGTACAACTTCCGATGCGAGCGGCTCAAATTCGAAGTGGTGGACTGGCCATCACAATACCACGCCATCCTCGGGCGTGTAGCATTCGCAAGGTTCTTGGATATCCCACATTACGCATACCTGCTACTCAAGATGCCAGGACCCAGGGGCTTCATCACGGTCCACGGGAGTTTCATCAGATCGGACCACTGCGACAGGGACTTCAACAGAATCTCCCAGTCATTCGGCATATAGGATGAGCTCGTAAGGCTCCGCGAGGTGACAGACAATGGGGCACCCCCAGTCGCACGACAAAACGCACCTGACATGTCCTTCGACTCCACCGTCAACACAAAAAAGGTGCAGGTCCACCCGACGGATGCCTCCAAGACGGCGCTGATCGCCAACGACCTCAGCCCCGCATAGGAAAGCGCGCTCGTCGAATTCCTCCGTGAGCGCTGGGAAATCTTCGCCTGGTGTCCTGCGGACATGCCAGGAGTTCCCAGGGAATTCGCCGAGCACGCACTCAACGTCTTTCCAGACACCAAGCCCGTCAAGCAGTCCATCCGGAGACTGTCCGAGCCACGGGCCGAAGCCATCGGGATGGAAATTAACAGACTACTCGCTGCAGACTTCATCAGGGAGATCAAAGAAAGCGAGTGGCTCGCAAATACAGTGATGGTCCCCAAGAAGGACACGGACATCCTACGGATGTGCGTGGACTTCATGTCGCTGAACAAGCACTGCCCAAAGGACCACTTCCCTCTTCCTCGGATCAATCAGATCATCGATTCTACTGCAGGATGCGAGAAAATCTCCTTCCTCGATGCCTACTCCAGCTACAACCAGATTCGACTCAAGGTCGAAGATCAAGAGAAAACGGAGTTTATCACACCGTTCGAAGTGTTCTGCTACAACACAATGCCCTTCGGGCTAAAGAACGCATGTGCCACGTACCAGCGATGCATGCAGGCATGCCTCAAGGACCAGATCGGTCGCAACGTCCAAGTCTATGTCGACGACATAGTCATCAAAACCAGGAAGGTAAGAACGCTCATCGACGATCTCCGCGAGACGTTCGATAACCTCGACCACTACAGGAACAAGCTCAACCCCGAAAAGTGCGCCTTCGGCGTCCCATCGGGTCAGCTGCTTGGGTACTTCATCTCCCAGCGAGGGATCGAGGCGAACCCGAAGAAAATCCAGGCCATCATGGCCATGGAGAAGCCGAAAAACCTCAAGGGTGTCCAGCAGCTCGCAGGACGAATAGCGGCATTGAGCAGGTTCATCAGCCGCATGGGCGAGAAGGCCCTGCCATTCTACCAACTGCTATGCAAGGCAGATAAATTCGAGTGGACGCCCGAAGCGGACAACGCATTCGAAGATCTGAAGCGACTGCTCTCCACCTCGCCCGTCTTGGTTACGCCAAAGGAGCGCGAGTCCCTACTGCTGTACATAGCAGCCACACACCAGGTGGTAAGCACCGTGCTGGTGGTCGAACGACCCGAAGAAGGCAAGACCCATGGGGTCCAACACCCAATATACTACCTCAGCGAGGTATTGACGCCAACAAAACAGAGGTACCCTCACTACCAGAAACTCGACTACGGCGTGTTCATGATGGCTCGACGGTTGAGCCATTACTTCTAGGAGTACCAGGTGATGGTCGTCAATGAGGCACCCTGACAAAGATCCTGAATAACCTGAGGCCACAGACGCGCGTGGCCCTGTGAGGCATCGAGCTGTCACCCCTAGACATCGTCTACGAGAAGCGACTCACAATCAAGTCTCAGGTCCTCCCGGACTTCCTTGTACACTGGATGGAGCTGCAGCTGCCAGACACCCCAGACATGTCGCAGTCATGGACAATGCACTTCGACGGCTCCAAGCGTGAAGCTGGAGCAGGAGCCGGGGTCATACTGACCTCCCCGCAGGGCGACAAGATGAAGTATGTCCTTCGGATGAAATTCTGAGATCCAACAACGAGGCCGAATACGAAGCCCTCATCCACGGCATGAGGATGGCAAAGATCTGCGGCGCAACGCGCCTGGTCATCTACGGTGACTCCAATATCATCGTCCAACAGACGATGAATGAGTGCGACGCACACGCCGAAAATATGACTGTGTACTGCGCACTCTACAACGCACTCGAAGGAGAATTTCATGGATGCGAGCTTCAGCATGTTGGAAGAGAAAGCAACGAGGAAGCCGACAGACTCGCCAACATCGGCTCCACCTGCGTAAGGGTGCCACCAGGTGTGTTCCTCGAACAGATCTGCGTGCCATCCATCAAGCGGAAATTCCCCAAGGGATCACCCGAAGAAGCAGAACACTCGGGGGCTACGCTATCCGAAGGTCATGAAGGAGCCGAAAAAGTGGACACAGAGGTCGCCACGGTCAACCTTATGCAGGTCATGGCAGTCGAAGAAACCTGGACACGACCGTACCTCCAGTTCTTAATAGACGGAGAACTGCCTGAAAGCCCGACGGATGCCCGGCGCATATCTCGCCGGTCAAAAGCTTTTACCATCATTAATGGCGAGCTGTACAAGCGCAGCATTACGGGTGTACTACAAAGGTGCGTCACCATCAGTGACGGGAAAACCATCCTCCAAGACATCCACGAGGGCATATGCAGCCATCACGCAGGCAGCCGCTCCCTTGTCGCCAAAGCTCTACGAGATGGATTCTACTGTCCAACGGCCATGAGAGACACAAAGGACATCGTCCGAAGATGCAAGGGGTGCCAAAGGTTCGCCGACAAACCACACGCACCCAGGTCAGAGCTCAGGCCCATACCTATATCCTTGCCCTTCGCTCAGTGGGGCCTCGACATGATCGTCAAACTGCCAAGGTCCTCGAAAGGGGGGCACGTCTACCTCCTGGTCGCAGTCGACAAATTCACCAAGTGGATCGAGGCCATGCCGGTCACTAACCAAAAGGGCAAGACTGTCGTCAAGTTCTTTGAATCCATTGTCTACAGGTTCGGCGTACCGCATAGCATCATCACCGACAATGTATCGAACTTCATCTCCAAAGAATTCCAAGACTTCTGCGAAGGCCTCGGAATCAACATCACATACTCCTCGGTGGCACACCCGCAAACGAACGGGCAGCTGGAAAAGGCCAACGGCCTAATCGGCGATGGCATCAAGAAGCGCCTCATGAGCCCACTCGAGCGAAAAGCTGGAGCCTGGACAAAAGAGCTACCATCCGTCCTATGGAGCTTGCGTACCACGCCAAATAGATCCACGGGATACACGCCATTCTTCATGGTGTACGGAGCCGAAGCCGTGCTACCAGCCGAAGTACGCCACCAGGCCCCACGGGTCGTTGCTTACAGCGAAGCCGAATCCACGGCTGCACTCGAAGACGCCGTCGACACACTCGACGAGGCACGAGACATAGCAGCAGCTCGATCAGCGGTGTACCAGCAGAGTCTCCGCAACTACCACAGCTGACGGCTGCGTCCAAGGTCCTTCGTCGAAGGAGACCTCGTCTTGCGACTCAAGCAAGAGCGACCGAATAAATTCGAGTCACCATGGGAAGGACCCTACATCGTCACCGAAGCCATCCCAGGTGGCGCCTATCGCCTCAAGCACGTGGAGTCTGGAGTCGCATAACCCAAAACATGGAACGTTCCACAGCTGCGACGATTCTACCCCTAGCTACCTACCCCTTTACTTTCAATAAGGCTTTTCAACCAAGGCTACTCAGCCGAACAATGTACTTCCTCCATTACGATATAAATAAAGCTAAGTGTCTCGCCCCAAAAATTTTGTTTTCCTATTCACACTTTTACTTCATGCTACAAACGCACTCCTATCAGGAGCGTTGGCCGCGCACCCGAAGAATGAACAACACGTTACAAAACCGAATTGTTTCTTCGAGTCCTACGTCTCCACTACGGACTCGGGGGCTACTCCCATAGGGAGGACGGATTTAAGCATCCGAAAAAATTTACATCATAAGAAGCAAAGTGTTCGTGAAAGTTATTTTATCGCACTCAGTTTTCAACTGAATTGCTTGAGGACAAGCAATAAGCTAAGCTTGGGGGGAGTTCATACATCCAAAACGTATCTACTTTCTCGAACACTTTGCTATTGTTTTTCCTCTAAACTTGTGTGATTTGGATAGAACTAACATGGACTAACGCTGTTTTCAGCAGAATTACCTTGGTGTCTTGTTTTTGTGCAGAAAATGAACTATCAGGAAAAATCCCAGAAAATATACCAAAAATTATATTTCACCAGAAGTTCCACGGTGCCAGAAGGGGAGACAGAGGGGAGGCCTCGGGGGGCCAGACCCACCCCAGGCGTGGGCCCACTGACCCCGCGCATGGGGGAGGTTTGGCCACCCCAGTCATCTTCTCGGCCTACCTCCGCGTCTATAAGTTGTCTTCTAACCTAAAAACAGAGGGGGGTTTTGATAGTTTTCCAGAAAGTGTTCCGCTCCGCCGCCGCCACGAGAAACCAAGATTCGGATCCAGAAACTCCGTTCTGGCACCCTGCCGGGACGGGGAATTTGGAGAGGATCATCGCCATCATCATCATCAACGCATCTCCATCAACCACCTATGTTTCCCTCATCCATGAGTGAGTAATCCCCCGTTGTAGGCTTAGGGATGGTACGGATTGGATGATTTCTATCATGTAATCGAATAAGATCTGTTAGGGCATAGTGCCTAGTATCTCTATTAGTGCTATTTGACTTTGTTGCAACTTGTTGTACTTAATGCTTGTCACTAGGGCCCGAGTGCCATGATCTCAGATCTGAACTTATTATTGAATCATTATGATAGTATTGTTTATGATCTTATCTGCAAGTTGTGTACACATATCATTGTCCAAATCCAAAGGACCCAAAGTGACAGAAATTGGGACAGCCGGAGGGGATGGTTGTGGTGTGAGGATCACATGTGTTCATGGAGTATTAATTCTTTGCTCTGGTGCTCTATTAAAAGGAGCACCTTAATTGCCAGTAGTTCCCTAGAGGCCCCGCTGCGTCTATCAGTTGTTAAGGCTTGAAAGTATTCTTTTTCTCCCCTTGTGTCGAATCAATAAATTGGGTAATACTACCCGCGAAGACTGTTGCGATCCCCTACACTTGTGGGTCATCAAAGATTTTTGCTTATAAAATGTGTATGATAAACTCTAGATGATGGTCCTATATTTAATGATCGGTCTTCTTGTGATAAAATTGTTAAAAGTGAGTTTGAAGGTTTTAATCCTACTATTTTTTAGCTTGATAAAAATTATGTGTTTTTAGATCATGAAAAACATGCTTTATGTGATATTTATATTATTGATTTTATTCATGAGGCTACTGAAAAATATTTTGAGACATGAAAACATGGTCTTATGTATCTCAACAATATTAAGTTTCCCCTCTTTATGTTGAAAATCTTGAAGTTGCACTTGTTTTGATTTCCTATGCTTGTTGCGTTGTGCTTTCATGACTTGTTTATTTACAAGATTCCTATGCATAGTAAGTGGTTAGATTTAAATGTGTTTTGAATTTGCTTCTTGATGCTCTCTTTTACTTCAATTCATATTTCTTATGTGAGCATCTTTCTTGAGCCAAACTTAAAGGCGTTAAAGAAAAGTACTTATTGGGAGATAACCCAAAAGTTTTCTTGAGTATTGGAAGTTATTACCTCTGTAATGAGATCTCCTTATCCTTTTATTTGCTTTTTGTGCCAAGAATAACCTCTAATGAGAGGGAAGTAAGATTTGGGGAGTTGCTGTCCTAAAACAGATTTTTGTTCCTGTAAAAATTCGTGTAAAATCTATGTAAGTCCGATTGAGCTGATATTTTATGAATAAATCTCCCAGTATGTTAGCTAACTTTTGTTAGATTAACACTTTTTGATTTGAGCAGCAGAAGGTCTTCAACAAAATTAGTTTCTACCTGCTGGTCTATTTTGACAGATTTTTGCCATTATTTGCATTTACTTCTTATTGAATCATGCGCTATTTTAGCATACAAAAGAATAGTATTGTGGTATTATCCTTTGATGCTTTTTTTGGGTTTACTTGGCACATTCTCACACCATGTTATGACTATGAACAAGCCACCATAGCCTCTATGACTTATAGTACCACTTTATGCTTTGATTAGTAATGTTTTGTCACTCTGCATGATTATGGCCATTATTGCTCTCTTAGTTGGTCTCTCCTAGTCGTTTGCTAACCTCCACTTGTATTGAGTAAGATCTACTCATTCATCCAACTCCCAAGAAACCAAGTTATTCCAAAGTGTCCACTATAAATTCCTATGCATGGTGTGTTACACCATTCCAAGGATATTCTTGTTTTCATCTATCTTCCAATAAAAAAGTATTTTGTTATGTGAAAATTTAGTGATTAAAGATCTCACAAACTTGATGGCATAGTTTTTTTCTTGCCCCTAATAAACTTGAACCATTGTGTCATCTATTTTGTATATGCTTGCAGTTATACATTAGAATTAGAAGAACCGTGCTATCACGGGGAACGTTTTCAACATTGCCCTTGTACTTTGTACATAGTTGATATCATGCTCTTTTGTCTATGGATGTCGTCGGTGTGAAATAAAAGGGGATCTTGTAAGTCCATGGAGTTATGTATGTGTGTTAGAGAAACGCCTGGGCCGCTAGCCTAAGCCATGCCTAATCATGGTGGAAACTTGCAGCATCACCATAATGACATGTGTGAAGCTTTCTTCTTATAAAAAAGAGACATATTAAAAAGAGGAAAGAGAGAAAAAATAACCATATTCCCATGGTAAATAAGAAGATTGTTGAGATGCTCATTTTCTGCTTGCCTTGTCATTTTGATTATGGGATAGATCATGTATCATGTGCAAGGGGTACCCCGTTGGCGGTTCTCTATGATACACATGTACTTACTATGACAATAACTTACAGGTGACTAAAGTTGAGTAGCATGAGGAGCGGCCCTCGTATTCAAGGGACATGATATTGCCAACTTATACTTTGTCAAGCATATACTCCATAGTTTGTTCACTTTAACCTTAATCACTTCAAGATGCTTATGATAGGGGCAATGAGGGCTGAAAGCTAACAAGTACCATAATTTTTGAAAGCTCTTTTTGAAACTTGAAATCCCTGCTTCCTTTATGAAGGGTCTTTCTTCCACCATTATATTGAGTCTCCACCTTCTACCTTTAGGCACCAGTTAAGAGAGCATAGTTGCCATTCTTAGTTCTATGTGCATTGTCACAAAACTTATTGATTGATGCATATTGTTGATATTACTTGTTCTTGTGTTACTTGTATCTAGTCACTCTTATGAACTTTGAAGGTTTCCTATGCATCTATTTGCTACTCCATCAAGGACAAGCTGATTGCCACTATGCTATGTTTTCTATATGTGAAACAAACAAACGTTTTACAATGCATGTTATTCATGATCTTTGTTTGTAGCCTTTCATGTTGCATGCATAGTTACTTTGTCTTACTGTTAGAACTCCATCTTTTATGCTCATGTTTAGAGTTCTTTGATCCCAGCTTTCAATGCTTTCAAATGGTTTGATCTTCATTTTCATGGTGCATGTCACCTTAAAAATGATTCTTTTTATCACTTACCTAATCGAGGACGAGCAGGAGTTAAGATTGGGGATGCTTGATACCTCAAAAACGTATCTATAATTTTTGATGTTCCATGCTTGTTTCGTATCAACTTTGCTTTGCTTTGTCTACACTTTGAGGTGTTTTTATATGTTTTCTGGTACTAACCTATTAACAAGATGTCATAGTACCAATTGCCTGTTTTCTTCTGTTTTTGGTTCCAAAAAGGCAAAAAATCAATATTCTCGGAAATGGACGGGACAAAAGCCAAAGTCAATATTTTACTATGGGGAACACGCAACCTGAATACGAGACGGAGGAGAGCCACCAGGGGGCCACACCCCTGGCTGCGCGACCAAGGTGGGTCCGTGCCTTGGGGGTTGCGCCAGTCCTGGCGACCCCCCTGCCTTGCCTCTTCGCCTATAAAGACCCCCCGATGCATAAACCCTAAGTACCCGATCAATATTCCAAGAAACCGTCTGCATCCTCCACCACCATCGTCCCTAGATCGGGGGATTTGAAGATCTTCCCGGAACCCTGCCAGAGGGGAGATCATCCCGGAGGCCTTCTTCTTCATCATGCCAGTCTCCGGTATGAAGCGGGAGTAGTTCCACCTTGGACAACGGGTCCATGTAGTAGCTAGATGGTTGTATCTCCTTTGTGCTACCATGTTTAGATCTTGTGATCTCCGTTCATGATCAAGGTCATATCTATTTGTAAGCATGCATGTTGTGTTTGCGGGGATCCGATTGATATTGAGATTACTATGTCAGATTGATTAATTGTTTTGTCTCATTGATTCTAGCATGTCTGTGTTGTTTGAGATCTTGCATGCTCTCCGTTTCTAGTAACTATCTTGGCCAAGTAGATGCTAGTGAATCCAAGGGGGTATTTATGCTTGATAGTGGGTTCATTCCTCTATTTAATCTAAGGTAAGTGACAGAAATCTCTAAGGTTGTACATGTGTTGTTGCTACTAAGGAGAAAACAATGGTCTCTTGTTCATGGAACAAGTGGATTGTTTACCTTACACACTTTGCTTAAAGCACTTGTCTATTGCTTGCAACTTAATACTGGAGGGGGTTCGGATGATAACCTGAAGGTGGATTTCTATTCATAGATGTAGTTGGATGGTGGTCTATGTTTCTTGTTTTATTTCCCAATCAAATCTCACAGGATCATGAATGTCTAGTATTGCATTGTTATGCCTTGCTCAGTGCTGTCAATTGCCCTGCTGTAATTTGTTTACCCTTCATGACATGTTTTTTATCTAAGGAGAACACCTCTAGTGAACTATGGTCCCCGGTCCAATCTTTTCCATTGATACATCTTCCACTGTTCCTGTTTACTTTCTACAAACCACTATTACCTTCCACACCATACAGTTAATCCTTTGTTATAGCAACCGGTGAGATTGACAACCTCACTATTCATTGGGGTAAAGTCTTGAGTTTATGTTGTGCAGGTTTCAAATACACATGAAAGTATCTTATAGAGTCATCGATCAAAGTCATGAAATATTTCTTTCCACCTTTTGTCAACACACTAGTCATCTCACACAGATCAAAATGTATGAGCTCTAGTGGTGTTAAATTTCTCACCTTTGCAGTCATATATGACTTGCGAGGTTGTTTAGCTTGCACGCAGACTTGGCACTTAGATCCCTTAACAGTTGTGAAATTAGGCATTAGATTTATTTTGTCTAGCCATGTCATACAACCAAAATTAATATGGCAAAGACGAGAGTGCCAGACATTTGATTCAAAATTCATGTAAATATGATTAACAACTTTATTACAAACGTCTGACAGAGATAAGCGGAACAAGCTTCCACACTCATAACCTTTACCAACAAAGGTTCCATACTTAGAGATTACAAATTTATTGGACTCGAATACAATCTTGTAGCCATCTCGACACAAAAGAGATCCGCTAACAAGATTTTTATTTATTGAAGGAACATGATGCACTTTCTCCAGGCACACGGTTTTTCCCGAAATGAACTTCAGATCGACCATACCAATACAATGAACAGAAGCATGCGAGCTGTTCCCCATTAGCATGGTTTAAGTCCCTCTGACCTGATATGAAGAAAACATGGAAATATCAGAATAGACATGTACATTAGCGCCCGTGTCAATCCACCAATTAGGAGAATGACATAATGAAATAATGGTAGGTAATATACCATACCCAACATCTTTCATCTCAACATTCCTCATGACAACATTAGTAGTCT
This sequence comes from Avena longiglumis, assembly GCA_030063025.1. Classification (NCBI taxonomy): domain Eukaryota; kingdom Viridiplantae; phylum Streptophyta; class Magnoliopsida; order Poales; family Poaceae; genus Avena; species Avena longiglumis. The sequence continues at coordinate 271,333,702 of CP125978.1, forward strand.
TGCTGCCTGATACGTCGTAAATGTATCTATAATTTTTTATGTTCCATGCTTGTTTAGTATGCACTTTGCTATGTTTTGTCTACACTTTGAGGTATTTTTATACACTTTCTGGAACTAACCTATTTACAAGATGTCATAGTGCCAGTTGTCTGTTTTATTCTATTTTTGGTTCCAGAAAAGGCAGAAAATCAAAATTGTCGGAATTGGACGGGACAAAAGCCAATCTTCCTATTTTCCCGGAGCAACATGGAACCACGAAGCATAGCTGGAGGAGGACACCAGGGTGGCCGTACCCTCCTAGGCGCGGGCCAGCCCTGGTGGAGCCCATAGGTGGTGTGGGCCCCCTGGCCCTCCATTGACCTTGCCTCCTTCGTCTATAAGAAGCCCCTGACTCAGAAACCCTAAATCATCCAGAAAAATCCACGAAAACCTCTATAGCACCGCCGCCACCGAAGGGGAGATTCGGGGGACAGAAAGTCTCTGTTTTGGCACCCTGCTGGGATGGGGAAGTGCCCCCGGAGCCATCTTCATCGATCTCCACCACCATCTTCATCACCATTGATGATTCCCATGATGAGGAGGGAGTAGTTCTCCTTCGAGGCTAAGGGCTCTACCGGTAGCTATGTGTTCATCTCTCTCTATGCATGATCATGTTGTGCTCATGAGCTTTGTAATCAAGTAGATCTACCTTGCTACTCATGTGCTTCAATAGATCTCTGCTCTCCCCATGTGTGTGAAAGTGACAGTGTGCATGCCATGGTGGCACTTAGGCTTAAGTCTACATAAATACTCATTGTGCTTTAATAGATCTATGGTTTTCCCCACGTGTGTGAAAGTGACAGCGTGCGCGCCGTGTGTGGCACTTAAGCTAGACTACATATATATTTATGAGTTATATTTGGATTTGTATGTCTTTATGAAATTGTGGTGTTTGTTGGAACCATCTAGCACTCAAGGTGACAGTGTGGGGTTATGTAGTTTGGGGAAGGCCCTATCGTGGATTAGAGTGTACAACGAGAGAATAGTTAAGAGTAGTATCATGAAGAGAATATATTTATATGAGAGAGTGTTCACTAGTGAAAGTATGATCCCTAGGCCTTGTTTCTAAAGATTGAAACACCGTTCACAACTAGATTTGTTGCATGTTTGCTTGCTTCCATCTTTTTGCCTTTATTCTTTACCTCACCATCAAGTTCTTTTCTAGCACTCTTACCACTTGTATTTCACTATCTCTTCACCGAACTAGTGCACCTATACACCTAACAAGTTTATTGGGTGTGTTGGGGACACAAGAGACTTCTTGTATCTTGATTGCAGGGTTGCTTGAGAGGGATACCTTTGACAACTTCCTACCTGAGTTCGATAAACCTTGGGTAATCCACTTAAGGGAAACTTGCTGCTGTTCTACAACCCTTTGCACTTGGAGGCCCAACAACTGTCTACAAGAATAGAAGTGCGTAGACATCAAGCTATTTTCTGGCACCGTTGTCGGGGACTGAAGAAGAAGAAGCTCCCACGTCAACCACACGCAAGCTATTTTCTGGCTCCGTTTCCGGGGAGGAAAGGTAAAAGGAACTCACACACATTACCCCACGACAACAGCAAGCCAGAAAGCAATTTTCTGGCGCCATTGCCAGGGAGGTAAGGTAAAAGGTACTCACATCCTCCGGTGTGAGTGCTATCGAGCTTTTTTCCTTAAGATTCTGCAATTTTGTCTTTTTGTTTTCTTGTTTTCACTAGTTGGGCTTAATGTAAAAGAACAAAATCATTATAGAGCTTTATAGTATTTATCTTGAGTTAGGACATGAAGTGTTTGAAGAGAAAATTAAAAACCTATGGAGCTATATTTGCATGCTAATAGCAATGTTATTAGTATGAATCCTTTGAACACCATTATTGCTAATTCTATGGAAAAGTCTAAGCTTGGGGAAGCTGGTTTTGATGAGCATGATATTTTTAGTCCCCTAAGAACGGAGGAGAAAGTTTACTTTGATGTTTTTTACCTCCAATATATGATGATTACAATGATGAGTATGATATTTTCAGTCCACCTACTATTGAGGATAAAGTTAATTGTGATTACAATCTACCTACTATATTTGACGATTATGGTGATGAGAATTTCAATGATAGCTATTTTGTTGAATTTGCTCCCACTACAATTAATAAGAATGACTATGCTTATGTGGAGAGTAATAATCATTTTATGCATGTGGCTCATGATAAGAATGTTTTATGATAGTTATATTTTCAATTTTATTCATGATGCTACTGAAAGTTATTATGAGAGAGGGACACATGGTTTTATGCATCTCAAAAATATTAAGTTTCCACTCTTTGTGTTGAAAATTTTGAAGCTGCACTTGATTTGCTTTACTATGCTTGTTGCTTTGTGCTTTCATGACTTGTTTCTTTACAATATTCCTATGCATAGGAAGTGGGTTAGACTTAAATGTGTTTTGAATTTGCTTCTTGATGCTCTCTTTTACTTCAATTCATATTTCTTATGTGAGCATCTTCTCAAACTATCAAGCCTAGCTTAAAGGGCGTTAAAGAAAAGTACTTCTTGGGAGATAACCCAATAGTTTTCTTGAGTCTTGGAAGTTATTACTTCTGTAATAACCTCTCCTTATCCTTTTTATTTGATTTTTGTGCCAAGAATAACTTCCGATGAGAGGGAAGTAAGATTTGGGAGTTGCTATCCCGAAACATATTTTTGTGCTCCACCGTAAAAATTCGTGAGGAATTTCTGTAACTCGGATTGAGCTTATATTTTCTAAATAAATCCCCCAGTATGTTAGCTAACTTTCATTAGTAACACTTTTTTATTTGAGCATCATAAGGTCTTCGAAAAAATTGGTTTCTACCTGCTGGTCTGTTTTGACAGATTTGTGCCATTATTTGCATTTGCTTCTTATTGATTCCTTTTGGGGTTCTTTTTGGTAAATTGAGATTTTTGAGGGAATTTATATAGTAGCTTGTGGTTTTAGTGAAAGCTTTTATATTTTAAAACTAAACCCCAAGGGTATATTATCTTTTGAATACACTAATGTTGCTAATGAAGATTGTCTGAAGTTTTGTATGAAGGAAAATTTTCAGGTGTAGAGAAAGAATGATGTAATTAGATGAACAATGGAGAAAATCTCAAGCTTGAGAATGCCTCCTTGTTACACCCCAATAAATATTCAAGAGGTACAAGAGTAAAAGCTTGGGGATGCCCAAGGCATCCCCTTCTTCATTAATAAAAATCTCAGGTATTTCTAGACACTTCGTTTTTATTATTTCATGCACAGTTGTGTTGTTCTTGGAGCGTCTTAGTTTTCGTTTTGGTTTTCGTTTGCTTAAGTTTGCTTGAGTAAGTTGGTTTCATCACAACACACTTCTTTTGTAGAGAGACACACTATGTTTTCATGCTTAGAACACTCTAGTTTTCATTCTTATTGTCTTGTCTACCTTCTCTTTTGCTAGCACTGTGTTTAGCCTTAGTTTTATTGTTCTTTCAGCTTATAACTTTTTAGTTCTTCTTTATGGTTTGTGATACAAGCTCACTGGTCTTTATTGATTATTATCTTTGTGAGTTGTTTCAAATAAGTCGATTGGTGTTGGAAAGAGTAGAGAGTTTTATGCTTATAGTGATACAAAAAGGAGCTTGCTTTGACTATAGCTTAGACTTTATAATGTCATGCTAGATGTTGGTTTGACCTTATGCTTAGTGATTACTTTTGTAGCATGACTTGTTCCAAACAATTAGGATTCCTTAATGTGCCTTGAAAGAATCATGCATTGTTTTAGCATACAAAAGCATAGTATTTTGGTTTTCTCCTTTGATGCTTTGTTTGGGTTGACTTGGCACATGCTCACACCATGTTATGAATATAACAAGTCACCATAGCCTCTATGATCATTTATTTTTTTACTTGTGGTACCACTTTATGCTTTGATTAGTAATGTTTTGTCGCTCTGCATGATTATGGCCATTATTGCTCTCTTATTTGGTCGCTCCCAGTATTTTGCTAGCCTCCACTTGTATTGAGTAAGCTCTGCTCATGCATCCAACTCCCAAGAAACCAAGTTATTCCAAAGTGTCCAATATAAATTCCTATGCATGGTGTGTTACACCATTCCAAGTATATTCTTGTTTTATCTACCTTCCAATTTAAAAGTCTGTTTGTTATGTGAAAGTTAGTGATTAAGGATCTCACAAACTTGATGGCACACTTTATTTTTGTTGCCCATAACAAACTTGATCCATTGTGTCATCTATGTTGTATATGCTTGCACTTATACGTTGGAATTAGAAGAATCGTGCTGTCACGGGGAAGGCTTTCATCATTGCACTTGTACTTTGTACACAGTTAATATCATGCTATTTTGTCTATGGATGTCGTCGGTGTGAAATAAAAGGGGAGCTTGTAAATACATGGAGTTATGTATGTGTGTTAGAGAAATGCCTGGGCCGCTAGCCTAAGCCATGCCTAATCATGGTGGAAACTTGCAGCATCACCATAGTGAGCAATCTATGAATCTTTCTTCTTATAAAAAAATAGAGGCATATTGAAAAGAGGAAAGAGAGAAAAAAGCACCATTTTCCCATGGTAAATAAGAAGATTTCTGAGATGCTCATTGTCGTCCTGCCTTGTCGCCTTGGTTATGCGATATCTCCTGTACCATGTGCAAGGGGTACCCCGTTGGCGGTTCTCTATGATACACTTGTACTTACTACGGCAAGAACTTAAAGGTGACTAAAGTTGAGTATCATGAGGAGCGGCCCTCGTATTCAAGGGACATGAGATTGCCAACTTATACTTTTTCAAGCATATAATCCATAGTTTGTTTATTTTAACCTTAATCACTTCAATATGCTTATGATAGGGGCAATGAGAGCTGAAAGCTAACAAGTACCATAATTTTTGGAAGCTCTTTTTGAGACTTGAAATCTCCGCTTCCCTTTGAAGGGCCTTTCTTCCACCATTATATTGAGTCTCCACCTTCTATCCTTAGGCACCAATTAAGAGAGCATAGTTCCCATTCTTAGTTCTATGTGCATTGTCCCAAAACTTATTGATTGATTCATATAGTTGATATTGCTTGTTCTTGAACTATTTGTATCTAATCACTCTTATGAACTTTGAAGGTGTCCTATGGATCTATTTGCTACTCCATGAGGGACAAGCTGAATGCCACTATGCTATGTTTTCTGTATGTAAAACAAACAAACATTTTTCAATGCATGTTATTCATGAATATTTGTTTGTAACCTTTCATGTTGCATACATAGTTACTTTGTCTTACTGTTAGAACTCCATCTTTCATGCACATGTTTAGAGTTCTTTGATCCTAGCTTCCAATGCTTGCAAATGGTTTGATCTTGATTTTGATGGTTCATGTCACCTCAAAAATTATTCGTTTTATCTCTTACCTACTCGAGGACGAGCAGGAGTTATGCTTGGGATGCTTGATACGTTGTAAACGTATCTATAATTTTTGATGTTCCATGCTTGTTTAGTATCCACTTTGCTATATTTTGTCTACACTTTGAGGTATTTTTATACACTTTCTGTAACATCCCAAAAATCATGATTATAATGTTGCATATCATTCATGCATTCATAAGCATTTAGGATCATTTTCAAATAAAATTTCAAAAACAGAAGCACTTGTTGTCTATTATTTTATGTAGGAAAAACAATGGTTTTATTTCCACTCTATAACATAAGAATACTTGTTTTAACCAGAAAAGGTTTGATCATAGGTTTGATTGTTATTTCCAGAGCTTGGTCAAAAATTTCAAAACAAAAATATGAATTCAAAACCATTCATATGCCTATTATAAATAATTAATTAAGGCATGATTTTATTTTTAAATTCAATGGGCCAATGTAATTTTGAGTGAACAGCAATGTTTTATACTCAAATATGTGCATGTTTAACTTAAAAAAAATCCAGAAAGAGTTTGAATTCAAACTCATTTGAAATCATTTGAAAAGGATTCCTAGAAAATAAATTAGAAAAAGAAAAGGAGAAAAGAAAAGGAAAAGGGTCGGCGCCACCTATTCGGCCCAGTAACATAATCAGCCCACCGGGGTTTTCCCCCTCTCCCTCTGTTTCTCGCCCGCGCGCGTACCCCCTCTCTCAATGACGCTCCGGTCCCACGTGCCATGTCATCATCGTCCCCAAAATCCCGCGCCGCAGACCACGTCACCGCGGCCGTTGCTGCCGATAATGGCGCGGCGTAATTGGCCTTGATTCCGCATGCGTTTCTTGTCACGCTGCTTCCCATTTAAACCCTTGCACCCCACGGTCATTTCCCCTCACTCAACTCACTCACTCCGCCACCAGGCTGCCCGTATTTTGCAGTACACCGCCGCTGTCCGACGACCTCCGGCGATCGATTACGGTGAGTCCTGACCGCCCATATGCCTCTGATTCAAACGAGCATGATCAGCATGCCCTGTTCACCCTCACACCTTTGGTTTGTCCGCGCATGACCCAGGTCGTCGTACCCGTCCACCTCTGCAAGCGACAGAGCCGCCGCTCAACTTCAACGAGCGATTTAGGTAAAGTCCGACCCCCCTTGCCTTCTCCTTGACACTGTCGTGTTCGCCGTGACACTGCGCACCTCCTGATACCGCTGGTTTGTGCTAGGACGACCAGAGCGTCGGCAACAACTCCGTCTGCAAGGACCCGACGCCGCATGCAACTCCGACGAGCTCTAGCCCCCACTACAGCACGTCCCCGCCCCAACCACGACCACGTTGATCTCCCTCGTGCACGTGCGAGTCTGGTAAGCATCATCACCACCGCTAGGCCTCGCTAGAATCGTCATTCCACCATCGCCAGTAGCTCCACCGCCGCACCGCCATCGCCAGCGCCGCCCATCCTTGGTCGTGTGCTTAGCAGCGTTGGATCTAGATCTAACGCTTAAGATTAGATCACTTAAACGAACCGGTATGAGCATATCTGTCCGTGCACTGTCACTTAAATCCAACGGCCCTCGTTGATCGATCCATGTGAAACAGTATCAGCCAATAGAAACAGCCCATGTGGCCTAGCTTGTCTATTTAAAATTCCAGAAATGATTTTTGAATGTTTAAACTTGTAAATTCAATAACTTTTGTTCTGTTTATCCAAAAAATGCAAATAAGATATCAATGGAATCAAAACAATAAATCCTACACATCTGTAGGCTTGGTTTTGAATTTTTCCTCTGTTAAAATAGAATTTTAGGCAGAGACAGTTGTAGGCAAATTTGGTGTATAAAAATTATTTGGAAAATGTTCTAAAGGCCAAATTAAGTTTATTTTGTGTATAATTGTTTTGTTTATTGTTCAGTACTGATTCACTTGTCTTGTTTGGTTTAGAAAAATCATCACATGGCATTTGCATGCATTCATATATTTTTGCTTGATTATTTGAAATGTGAATTTGGTGCTATCATTTTATGTGTAGATTTTGGTGCTAGTGGTGATTATGACTGTGAGGATTGTTGTTACTCCCCCAACTACCAAGGAAAGTGGTGCTTCATACTTTTATCCCAATATTTTGACTATGCATTAGAAATATTTTGTATAGGGCTTGCATGATATTTTTTGCTAAGTATCTATATGCTATGCTTGGGAAATCCTAGTAGTTGTAGAATTGTTAGAATTTTCTATAAGTTACGATACTTTCTATTGCCATGCTTAGCCTAGCTAGTAGCAACCAAGGGTGGATTATGTACATGCTATGCAAAATATTGCTAAGTTTTTGACTTGTGTTTTTTCTTAATAAATGGTAATTGCATGGATGGATTTTGGTTAAGTGGTTACCAGGGCCCATTGTCCAATGGTCCACCCTATGTATCTCACTTGTGGAATGCCACCCAGGAACAAAGGGATTTGAGATGCCATATGTTAAGAAGCTTCTAGGGCAGCCACATGGCATTATGGGCTCTGCCTGGATCATATAGGTTGCAATAACTTAGCCAAATGGACAGTTGGTGGTAGAGGGTGATAGGTTTGGAACGCGTCCATTTTGGTCTAAGGGAAGGCTGCTGAAAGATCATGTCTTAGTGAAAATCAAGTCTTGTGGGGAAAGTGCACCACCTCTGCAGAAGGAAGAATCTAAGTACTTAGACGTGTCCCTGGAAAGGGACAAATTTGAGCATCAAGACATGGAAGCTATCAAGAATCTCCTCATCCCAATTTATAAGTTAAAAAATTGTGGGTGAACAAGGGTGAAGGTTCACCAATGTCTATTGGTGGTTCCTTGGGAAATTTTACCAAACAAAAACCTAGTGTTTTCAAATGATAGTTAAAACCAATTTTGAGCAAAGCAAGCCTAACCTACACTTAGCCAAATTCATGTAGAAGCTAGATACTATTATTCTACTAAGGCATCACTTGCCAATACTATTCCAATGTATTGACCCACTATGGCTGTAAGTTGTGATGTTGCAAGTTACTTTGATAAGGATTAGAGTTATGAGTCTACACTCAACATGCTTGCCTGTGGCACATGAAAATGAATACTTTTATTTATATTGTTGAGTTAAACTCTTGTACTAGCCTATGGCTATGGAGTTGTAAAAGACTATGTTATATCTGGAATGACGATGTAATAATGACCTTTGTTTCTATGTACTTCATCTTAAACTATGGATGCTAGCAATTGATCCAGGGACTAGCATTGCAATCACAGGGACCTTTACCTTTATAAAGGTGGGGTCTTACAGATGGTATCAGAGCACTGTGTTGCCTGTAGGATTATGACCCTAGGATTGGATTAGAAACCGCTAAGGAAAAAATTTCAACACTTTGAAAAATTTCCACACTTGTCTTTTTCTTGTCGTAAACTTTACTAATCTTCTTTCTCATCTCTATTTGTAGATGAACTATATCAACGAAGTTGTGAGGAAGGGACCACTCATGACCATGACTTTGGACTGTGAGACTGAATTTCCCAAGGCCCTCAAGAACCTTATGGTTACCATGGGGATACATGGTGCAGTTGTGTACAAAGGATTCACTGTGATGGATGAAGGAGAAGAGTATTGGTGGGTGCAACTTCACTTGTACAAAAACAAGGAAGACAACCACAAGGAGTCAGGATTCTGCATGGTCACCAACTCAGAAATGCACACAACATTCTTTGACTCTGCAAGAAATGCAGCTTGGAATGCTATCAAGGAGCTTGGTGATAGACTCAAGTGCAGAATGCTCACCACCCAAAATGACCTTAGAGAAGAAAAGAAGCATACCAAGAATTAGAGGCTACCAACCAACAACTAAGGGGAGACATCATAGATTTAATATGGGAGTCTTGTGAAAAAGATAGACAGATGGCTACTAAGGATGCCCTGATAGCTATTTTTTCTAGTGAGTGAGAGTTGTAACGTACTTCGTTAGTTGGACCACCACACTTATCGTTTCTACTTCCAAAAAATTTCTAAGTTGAACCTTTGATGTTTGTAAGGGATTTGTGTATGCCATGACTTGTGTGCTGGATGCTAAAACATGTGCTTGTGATATTATGTCTTGTGATATTTCTCTACTTATGTTGATTCTAACTTTTCTCTATCTTATAAAAATAGATGCCTAACGTTGTTATCAGCACGGCCAAGGAGTTCAAGGGAACTCGTTTTGGTACTCGTCTCATTAAGCTCACTAGTGTGCTCAACCTCCCACTTCCTAGCATCATGACACTTCCACTCACCAAGTTTGAGAGGAAGGACCTTTGGGGCTTCAGAGTCACCCAGCCGGCACGCCAGACAGAGCCAACCACGGAGACCATCACTTTCAAGATGATGCATGACGACAAGGAGAAAGGCTTAGATGCAATCATGCAGGAGTTAATTGGGTGCCTGGTAGGGAGACACTCCACCGAGCATAGAGGTCTTTACTTTCACCACTTCGGGAGACGCAACAAGGAGGGTGAGGCTATAAAGTACGAGGATGCTTCTAGAGAGACGATGGAGCCGATTCGTCTGTACCTCCAGGACCTAGAGGGTCTTATTAGACACCTAGACACTGATAGGACCAACGTCATGCTTAGCAATGACGAGCTCCAGGTTCAGCTTCGTGAGAAGGACAAGCTCTTCGCGGAGCAAGACGAGATAGTCAAGGAAATGGAGGCCAAGTTTGAAAGCCAAGACAAGAAGTTCAAGAGCCAGGAGAAAAGAGTCCAAGACAGGAACAAGAAGACCCAGGAGATGAAGGAAGAGCTAGATGCCAAGGACTTCGAGCTTGAGCATCAGCAGGGGTGATCGAGAGGCTTCGCTCACAGAAGAGGGCTCTTAGGGCCAAGATTGAGGCCTTGACTACTAGTGTTGATGAGTATAAGACCGATGTGGAGAATGCAGGTCTTACCCTCATTGATGCGGAGTAGTGTAGACTACTCGATTATATTTCATCCACTGTACTTTGATTATTGAGTCGCAATGACCATCCAACATGTGGATGGCTTGCTATGGTGTGTTTGCTTTTTCCAAAACTTGTTGATTATGTCATTCAAACTTTATGTTATTTTGATACTTGGTTATTGTGATTGTCTATGTGATGTATTGTGCATGTTAAGCATCTATGGGTATCTCATTCTTATCTTTATGAAAACCACAGATGCCTCCTCGACGTGCCAACCCCAACCAAAACAACAACAACAATGTCACTCCCGAGATGCAGCAGTTGATGACAGCACAGGCACAACTGATGCAGATGATGACCACTTTCATGCAGAACCAGAATCAAAATAACAACAACAATAACAATAACAACAACAAAAAAAATAACAACAACAACAACAATAATCCGCCAGGATTTGACATGCTCACCAAATTTCTACGAATGAGGCCTGCAAAGTTCTCGGGAACGATTGATCCAATGGTAGCCAATGATTGGTTGCGCTCAGTGAACAAGGACTTAGTGACTGTCGGCTGCACCGATGAAGAGAAGGTCAGGTTTGCAGCACATCTTCTGGAAGGGCCAGCAGCAACCTGGTGGGACAACTTTCAGATCACCACTCGCATTGAGGATGTGACCCGGGCTACCTTTGAGGATGGATTTCGTACAGCTCACATCTCATCCGGAGTGATGAACTTGAAGAAGAAGGAGTTCCACAATCTGAAGCAGCGTCACTGCAGCGTGGATGAATACATTGAGGAATTCAACAATCTGGTGCATTATGCATCGGATGAAGTTGATACAGATGCCAAGAGGAAGGAGAAATTCCTCGAAGGACTGAATGATGAGTTAAATCTGCAGCTGTCTATTGCCTATGTCCCAACGTAACAATCACTTTATGACAAGGCTACCATCTTGGACAACAAGATGAAACGGGTTGAGAGTAGGAAAAGGAAGCATAGCTTCGATAAGCACATCTCGGGATCGTCTCACAAGCATTCCCATCATGATGATAGTGGGAATTCTGGATCCCACAAACATGCAAAGTACAACAACCACCACAGCAACAACCGCCATCATGACAACAAGCATCACCACAATCATGATAATGACAAGTATAAGAATCACAAGAGTGGACACAAGAGCCACCATAGTGGAAGTGGAAGTGGAAGTCAGCCTGCAAAGAGAGATATCAGTCAGGTTGAATGCTTCAAGTGTAAGAAGATGGGGCACTATGCTAATGAGTGCCCAGAAAAGAAAGTCGAAGGTGCCAACAAGCCCAATCCCTTCCAAAAGGGACAAGTGAACCACATCCATGTGGAAGAAATATATGAGAAACCTGCTGTTGTGGCTGGTAAGTTCAAACTCAATTCTGTTCCAGCACTTGTTCTTTTTCATACTGGTGCATCGCATTCATTCATATCAAGAGCATTTGTTGATAGAAATGGACTTCCGGTTGAAACTATTGGGCGTCCGATAAAAGTAAGTTCTCCTGGTGGAGAAATGATAGTGAACTCAGGATGTCATGACCTAGTGATAGAATTTGGGAAGTATAAGTTTCCTGTTAATTTGATAATCCTATATTCCCAAGGATTGGATGTCATTTTGGGAATAGATTGGATGACTAAGTACAAGGGAGTTCTAGATTGTGCCAATCATACTGTCACACTCACAACCCCGGATAATAAAAGGATTAGATTCAAGACTAACTTTGAATCAAAAGGGAGTAAGCTAAATTCTCTTAAGGGGGTTAGCATAGACAGTGTGCTAATTATGAGAGAATATCCGGATGTGTTTCCGGAGGAATTGCCGGGAATGCCACCAGATAGATATGTGGAGTTTCTGATTGACTTACTGCCAGGATCAGGACCAATAGCAAAGAGACCTTACAAGATGTCAGTTGATGAATTGAAAGAACTCAAGAAGCGACTTGGAGAACAGTTGCAGAAAGGATTTATTCAACCAAGTTCTTCATCTTGGGGAGCACCAGTTTTGTTTGTTGAAAAGAAAGATAGAAGTCAAAGGTTATGCGTAGATTATCGTTCACTCAATGAGGTGACTATCAAGAACAAATATCCTTTTCCCAGAATCAATGACTTGTTTGATCAGTTAGAAGGAGCCCGTGTGTTCTCAAAGATTGATCTCCAGTCAGGCTATTTTCAGCTTAAGATAAGGGAATAAAACATACCTAAGACTTCTTTCACCACTAGGTATGGATTGTATGAATACACAGTGATGCCATTTGTTTTGACCAATGCACCAGCCTACTTCATGAATATGATGAACAAGGTGTTCATGGAGTTTCTTGACAAGTTTGTTGTCATTTTAATTGATGACATTTTGATCTACTCCAAGAGCAATGATGAGCATGAAGGACATTTGTGTTTGATACTTGAGAAGCTTAGAGAGAATAAACTGTATGCAAAATTTAGCAAGTGTGAATTCTGGCTGAATGAGGTTGGATTTCTTGGACACATTGTGTCAGGAGATGGTGTAGCAGTTGATCCCGCAAAAGTGTCAGCTGTAGCTGAGTGGGAATCTCCTAAGTCAGTAAAATAATTTTGTAGTTTCCTTGGCTTGGCAGGATACTATAGAAGGTTCATTGAGAATTTCTCAGAGGTAGCTAAGCCAATGACGGAGTTACTTAAGAAAGACAATAAATTTTGATTGGACTGAAGGATGTGAACTCAGTTTCCAAGAGTTGAAGAAGAGACTAGTGACAGCACCAGTCTTATGTCTGCTAGATTTGGAGAAAGATTTCCAAGTGTATTGTGATGCATCCCACCAAGGATTGGGAGCAGTTCTGATGCAAGAAGGGAAAGTTGTGGCTTATGCCTCAAGACAACTCAAAACTCATGAAGTGAATTATCCTACTCATGATTTGGAGTTAGCCTCTATTGCCCATGCACTCAAAACTTGGAGACATTATCTTTTGGGAAAGCGATGTGAAGTGTTCACGGATCACAAAAGTTTGAAGTATATCTTCACTTAGAAATAAATCAATATGAGACAACAAAGATGGCTAGAGCTCATCAAGGACTATTTCTTGAGTTTGCAATACCACCCTGGTAAAGCAAATGTTGTAGCATATGAATTAAGCCGTAAGGTTTATGTGAATGGCCTTACTAAAGGAGAGTTTTCAGATGATCTGTGTACCCAATTCAAAGATCTGAGATTGGAGATAGTGCCTGAGGGACATCTCATGTCATTGGATGTCCAACCCACCCTGTTAGACAAGATCAAGGCAGCCCAAAAGATGGATAAGGAAATTGAAGAGATTAAGGAAAAGATTGGTAAGGGAAAAGCCAAAGGATTCCATGAAGACGAACAGGATACTTTATGGTATGGAAAACGTATCTGCATTCCTCAAGATCCGGAGCTTCGGAAACTGATTTTACAGGAAGCACACAACTCACCATATTCCATTCATCTGGCTAACACCAAAATGTACATGGATGTGAAGGAAAGATTTTGGTGGAATAATATCAAGAAGGACATCGCCGAACATATTGCTTTGTGTGATGTATGTAGAAGAGTGAAAGCGGAACATCAGAAACCAGCAGGATTGTTACAATTGTTACCTATTCTTGATTGGAAGTGGGACAACATTGGCATGGATTTCATCACTGGACTGCCAAGGACTAGATCGGGATATTTGGGTCGTAGTAGATCGCCTAACTAAAGTGGCTCAATTCATACCCGTGAAGACAACCTATACAAGTGCTAAGTTAGCCAAGACCTATATGAATAGGATTGTGTGTCTGCATGGAGTACCCAAGAGTATTGTGTCTGATAGGGGAACTCAATTCACTTCCCATTTTTGGAGGCAACTGCATGAGTCATTAGGAACGAGATTGGAATTCAGTACTGCTTTTCATCCTAGACTGATGGACATACAGAAAGGACCAACCAGATTCTAGAGGATATGTTAAGGGCATGTACCCTAGATTATGGTGCTAGTTGGGTTGAAAGTCTGCCTTACGCAGAATTCTCTTACAACAACAGCTATCAATCTAGTATTGAAATGGCACCGTTTGAATTTCTTTATTGGAGAAAGTGTACTACACCATTTCTATGGAATGGTGTTGGAGAAAGAAACTTTTTCGGGCCAGAAATAATCAAGGAAGCTGAAGAGAAAGTCAAGTTAGTAAAGGATAGATTGAAGATAGCACAGTCCCGACAAAATAGCTACGCAGATCCAAATCGTAGAGAAGTCACCTATGAGGTGGGTGATAGAGAATATCTTAGAGTATCACCACTTCGTGGAGTGAAGAGATTTGGAGTCAAAGGAAAATTGGCCCCAAGATATGTTGGACCATTCAAGATTCTGAGCCGTAAAGGAGAAGTGGCATATGAGATTGAATTGCCTGAATCATTGTCTGTTGTTCACAATGTGTTTCATGTGAGTCGGTTAAAGAAATGCCATCCGGAGATGGAAGAGACTTCTTTGAAGGATACTATACCATTGGAAGAGGTCCAATTGGAAAGTGATCTCACTTATGAGGAAAAACCTATCAAGATTCTCGAGACTGCAGAAAGGGTTACTCGGACAAAGACTATCAAATTCTGCAAAGTTAAGTGGAACCATCATTTCGAGGAAGAAGCAAGTTGGGAAAGAGAAGATGATCTTCGGAAAGACCACCCTCACCTATTTGCTAGCCAATCCGAATCTCTAGGGCGAGATTCACCTTAAGGGGGTTAGATTTGTAGCATCCCAAAAATCATGATTATAAAGTTGCATATCATTCATGCATTCATAAGAATTTAGGATCATTTTCAAATAAGATTTCAAAAACAGAAGCAATTGTTGTCTATTATTTTATGTAGGAAAAACAATGGTTTTATTTCCACTCTATAACATAGGAATACTTGTTTTAACCAGAAAAGGTTTGTTCATAGGTTTGATTGTTATTTCCAAAGCTTGGTCAAAAATTTCAAAACAAAAATATGAATTCAAAACCATTCATATGCCTATTATAAATAATTAATTAAGGCATGATTTTATTTTTAAATTCAATGGGCCAATATAATTTTGAGTGAACAGCAATGTTTTATACTCAAATATGTGCATGTTTCACTTTACAAAAATCTAGAAAGAGTTTGCATTCAAACTCATTTGAAATCATTTGAAAAGGATTCCTGGAAAATCAATTAGAAAAAGAAAAAGAGAAAAAGAAAAGGAAAAGGGCCGGCGCCACCTATTTGGCCCAGTAACAGAATCAGCCCACCCGTCTTTTCCCCCTCTCCCTGTGTTTCTCACCCGCGCGCGTACGCCCTCTCTCACTGACGCTCTGGTCCCACGTGCCCTATCATCATCGTCCCCAAAATCCCGCGCCGCAGACCATGTCGTCGTGGCCGTTGATGCCGATAATGGCATGGCGTAATTGGCCTTGATTCTGCATGTGTTTCTTGTCGTGCTGCCGCCCATTTAAACCCCTGCACCCCACGGTCATTTCCCCTCACTCAACTCACTCGCTCTGCCACTAGGATGCCTGTATTTCGCAGTACACCGCCGATGTCCAATGACCTCCGGCGATCGATTACGGTGAGTCCTGACTGCCCTATGCCTCTGCTTCAAACGAGCATGATCAGCATGCCCCTGTGCACCCTCACACCTTTGGTTTGTCTGCGCATGACCTAGGTCGCCGTCCCCATCCACCTCTGCAAGCGACAGAGCCGTCGCTCAACTTCGGCGAGCGATTTAGGTAAAGTCCGACCGCCCCTTGCCTTCTCCTTGACACTGCCTGAAGGGTTTCACGGCATAGTAAATCAAAATTTTCTACGGAGCGAACAGAGGGAAAGCCAAGATCTAATCTAGGAGATGCAAACAACGAGAGAGATTGGATTAGATCTTCATACCCTTGAAGATTCAAGCAGTAACGCTCATCGGAACGTGGGTGATGTAGTCGTACTCGCTTCTCCTCCTCGCGATCCGATCCGATCTAGCACCACAAGTGGCGGTGCCTCCGTGAGATGCACACGTGCATCACCTCGACGTCTCCTCCTCCTCGGACCAGCGAGTATGGTGGAGAGATAGATTGGATCTACAACATGACGGCGTGGTGTATATGGTGGAGAATTTCATTGCAGGCTTCGCCTACAAACATCGGGAGGGAGAGGAAGGTAGCAAGGCTGCTAGGGCTTGGAGGAAGGTGTGTGTGTGTAGGGGAGGCGCACCACCCTTTATATATAGAGGCGGCCAGCCCTTGCCCTCCTCCAAGCCTATCTCTAGTTTAAACAATTTAAACTCTCCTTATCTAGAAATCTATCTCTAGTTTAAACGATTTAAACTCTCCCTTATCTAGAAACCCTATCTCTAGTTTAACGAGTTTAAACTTATCTAGGATCGTGGGCCCTATGGGGCCTTGTGCCCCTGGCCTAATGCGGCAGACACTCCCTCATAGGCCCATGCCCCCTCCGGAAGGTGGGGCCACGTTGGCCCCTTCCGAAGGTTCTAGAAGCTTCTACAATACCGATTAACCCTTAACAATTCAACTCCAAAACCTGCCTTATATGAATCTTATTCTCATTACCATTCAAACCTCTCGTGATATCCCGGATCCCATCCGAGACTCAACAAAAATTCATAAACCAATTATCCAATCTATCCTAGCGTCGAGACACGTTAAGTGTGTGACCTGCGGGTTCGAGAATATGCGACATGGTCTTCTATCAATAATCACAGTGGTCAGGCACCCATATTGACTCCCACACATTCATCGATGATCATATCGGATGAACCACGATGCCGATTCAATCAATCCCATATATATACTACTAGGAAAACGGCTATAGGTAATCAGACATCCGTGGCTCACATGGTTGAAGTGCCACGGCTAAACAGCGTGGCTCACCAGGCGGTGCCCTACTAATAACTAGAACATCCGTGGCGCATGACCCTAGTGCGCCACAGATATGTGGGCCAGGCCTGGCCACACGCCAAACTTCAGAGCGCACCATGCACACGTGCGCCACGGTTGTTAAGGGTCATCTGTGGCGCACGTGTGCATGGTGCGCCACGACCGCATGCCCACCTCTGCCCGAGACGGCCACTAACCCATGGCGCCTCCGCCTAGTGCGCCACAGGACTAGAGCATGGCGCACTCCTAGTGCGCCACAAGTTTATGGGCGCCTGTTGCCGTGTGCACTTGATGTGTCGATTTTTTTAGGAGAGCACTTTATGTGCACATGTGTGACCACATCCACCACCCCACACTTCACTTTCCCCTTCTTCTTCCTCCTTAGATCTAGTCGGGATCTTCTCCTTCCCACCTCAATTTCTCCACACATTCACCATTTTTAGCATGTAAAACTTGCTTTGGATGTTACATAAGTAATAGAGGAGGTCTCCGGTCTCTCATCTATCCGTCTCTCATCTCGGTAAGTTGTCCATGTAAGGATGTGTTCATGTGTATATGGATGATGCATGTGCTCATATGTATGTAGATGATCGATGCTCATGTCATGATGCATGTGTATGTGTGGAGAGCTAGGATCGATGGTCATATGTGTGTGTATATGGAGAGTATCGATGATGCTCATGCATGTGTGTATGGAGAGGATAATGATATGTTCATGTGTGTATGGATCGGTCTCTCTCTCTCTTGTGTTTGTATGTGAACAAGTTGCCATTTGTTTTGCCAAAATGTTGATTCATTTCCATTTTGGCAAGACTTTGCATTTCATAAAGGTCCTAATTTTAGGATAGGTCATGCCGAAATTTTCTATCGACCATTGCATGCATGCATTCATTATGTGGTTCTAATAGACTTCAAAATTGTACCGTACATCGTGCAAAAATGGTCCGCATAATGAGCGAAGGCATTGTGGCTAGATTTTTGAAATGTGCGACCCGACATGATACGAAATAACAAGACGATATAAGATGTCCGCGTAAGATGCAAACTCAACTGGTGATCGACCCAGTTCGAATCTGCGCACTCGCTCCGCCATGGTTTCATGGATGGATACACTCGTTGGATAAGCGATGGCGTAGATGATGGAGACGGTGATCATCATCGGCGAGAACGGCGAGATGATGAAGAGGCTCGGAGATGGTGAAGGTACGAGCATCGGGATGATGATGATCTAGATGGCGGAGGAGCGATGGAACAACGTCTGGTGCGGGACCCTTATGTGCAAGAGCTGCTTCTCATTTAGTAACGCCAGGCTGCCGCTAGAGAGAAAGCCAAGCTTAGCAACTTGAGAAAGACGCGGTTACTCCATTGTATGAAGGATGCAGCCCGATGATACCCGGTTGAATGTAACGCTCAAGGCTATGGAGATGAAGGCAAAGCACAAATTGAGCGACGCAAGCTTGACGATATGATGGCATTCGCACGATCGTCTCCCTGGAGAACACATGTCCAACTAGTATCGAGGATGCCAAGAAAATCGTCATCCTCTCGATCTACCGCGTTAGATATCACGTATGCATCAACGATTGCATCATTTATCGGGCGAGGACGCGGAGAAAACCACATGTCCGGTGTGCGTGAGTCGATACAAGAAAGGGAAGAAAGCACCTCGAAAAGTGGTATGGTACTTTCCTATTACCCTCGTCTGCCGCTATTTCATGGACCCTAAGGAAGCTCATGCGATGGCATGCGGAAAGGAAGAAGCCAGAGATGATGATGACCCGAAAAGGATGAGCTGCCGACGCACCCTTCGATGCGAAAGATTGGACCTCGAATTCCCATGGAGATTCGAGGAACATCGTGCGAGCACCGATGGACTCAATCCGTTCGGTGAAGCAAAACGCACAAAGACTTGGCATGTGTTTGTATGGATGTACAACCTCCCTCCATGGTTGTGCATGAAGAAGAAGTACATACAAATGAGTATGCTAATTCAAGGGCGAAACAACCTGGTGAACATCAATCAGATCTCGGGCTGTTGAAAGAGGAGCTAGCCACGTTATGGGAATCTGGAGCCAATACTTCTGACGCACAAGATTATTTCACTATGAGAGCGTTGGTCACTACGGTGCAAGACTATCCAGTTGGGGTATATCTCGGGCAGGTTATCCAAGGATTCCACGCATGCGTTAGGTGCATGGATAACACAAGCTATCTCCAACTAGAGAAAGATCCAGGTCATCGAAAACCGTGTTCATGGCGCACGGAGGTGGCTCGGCAAGAATGATCCATGGAGAAAACGTGGAGACCTGCTCGATGGCAAATCGAGACCGAGGAATCCCGAGCGTAGGCAGCGAAGAAGTGGAAGAGTTGTTGAAAACTGGAAAGATTGTCCTAAGCCGGAAAGAAGCGAAAGAGGCCAACAAGACAAGTCGCCGATGAAGGTATGGAAAACAAGGTCTTTCGAGTTGCCATGAAGTTTCACCGCACGCCTCATAGCCTCGACATCATGCATATCACGAAAAACGTGTGCGAGAGTCTGGTCGCCACCATAATCAACATGCCAGATAGGACGAAAGATGGTCCGAAAGCAAGGAACGACCTGATATGCTTGGGTATCCGGAAGGAGCTTCACGGAGGCGACTACTCGATGATCGTGAAGATGACGATGATCATGAGTCGGAGACGACACAAGGTCGCTTAAGGTAAAAAGTTCAAGAAGAACGAATATTACGCCTCCTTCTTGCTTCACTCTAAGCCGTGATGAGATCAAACAGTTTTCAAGTGCCTTCTAGGAGTCAAATTTCCTTACGGCTCTGGCAAGATAAGCGTATACCTAGACGAGGCGAGAGGTTCAGGGCATGAAGTATCACGACCGTGCTAATGACGCAGTACTTCCGTCGCACTAAGAGGGATAATGGACGACGTCGTGAAACGTTATTTGGCCTGCAAGTTTTTCGACGCCATCTCTAGGAAGTCGATTGGCTTGAATCAGCTCGGAAGGCTACAGGAGGAGATCGTGGTGATACTATGTGATCTTGAGGTCTACTTCCCACCTGCATTCTTCGACATTATGGTGCATCTGCTGGTCCATGTCGTGGAGGACATCGTATAACTCGGCCGATGTTTCTCGCAGCATGATGGCGTTCGAAAGGATGAACGGACACATCAAAGGATACGTTCGCAACAGTCCGTCAGATGGAAGCATAGCCAAGGGCTTTAAGAGTGCATCTCTTTCTCGCAATTATCTAGACATCGAGAACCCCGGTCTTCCCCGTCAACAGCACACCTTGGCAAGCTCGACGGATCTGGTCACCGAGAGGGTCGCATATCGCATGCGATTTCGATTTTCGACGAGACTTTGATCGAGCAAACCTCGTCGCTCAAAGATTTAGAACTGGTCGATCCTTGGGCACAAAAGGTTAATCGAGAAGAAGTACAAAGGACCGGGCATACAGAGGACGCAGGAGAAATAATCAAAGAGCACAACTCAGATTTCATGGTTTAGGCAGACGCCCTTGATAATCCCCGCATTCTTCCGACACGGAAAGATCATATTCACCTTATCGCAGGACCGATGCAAAACCTGGTGACCTATCAGCGTATGATATCAACGGCTACACATTCTACACGGAGGAAAAGGACAACAAGTGTGATTATCGAACTCAGCGTAACGCCAATTCTAATCGATGACAACGTGAAGGAAAGATTCTACTAAGAATCGAGATCCGGGAGCTCGACTACGTGGAGAAAAGGTGCCGATGTTCCGTGTCGATGGGCAAAGAACGCCGAAGAGAAGACCGGTATTTCACAACCATGGTTATACCCGGGGCCAAATCCAAGGTCACGGCAAACGTGGCTAAAAATGAACGGGTACTGGCTACCAAAGTGGACCAATGTTTTTCATTACCGACCCGACAAAGCCTAGCCGTGTTGTCGTGAGGAGAGGAAAAGGAACATCATCTAATGGATGGAGTCGCCAATGAGCAAGACTTCACCAAGACGATCCAAAGATTGAAGATGACGACTACGATGCAAGAACATACATCACAAGAAGAAAAAGGACAACCCTACCCAAAAGGTAGCCCGAAAGAAGAAACATTAAAGTGCCGGGCTAAATTATTCAACCGAAGAAGGGAAAAAGATTGTAAAACACTAGCTCAAAAATATTGTAAAACGCTAGCTCAAAAATATTGTAAAACGCGTGGTCAAAAAAGATTGTAATATTTATGGACAAATTATTATGACATATTTGAAGCATATTTAATTTGTACCACTTTTATGACATATATTATCACTTTTGGGCATTTTTGGAATATATAAAAGTATTTTAAAACAAAACAAAACTTTTGTAGCATATATCACCACTTTTGGGCATTTTTGGAATATTTAAAAGTATTTTAAAATAAAATAAAAATGTGGGCACCAGATTCAACACAGGTGCTAACAGTTTAGAATAGACCAGCATGGAACCGGTAAGGCAATGCTAGTGTTAGCAAAGGGGTGGCCCTCTTATCTAAGTAGTCGTACCCCAGGCGTAGCACCACAGGCAAGTGCGCTACGGTTATCCGTAGCGCACTTGCCTGTGGTGCGCCACGCCCAAGTGAGTATGACTAGCTAGTCAACAACTCCATCGCCTTAGCCGCATATCCATCCCCATCGCCTCCTCCGACACCGCGCGACGCCACCGCCGCATCTCGACGACGCCACGCATCCCGCCCACGCCGAGGAGGAGGAGGCCACCTGCTCGAGGAGGAGGCCGTGCGCCGAGGAGGAGGATCCGCTGCCGAGGAGGAGGAGGACGCCATGTCGAGGAGGAGGAGGCCGGAGGAGACCGTCGCCCTCATCTTAGAGGTGAGCCTCGCCTCCCTCTCTCCCCTCTCGCCTCTCTGCATCCATTCCATCTTAGAGGTAACTGCCGCTGGTTCGAGGTTAGGGTTCGAGGATTAGGTTAGGGTTCGACGATTAGAGGTTAGGGTTTAGAGGAGTTCTTGTTCGATGGTCTCGTGGCAAGCAAAGGGTTTTGCTTAGTTGTTTCGCCCTATTTTGGATGGCGTAATGTGAATGAGCAGGAATTTGATATTCTGGTTGTTTTCCTTTGTCGCTGACAAAATTCAGTGACTTTAGTGCATTCTCGAGTCATGTTCGCTATTAATTACCAAGAGCACATCATCGCCTTCTCCCCTCTCTCTCCTCGTGAGGGTTAGGGTTAGACAAAATGTGCTCCTAGTTTGACAAGTTTGAATATAAGTTTCAGACAAGCCATGGTGTTGAATCAAGATAACTCTAGTTTCAAGACAAGTTTCAAGACAAGTTTCAGATTTGCCATGGAAAATTTCTTGCATGTTTACTTACTCCTAGTTTCGACAAGTTTCGAATATAAGTTTCTACAAGCCATGGTGTTGAACAAGATAACTCCATGGTTAGGTTCGATTGTGGTTTAGCAAATAAAGCATGCCGATATATAGATTTAAAGGCTGATAGGTTCGTTGGTTTGATGGTTTCTATCCATTACATGGTTTCTATCATGTCATCATACATAAACAAGGATATGGAACTTTAATTTTCATATGGCGAAATATGGCAAGCCAAGCACCGGAAACTTTAATTTTCATATATAGAGAAAATATGGCAAGCCTAGCTGCCAAGAATATGAGATGAGAGCTAAGATACATATATAGTATAATATGCTTGATTCCTAGAAAATGATTTCGGTAGTATAATATGCCAAGATACATACAGATAATATGAGAAAAAGCTAGCCTAGCTATAAGTATAGAGTGATTTTATATTTAAACTAGGAAAATCATTTATGATTGATTCCTAGAAAATGATTGAATTAAGATTGATGCTTGGATATATGTATCTTGTTAACATGTTGTGTATTTTAGTGTGGCACCCAATGGATTCCAAATCCTTGGTTCTCTATCCGAATTCTATTTTCTCTACAAATATGCTTTGTAATGATCTTCTAGTATACAAATCCTTGGTCCTTAGTAAGTAGAACATGTTTATTTGCAAGCAAACATGTCGCTTTCATTTGCTTTATCTGCAAGGATTGTTGGTGCTTAGTCTGGTAGTATAGAAATCCTTGGTTCTTAGTGCAAGGATTTATCTGCAAGGGTTTGCTTTATCGCAAGGATTTGTTGTCATTTGCTTTATATAGTATAGAAATCCTTGGTCCTTAGTCCGATGTAGTATATTCCAAATCCTTGGTGCTTTATCTACAAGGATTGTTGTATTCTCATTTGCTTGTCATTTGTTCATAGAAATGAACTTAACTAGTTGTTTCGTGTTTCAAAGAAGTCATTCTGTTTCAGAATGAACTTAATGTAAATGAAGTCATTCTGTTTCAAGATTAGTTGTAGCTTGAGCTAGTTGTTCCGCAAGTCAAAAACCTGTGTAACATTGCACTCACTAACTATGAACCTGTAACTCAAGGTTTCATGAAACCAAGTTCCTTTTTTACTTGTATAAGAAAGTGCATTTCCTTTGTGCATATGGACAATCATTACACGTGTCCTTTTGATTCAATTATAGTTATAAATCCACTTTCAGAGTTATAGGTAACATTCATTATAGTTATAAATCGATCCTTGATGTATCAACATATATCATGGGTTTATATTTTTAGCTATGGTCTTGGGCTTATTGTAGCAGTTGTGGGCTTATATTTTAGCTATGGTCTTGGGCTTATTGTAGCACATTGTGGGCATCCATTGTGGTTAGAACAATGACATTGCTTCATTGGAATCATAGCACCTTGAAATTGTGCTTGTGCTTGTATATGAAGCACTTTATTATGTGTGTATGCAGGTTCTTGTATGAAACGAGTCCCGATTTTTGCCGAATGTTGATTAACTTCCGCTTTGGCAGTAATCGCACTCTAGTTTAAGAAAATTAGCAAAGGTCATGCCGGATTTTTCCGCATTTAACCAATTATTTGTTTTTATTAGTGCAAAGATGTGTGATAAGGATGTTCTAAGCGCATCAAGAACTCACCTCGAATAAACAATTGACATTCGGGAGGCGCCCCGGGCCTAGAAGACGATGAAGAATACCATCCTTCTGAGAGCGAGGATGATGAGATGGAAGACGCGGAGGAAGAAGCAAGGAACGGCGACGATGAAACCGATGGCGGCGAGGGCACGAGTGGTAGCAACCTCCTAAGAAGTCGCCCGAACACGGGAGAAATTACCGGTGAGCCCATCGGGGTTCCTTTGGAGCCCGCCTTGTCGTCAAAGTACGGTGGGCAAGTGGCGGCGATCACCACAACCATCTCGATCAACACCGAGAATCTCCCAAGATAAAGATAATTCCTCTTGAAGTTGCACGCATACAAGTTCCCGCTAAGTATCGAACACAAATTATCATGGAACGTAAACAACCGCCTCACAAAGATGAGCACCGCCTGGCCAGAGAACCCGATAAAGAAGAAGATCTATAAAGAAGGCAAAAGTCTCGAGGAGATCCAAGATTGACCCGATCACCAAGATCGGTTCCGGAGTTCAAGGAGAGTGTGAATCAAAGAGCCCCCAATAGTAATCGGGAAAGCGCGCAGCGATGAATATAGGTCATCACCATCTCGGATCTGTGGATACAAAACATGGAGGCCAAATGGAATAAGGAGGACGAAGAGTATAGATCCGGGATAGAAAACCCTTTTGCTAAATTCGAACCGCAGGTTCGAACTTCATCTACCATGTGGACCCAAAACCAAACAACTCACGCGGATCCTGCGGTGAAGGAATTCGAGGAAATTGTGGTAAGTATAATCTAATTACGGTGATCAACACGATTGCAATCGATGATCTAAATGATTCATCACATTACTTCCGCAGGAGGAGGAAATTGTTGCTAGTCATGGATCCTGGGTTCCTCATCCTGTGGGTGGATAACCCTTTAATGATGAACCGCCAAGAAAATAGAGCTTCTACGGTTAGTTGTGTCGGGCCGGCCGTCCCCCGCCTGGGTAAGAATTGGGTGGATCATTTGGTCCACCGACGAGGACATGTGGCGCCGTGAAGGAGCGAGAGGAAAGCGAGAGGTTCAAGAACTTAAGGCACAAGTGGCGCGGATCCGCAGATCGTCCAAGACAACCGGCAATCACCCTTACGCCCTTCCCGCCTACCTTGGTGGAGTCAATAGCGGAGTGCGGGTGGTCGAGTAGGGCCGTGCCGATTCCAAGCATGTTCAACAGCCACGAACAACGCAATCAGCGAACTACGTGTTCGTGACTGGCGCCGCAAGTGTTGGTGACTGCCATCACCGCGCCGGAGTACATGTTGGTGCCCCGCCATCGTCGCGCGGCGGAGCTCCAAGCACCCGTCGGTAGGGAGAATACACCGCCATCAAGCAGCCTTCCGCCTCTTGCACGCCGACATTAGCCGATCTCGACGCCATCACGGTAAACAAATTGCTTTAATTACCGCCTTTCATGCCATCTATATATTACTCTTGTGGCCTCGCACGACGCCGTACATGTTTTCCGCAGACGGATGTTCCTTGCACTCTCTTATGCTACGTGAACAACGGGATGTTGCGTACCATCGTTCAACCCTTGCAGCGCACGCTCCACTCAAAGCCGATGCGGATAGCGGCAAGGTTAAATTAGTGTGCTAAGGGGCTGCGGACTGAACCTCCCATTCAACCCCTGTGAGCGGATGAAGAAGAGTCGTCTCGTGGTTGCCGCTTGTTCATGCTATGGCCAAAA
Source organism: Avena longiglumis (assembly GCA_030063025.1). NCBI lineage: Eukaryota > Viridiplantae > Streptophyta > Magnoliopsida > Poales > Poaceae > Avena > Avena longiglumis. The sequence goes on from CP125978.1 coordinate 271,359,648, forward strand.
AGCATGATCCGTTTGGGGGGGGGGGGGCCATCACGCTATTAAACAAGACCACCGTCGTACGTCGTGTTTGCGGTGGCAAAGCCTCCCGCCCGCCCACCTCCCTCACCGCCCGCCTGGGTGGGGATGATCATGTTGATGATCACATGGCGCAGGATCCGCCGAGGACTTCAAGACGGAATGATCACTTCTTCAAAGACTCGGAACGAAGAAGACCTAGTGGTGGCCCCACAGAGAAAGCCACTATCACCAAGCGCCTGCTTGGTTCTCGGGAGACGCCTACCAATGCGGTGATACAACCAACCGCCCTTTATTCTAAGCCCGACACACATAGGGCGGCCGGCTCAGAGTGCCTGCCCGCTCTCCAAAAGGAAAAAGGGCAGGAAAAGAAAATCTAGCAGCCAACAACTGAATCCGATCAGGTTTGGACGGGCCACCAAGACCGAGGGTATTATGTGGAGGATTCATGTGGTGAGCCCATGCTACCTAAGAATTTGCGGAAGCTCGCCAGCCTGAATCGCAGAGTGTGCATGACGGTTGACGATAGAGAGACGCCTTCTATCGGAGAAAGATCCCTCGCACCGTCGATTCGTGGTTAAGGTGCCACCGGCTTCGCCGATACTTCCCCACGGATCTGTTCTTCCCGGTTCGAGGACATCTTCAATATGTTCCACCTATACCACTATACCATGGTCCGCCTCTTTTCTCTCGCCACGCAGATCATTAGAGAGAACACACCGGCATCGCTATAGTGGACCCCTACTACATGCGTGACGGCTTGGGTTCCCCGACAACGATCGTGGCCTCGCATCTAAAAAGAATCCTCGTGGCAAACAAGACAAAGGAATACATTCTCGTGCCTTACTTTCCCGAGTAAGTCGTTATTCACCGCCACCGCCGATTGGCTTTATTAGATCATCATCATTCTTTTTCAACACATTTCATTTGAATTTTTTGCAGAGATGAACATCGCTCATCTCCTTATCGCCAAGCATTCCCACGCCACGTATTTCGACTCGGAGTCTAGAAAAGAAGAAAAACTACGACAAGATCAAGGAAGTTCGATGATGCTCTCACGGCTTTGCCTCGGAAGGCACCAGCCTGCGTAAGAAGGTCAAGTTCGCAGCACGCCTTCAACCACGTAGAGTTCCTCTGCGTGAAGCAAAAAAAGAAGAAGGAAGCCTACGCACTCCATCACATGAACTTGACCAGCAATTCTACGCCGCCCATCATCTCAAACAAGGTAAGCAAAGGCCAAGATCAATGATTCGATATTAGACAAGAGATGTATCGCATCCAGCTTGGGGCAATCATCTTCGTGATGTCATGACTTCGGGGATCTTCTACGGAGGAAATATCCCGAATAACCGTGACATAGAAGATCGCCTAGAGATGCAGGGTGACTATAGGAAGTTCATGACAAGCCGAGCCAAGGCTTGATGTTGGCCTAGTTGTTGCAAACTATAGATGACCTTTGTGTGTGTACATGGACGACAAGTGTACTTATCTTATTAGGTTTATGTATCACCGCTTACTTATTTTGCTTATTATTATTATATATCAATCAATGCTTGGTTTTTTGCTTACTCTTTGGTTTTTTGCTTACTTTGGTTTTTGCTTACTTTGGTTTTCTACGACAAGTGTGAGTTATTTTGTCTTTTCGAGAATATGCCGATGATTGAAATGTCGTGCACAATATATATGTGAATGTGCTATGACGGGATTGTCGTACTTGTGATATGCACAAGTCCGTGAATTGTGCATCCTACTTGGCCGACGTGGCGACATAAGCAATTCGTGTCCAACGACCTAGCTAGTTATATATGAGGCATGCTTTTCGAGTTATTTTTGTCTTTTCGAGAATATGCCGATGATTGAAATGTCGTGGCACAATATATATGTGAATGTGCTATGACGGGATTGTTAGCCTTGTGATATGCACAAGTCCGTGAATTGTGCATCCTACTTGGCTAACAAATTCCCATAAGCAATTCCTGTCCAACGACCTAGCTAGTTATATATGAGGCATGCTTTTCGAGTTATTTTTGTCTTTTCGAGAATATGCCGATGATTGAAATGTCGTGGCACAATATATATGTGAATGTGCTATGACGGATTGTTAGCCTTGTGATATGCACAAGTCCGTGAATTGTGCATCCTACTTGGCTAGCCATAAGCAATTCCGTCCAACGACCTAGCTAGCTAGTTATATATGAGGCATGCTTTTCGAGTTATTTTTGTCTTTTCGAGAATATGCCGATGATTGAAATGTCGGCACAATATATATGTGAATGTGCTATGACGGATTGTTATGTGATATGCACAAGTCCGTGAATTGTGCATCCTACTTGGCTAGCCATAAGCAATTCGTGTCCAACGACCTAGCTAGCTAGTTATATATGAGGCATGCTTTTCGAGTTATTTTTGTCTTTTCGAGAATATGCCGATGATTGAAATGTCGTGGCACAATATATATGTAGCGACGGATTGTTAGCTTGTGATATGCACAAGTCCGTGAATTGTGCATCCTACTTGGCTCACGCCATAAGCAATTCGTGTCCAACGACCTAGCTAGTTATATATGAGGCATGCTTTTCGAGTTATTTTTGTCTTTTCGAGAATATGCCGATGATTGAAATGTCGTGGCACAATATATATGTGAATGTGCTATGACGGGATTGTTAGCCTTGTGATATGCACAAGTCCGTGAATTGTGCATCCTACTTGGCTCATAAGCAATTCCTGTCCAACGACCTAGCTAGTTATATATGAGGCATGCTTTTGAGTTATTTTGTCTTTTTAGAATATGCCGATGATTGAAATGTCGTATATATGTGAATGTGCTATGACGGGATTGTTAGCCTTGTGATATGCACAAGTCCGTGAATTGTGCATCCTACTTGGCTAGCATCCATAAGCAATTCCTGTCCAACGACCTAGCTAGCTAGTTATATATGAGGCATGCTTTTCGAGTTATTTTTGTCTTTTTCGAGAATATGCCGATGATTGAAATGTCGTGGCACAATATATATGTGAATGTGCTATGACGGGATTGTTAGTGATATGCACAAGTCCAGGTGTGCATCCTACTTGGCTAACGGTCCCGTCATAAGCAATTCTGTGTCCAACGACCTAGCTAGTTATATATGAGGCATGCTTTTGAGTTTGCTCTTTTGATTTAAGAGTACTTTCTATAAGTGTATCTTCATATGCGACTTTAATTATACATGTTTTTTCAATCACCTGTTAGTTATTATTGTCAACTTTTAGATGACGTGGTACGTCGTGTACAAGGACGGTTCCTGAGTCTACGATGATTGGGAAGACTGGAGACATAATAGCTACAAAGGGTACAACACTATGGCGGAGGCGGAAGATAGATACTGCTATCTAGCGGAGTTAGGACAAGGAACGGATGAAGACCTACACCTTCGTCACTGGCGGTGATCATGCTTATCTTCTTTGGGTATTTATCCCATTTGTGTCTAGCTAGCTAGTTTAGATGTCTAGGCGAGCTTCCGAGCTCTAACTTGTTCGATCGACACATGTATTCGCATGTCACCAACTACTACTTTGTAACATGATCAAAACAATGTAACTTGGACTATGTATTCATGTATGAGACTTATCTATATGTATTTGTTTCAATCTTGTTTTCATATTGAGTATTTATATATATAATTGTATATCTTGTATCCTGTGTATATCTGCCGTAATATTGTATATAATCTGTATTGCATATAATCGGCATGGAAATTAAAAAACAAAAATACATCAGGCGCACTACCCTAAAGCGCACCATGGATGTTTAGTGGCGCATGGTAGTGCGCCACGAAGATAAAAGGGTAGCGCACCATGCCAAACTTCAGTGATTACTAGCGGTGCGCCACGCCTATCTCTACACAACCGTGGCGATTAGGCAAGGCGCCACATCGCGCCCACGGATGGGCCTTCAAAGCGCCACCATTTTCCTAGTAGTGATATTCCCTTCGTCTCGCGATATTTTACTTGCGAGATTCGATCGCTTGCATCATCATACCTAGTTCAATCTCGTTCACGCAAGTACTTTACTGCTCCGTAATCCGATATCACTTTGTGATTAACTCCTTAACCACATGCTTGCAAGCGGTGTTGATATCGATTACGAGTGGGCCAGTATATCTCTCCGACTTGGGAGGGACAAATTCCATCTCGATACATACAACCCAGATACTTTCCGATCACCGAGAGACACCTTTATGATCACCCTCTCATAGGATGACGTTTGATGACCTCAAAGCTTTCTTCGGTACTGGAGTTGCATTATCTCATGGTCTAAGGAATACAATATTTGACATAGGAAAAGCTCATAAAGATGGACACGATGAACGATCTAATTGCTTCGCTTAGTTTGGTCTGCATCCATCATATCATTCTCCCAATGATATGATCTCATTATCAATTGACAACTCATGTCTATGGTTAGGAAACCTTAACCATCATTGATCAATGAGCTAGTTCATAGAGGCGTACTAGGGACATGGTGTTGTTTACAAACCACGCAAGTATTAATGTTTCCGCTTAATACAATTCTAGCATGGAATATAAACTTTATCATGAACAAGAATTATAATAATAACATCTTTATTATTGCCTCTAGGGCATAATTCCAACAGTCTCCCACTTGCACTAGAGTCAATAATCTAGTTTACATCTGGCAACAATCTCACACCCATGGCACTGAGGTGTTGATCATGTTTTACACATGGAAGAGGTTTAGTCAATGGATCTGCGACATTCAGATCCGTATGTACTTTGCTAATCTTCAGATCTCCATCTGCTATATAATCTCGGATTATATGAAACTTGCAGTTGATATGCTTGGTCTTTGGATGATATCTTGGTTCCTTAGCGAGTGCTATGGCGCGAGGTCGTCACACAATATCTCCGTGGGTCCAATGCACTTGGAACCACGCCAAGCTCGATGATGAAGTTTCGATCCAAACTCCTTCACTTGGCAACCTGCAGACCATGTATTCCGCTTCTTGTAGATCCCGCGATCACGCTTTGCTTGAAGCTTCTCCGACTCAGCTCCTCCATTCAAAATATAAACGTATCCTATGCGAGATTTGGAATCATCCTTGTCGGTGTCGAAACTAGCATCGACGTAACCTTTATGACAAGTCGTCATCACCCCATAGACTAAGAACATTTCTTTAGTTCTATTTAGGTACTTTAGGATGTTCTTCACGGCTCTCCGATGTTCCACTAGATCACTTTGATATCTCGTCAAACTAAGAGCATTGGACACATCCGTCTAGTACACAAAGATAGCATACATGATGGAACCTATGGCCGAGGCATAAGGCACTTTGCTCATAGCTTCCTATCATTTACCGTAGTGGACACCGAGCCTTGCTCAATATCTTACCCGACAACATAGGCCTTGAACCTTTCTTTGCCTTATCCATTCGAACCTTTTCAGAACTTTGTCTAGGTATGTACTCTGGCTTAAAGCTATCAGGCGTCTTTGTCTATCTCTATAGATCTTGATGCCCAATATATAAGCAGCTTCACCTAGGTCTTTCATTGAAAAACACTTGTTCAAATAACTCTTCACATCGTTAAGCATGTTGATGTCATTTCCAATAATCAATATGTCATCCACATATAGTACCAGAAACGTCACCGAGCTCCCACTCACTTTCTTGTAGATACAAGCTTCGTAGCAATTTGGAACAAATCCAAAGCTCTTGATCACTTGATCAAAACGAAGGTTCCAACTCCGAGATGCTTGCTTCAGTCCATAAATGGAACGCTGAAGTTTGCATACTTTACTAGCATCCTTAGGATCGACAAAACCTTCGAGTTGCATCATATACAACTCTTCATCAATGTTCCCATTGAGGAAAGCAGTCTTGACATCCATCTGCCATGTTTCATAATCATGAAACGCAGCAATTGCTAATAAAATCCGAATGGACTTAAACATCGCTACGGGAGAGAAAGTCTCATCGTAGTCAACACCTTGAACTTGTCGAAAACCTTTTGCGACAAGCCGTGCTTTATAGACGGTAACATTACCATTCGCGTCCGTTTTCTTCTTGAAGATCCATTTGCACTCAATGGCCTTTCGGTCGCTAGGAGGGTCCACCAAAGTCCATACTTGGTTTTCGCTCATGGATCCCAATTCGGATTTCATGGCTTCCAGCCATTTCTCGAGTCCGGCTCATCATCGCTTCCTCATAGTTCGTAGGTTCACCGTCTTCTACTAACAAGACAGTCAAGACAGGTTGCATTACCACTCGGGAGGAACACGACCTTGTCGACTGCGACGTTCAAGATGCAACATCGTCCAAGCTTCATGATCCTTGTCATTAGCTTCCTCTATTGTTGGTGCAGTGACCTTCGAACAATTTCAGGTCTTTGCGCTACTCTCCAATTCAAGAGAAGGTTCAATAACCTCGTCTAGCTCTACTTTCCTCCCACTCACTTCTTTCGAGAGAAACTCCTTCTCAAGAAAGGAACCGTTCTTCGACAAACACTTTGCCTTGGTTACGTGATAGAAGGTATACCCAATGGTTTCCTTAGGGTATCCTATGAAGACGCATTTCTCGCTTTGGGTTCGAGCTTGTCGGCATCAACTTCTTGACGTAAGCTTCGCATCCTCAAACTTTAAGAAAGCGACAACTTAGGTTTAGCACCAAACCACAGTTCATACGGTGTCGTGTCAACGGATTTAGATGGAGCCCTATTTAAAGTGAATGCGGTTTCTAATGCATAACCCCAAAATGATAACGCAAATCAAGAAGAGACATCATTGATCGGACCATATCTAATAGGGTTCGATTCCTGCTCAGACACACCATTGCTTGTGGTGTTCCGTGGCGTGAGTTGTGAAACGATTCCACTTGCTTTAAGATGCGTGAGAAAATCATAACTCAAATATTCACCTCCACGATCGGATCGTAGAAACTTAATCTTTACATTATGATGGTTCTCCACTTCATTCTGAAATTCTTTGAACTTTTCAAACGTTTCAGATTTATGTTTCATTAAATAGATATACCCATATCTACTTAAGTCATCGGTAAAAGTGAGAAAATAGCGATATCCACCGCCGAAACACTCATCGATCGCATACATCGGTATGTATGATTTCCAACAAGTCCGTTCGCTCCATCATACCGAGAACGGGTTTTGATCATCTTGCCCATGAGGCATGGTTCGCATGTGTCAAATGATTCAAAATCAAGAGACTCCAAAAGTCCATCGAATGGAGTTTCTTCAGCTTTACACCAATATGACCTAGACGACAATGCCACAAATAAGTAGTATTATCACTATCTACTTTGCATCTCTTAGCCTCAATGTTATGGATGTGTGTTTCATCCCTTTCGAGATTTAGAAGAAATAAACCATTCACAAGAGGTGCATGACCATAAAGATGTTACTCATATAAATAGAACAACCATTATTCTTGATTTAAATGAATAACCCTCTTGCAATAAACATGATCCGGAAATAATGTTCATGCTCAACGCAGCACATAATAACATTTATTAAGGTTTAAAACTAATCCGAAGGTAAAACTAAGGAGAGCGTGCGGCGGCCATCACATCAACTCTTGATCCGTTGCCAACGCATCGTCACCTCATCCCTCATAGCGCCGTCTATTCCGTAGCTCCTGTTTCGAGTTACAAATATTAGCATCTGAACCGGTATCAAATACCGAGGCACTACAACGAGGGCTAGTAAGGAAAACATCAATAACATGTATATCAAATATACCTTTGATGGTGCCAGCCTTCTTGTCCAAAGTAATTGGACGATTCAAGCTTCAGTGACCCCTTGCAATAGAAGCACTCAAGGTCCGCTTAGGACCATACCACGAGCTTCTTCTCGGCAGGGCATTAAGCTTCGCCGCCCTTCTTGAAGGGCTTCTTTCTCCTTACCTTTCTTAAAGGAGGGCTTGTTGACCATCAACACATGATTATCCTTCTTGATGTCCACTTCCGCAGCCTTGACTTTGCGAAGAGCTCGGTGATCGTATCGATGGAACCAATATGATTATGAGTCACTACAAAACTTTTGTTTGGGAGGGAGTGATTGCGAACCATCAATCTTGAGCTCCTCTGGAATCGTGCATTCCAGCTTGCTCAAGCGTTGAGTGTAGCCCGACATCTTTATGGCGTGCTCACTAGCGAACTCCTTCCTCCATCTTGCGCTTAAAGAACTTCTCGAGATCTCATATCTCTCGAGCGGGCTTGAGTCAAACATGGTTTTCCGATCCTCGAGAATCTCAAAGGGCCCAGGATAGGTTTCAAAACGATTTTGAAGCTCCGGTTCCATAGCAAACAACATGGTGCTCTTAATCACACCATAATCATATTTGCGCGACTAATAGACAGCTTTCTCATCAGCCGGCGCAGTTGCAGCAGGGGGGTCACCTAACGCTTTACCAAGGACATAGTCCTTTTGTCCGAACGTAATGATTCTTAGATTGCGGAACCAGTTGGTGAAGTTAGACCCATTGTTTCTAAGCTTTCCTTTCTCAGCAAAAAAGTTGAAGTTGAAGTTGGATTTGGCCATTGGATCTACAGTATTTGCAAGTACAATTTAGACTATGTTCATGATAAATAGTTCAACTTAATCAAATTACTAGATGAACTCCCACTAAATTCAACATCCCTCAAGTTGTTTAGTGAACACGATCCAAATTCACCACACCTAATCCGATCATCACGAGAAGAGATGTGGTTTCAATGGTGGACAACAAAGTGTCGATCATATCATTCATATGACTCATGCTTAACCTTTCGGTTCTTGTGTTCCGAGGCCATGTCTGTACATGCTAGGCTCGTCAAGTTAGACCCAAGTATTTCCGCGTGTGCAAAACTGGCTTGCAGCCGTTGTATGTGAGCGTAGAGTCTATAGCACCCGATCATCACGTGATGCTTGGACACGACGAACTTTCGCGATCTTGGGGAGAACACAGTTTTTATCTTGATCTTTAAGTGAGGAATCATCTTATAATGCTACCGTCGCGATCTAAGCATAATAAGATACATAAAGGGATAAAAATCACATGCATATCACTTTATGCGACATGGTATAGCCAATCCTCGCGCAATGATCTCCATCTTGTGCGTTCCGGCATGATCTCCATCACTCCACCATGATTGCCTCCACCACGAATAGCAACTACAACTATTGCTAACTAATTAGCGATAAAGTAAAGCTATTACATGGCGTATAAGAAGTTGACTCGCAGGTCATACACAATTATAAAGACAACCATATGGCTCTCACGGTTGTGTACTCATCGACATGCAAGTCGTGAAACATTACAAAACATGATCATCGCATACAATATACACATCACATCTTGGGCCATACCATATCACAAAAAACACTCCCTGCAAGAAAAAGTTAGACGCCTCTACTTTGTTGTTGCATGTTTTACGTGGCTTATGGAAGTAGATGCTAAGAACGATTCTTACCTACGGAAAGCCACAACGGTGATAGTATGGTTGCCAAACTCCAGTGTTAATCCCATGACAACTATAGTGAGAGAAACTGACATCCACCAGCCGCATGTGTGGTACAAGCCACACGTCAAGTGCGGAGCTGGTCTCGCGAACGACGTCCCGTAAGGTTGGCCTGGACCGCTTCAATCTCACTATCCCGCGTCATAAGAAGAACACAAACAAGAGTCTTGCAACATAAAACATCAACGCCCGCAACAACCATGTTGTGTTCTACTTGTGAAACAAATCTACGCATAAATCTAGCTCTGATACCACTGAAGGGTTTCGCGGCATAGTAAATCAAAATTTTCTACGGAGCGAACAGAGGGAAAGCCAAGATCTAATCTAGGAGATGCAAACAACGAGAGAGATTGGATTAGATCTTCATACCCTTGAAGACTCGCACAGCGGAACGTTCATCGGAACATGGGTGATGTAGTCGTACTCGCTTCTCCTCCTCGCGATCCGATCCGATCTAGCACCACAAGTGGCGGTGCCTCCGTGAGATGCACACATGCACCTCGGCGTCTCCTCCTTCCTCGGACCAGTAGTATGGTGGAGATAGATTGGATCTACAACCGACGGCGTGGTGTATATGGTGGAGAATTTCTGCTGAGGCTTCGCCTACAAACAGTCGGGAGGAGAGAGGAAGGTAGCAAGGCTGCTAGGGCTTGGAGGAAGGTGTGTGTGTGTGTGAGGGGCGCACCCTCTATATATAGAGGGGGGGCGGCCAGCCCTTGCCCCTCCTCCAAGCCTATCTCTAGTTTAAACAATTTAAACTCTCCCTTATCTAGAAATCCTATCTCTAGTTTAAACGATTTAAACACTCCCTTATCTAGAAATCCTATCTCTAGTTTAAACGAGTTTAAACTTATCTAGGATCGGCTGGGCCCTATGGGGCCTTCTTCCCCTGACCCAATGCGGACAGGACACTCCCTCATAGGCCCATGCCCCCTCCCGGAAGGTGGGGCCACGTTGGTCCCCTTCCGGAAGGTTCTAGAAGCTTCCGGTACAATACTGATTAACCCGGAACAATTCCGAACTCCAAAAACCTTTGCCTTATATGAATCTTATTCTCCGGACCATTCCGAACCTCTCGTGATATCCGGATCCCATACGAGACTCCAACAAAATTCATAAACCAATTATCCAATCTATCCTAGCGTCGAGACACGTTAAGTGTGTGACCTGCGGGTTCGAGAATATGCGGACATGATCTTCTATCAATAATCAACGGTGAAGTGCAGGCACCCATATTGACTCCACATTCATCGATGATCATATCGGATGAACCACGATGCCAGGATTCAATCAATCCCATATATATTCCCTTCGTCTCGCGATATTTTACTTGCGAGATTCGATCGTCGGTGCGTCATACCTAGTTCAATCTCGTTCACAGAAGTACTTTACTGTTCCGTAATCCGATATCACTTTGTGATTAACTCCTTAACCACATGCTTGCAAGCGGTGTTGATATCGATTCGAGTGGGCCAAGTATATCTCTCCGACTTGGGAGGGACAAATTCCATCTCGATACATACAACCCAACAGATACTTTCCGATCACACGAGACACCTTTATGATCACCCTCTCATAGGATGACGTTTGATGACCTCAAAGCTTTCTTCCGGTACCAGGAGTTGCATTATCTCATGGTCTAAGGAATACAATATTTGACATAGGAAAAGCTTCAAAGATGAACACGATGAAACGATCTAATTGCTTCGCTTAGTTTGGGTCTGTCCATCATATCATTCTCCCAATGATATGATCTCATTATCAATTGACAACTCATGTCTATGGTTAGGAAACCTTAACCATCATTTATCAATGAGCTAGTCTATAGAGGCGTACTAGGGACACGGTGTTGTTTACAAACCACACAAGTATTAATGTTTCCGCTTAATACAATTCTAGCATGGAATATAAACTTTATCATGAACAAGAATTATAATAATAACATCTTTATTATTGCCTGTAGGGCATAATTCCAACACTGCCATGTTCTCCGTGACACTGTGCACCTCCTGATACCGCTGGTTTGTGCTAGGAAGATCTAGACGTCGGCAACAACTCCGTCTGTCAGGACCCGACGCCGCATGCAACTCCGACGAGCTCTAGCCCCCACTACAGCACGCCCCCGCCCCAACCACGACCACGTTGAGCTCCCTCGCGCACGTGCGAGTCTGGTAAGCATCATCACCACCCCTAGGCCTCGCTAGAATCGTCGTTCCACCATCGCCAGTAGCGCCGCCACCGCACCGCCGTCGCCAACGCCGCCCATCCTTGGTCGTGTGCTCAGCAGCGTTGGATCTAGATCTAACGCTTAAGATTAGATCACTTAAACGAACCGGTATGAGCAGATCTGGTCGTGCACTGTTACTTAAATCCAACGGCCCTTGTTGATCGATCCGTGCAAAATGGTATCAGCCAATAGAAACAGCCCACGTGGCCTAGCCTATGTGTTTAAAATTCCAGAAATGATTTTTGAATGTTTAAACTTCTAAATTCAATAACTTTTGTTCTGTTTATCCAAAAAATGCAAATAAGATATCAATGTAATCACAAAAATAAATACTACAAATCTGTAGACTTGGTTTTGTATTTTGCCTCTGTGAAAATAGAATTTTAGGCAGAGACATTTGTAGGCATATTTGGTGTATAAAAATTATTTGGAAAATGTTCTAAACGCCAAATTAAGTTTATTTGGTGTATAATTGTTTTGTTTATTGTTCAGTACTGATTCACTTGTGTTGTTTGGTTTATAAAAATCATCACATGGCATTTGCATGCATTCATATATTTTTGCTTGATTATTTGAAATGTGAATTTGGTGCTATCATTTTATGTGTAGATTTTGGTGCTAGTGGTGATTGTGACTGTGAGGATTGTTGTTACTCCCCCAACTACCAAGGCAAGTGGTGATTCATACTTTTATCCCAATATTTTGACTATGCATTAGAAATATTTTGTATAGGGCTTGCATGATAATTTTTGTTAAGTATCTATGTGCTATGCTTGGGAAATCCTAGTAGTTGTAGAATTGTTACAATTTTCTCTAAGTAAGATACTTGCTATTGCCATGCTTAGCCTAGCTAGTAGCAACCAAGGGTGGATTATATACATGCTATGGATATTGCTAAGTCTTTGCCTTGTGTTTTTGCTTCATAAAACAACTAAATGAATGAAACACCTGGGTGGAATGGTAATTGCATGGATGGATTTTGGTTGAGTGGTTACCAGGGTCCATTGTCCAATGTTCTACCCTGTGTATCTCACTTTTGGAATGCCACTGTAACTACCTCGGTGAATTACGCTCCTAGATACAAGCCTGGGTGAGCGGTAGTGGTTGAAATAGTACGGTGGGGCCCAAAAGCCACTCACGGGTAGACCTTTCGGCCGTCCCAACCACTTCCAACTCATCGGGACCTGTACGGGCGGCGTAATCGGCAGGCGAAGGGATCAACTACATACACAAATGAGTATGTATGCAAGCCACCATACAAAAGTACATCAGAGCCATTCCATCTAGAAAGAAAGGAAATATATCAACGCCATACGGCAAGATTCAAATGACCTAGATAGATATAATATTTTAGGATATTTCCTCATACATCACATCGTAGTATCAAGCGGGCGGCGAACAAAGTCCGATGCGGATAAGAAGCAAATCGACATAAGATGCCACGAAATAAGCACATCCCGCATACAGATCTCACGGATCCCGTTCCGAAATCTCTACACCGCGATGATCGTTGCCCACATCATCGCCTCTTCCACCCAAAGATCCCGTCTGAGTGTACTGTTCATCCGAACCAATAATTTATCGTGTGAGACCACGAGGGTACTCGGCAAGTCTTTATGCCTCTAAAGGGACACAACCTGGGGTGACGCAATTGCAGCGAAAGATAAACCCTAACAGTTCTATAGATAAACGCCAACCATCCGCCTAACCAAAGATAGACGGATGTCCGTGAAATTAATGACAACAGTTATAACAGTAATATCCACAGATCCATCTTCCTCCTCGCTTACCAACGAGGAAGCGGACGAACAACCCCCATACGTTGGCAATTTTATTAACCATTCCCTGAGTGTTGCACTATTTACTAGTCAATTACTTAGTCAGATTAAAGCGGTACTTTAGTTATGCTTGTCTATGATCGAGAAACTGTGCTCCAAGTCGTCCATAACCGCGGACACGGCTTTCAGAAAGTTTTACCCTGCAGGGTGCACAAATAGGAACACACACTGATCAACCTCGGAAAACCAAATCAAAACCCAGAGGCCTTCACGACAAAGCAATCACGATTCAGAATCATTTGGGGCCACCCCATTGAGTAGACCATAGCAGTTAGGTGACTCGAGACGGACTCAAGGTTTGCGTCAATGGTGTAAATGATGGGAACCCGAAAATGTGGGCTTGTCGATACATGAAAACACTCCGCACCTAAGCGATGCAGTGTGCTCCTCGCACAATCTTAAATTAAGCGAGAGCATGGCATAAGTACAGGATAGTAAATAAAACCTCAAACTAGTTTGTGGCCCCAAGAAATAAGATCGAATCAAGCTCTCGCTCGGGGTCCCATAAGCCTCCGGATGTGGATAGCGAATATTCTTGGAACAGGAATCAAGTACTCGGGGTGTTACGGGACACAAGTGAGCAGGAAAAACCAAATAGCAGATATTGCTCACCGGTGCCACTTTCATTAGTTATCCCATTACTACTCAGGTTAAGTTGTTTAGGTACCTCGTTATCCATCAGACACTCACATACCCTACACATGCTGTTCTATGACTCGCATGGCTCAAACAACTCCTGTAGTAATGGCTCATGGGATGGAGGAACAAGCTTGGTGGGGTTTAAAAGTAAAGGCTATGCAATACTTGGGATTCAGTTTAATGCAATCGCGACTCAATGATGCAAGAATAAGATAGGGGCAATAGGTACTGTATGTATGCAAGCGTGTGGTAGTGCTTGCACAGCAACTCGATTGAAGCGAGGCGGATGGTAGTGCTCACGGTTCTCTTGATATATCCCTGCTCGGTCTATTCAAGAAGAACCAAACAAACAAGGCCAAAATAAATAAAGTGCGCAAGCATATGAATAAATGCTACAAGCAAACAATCATGCCATGATGAATGATGCACAAGTTGCATGGCAATAATGTAGCATGGCATGGGTGAGGTGTGGAACACAAGGAATAACATTTTTATTGATTTTTGGTCCCATTTTATTGTCATATTAGTTGCTGTATACTATATATTTATATGATGCATGCTGCAATTGAAGTCATGGATAGCATTAACAGAAAGGTCTCGTCGAGCTGATCATTTTAGACATATCATTTGTCAAATTCGGAGTTATAAAACAAAAGTTATTAATTTATTAAGGTCCAGGGGCACTTTGTTGTAATTTAATTCAACTTGAAATTTAAAGTGTCCAAATAATATTTTGAATGGCATATTTGAATTCCTCACATTTTTCTGATTCAAAAACATATATTATTTGTATTATTTGGAATTATGAATTTAAATTTATTAGAAGTCAAAATTATTAATTAGGGTCAAAGTCAAAGGTTGACTAATTAAATTAATTCTAAAAATAGTTGATTAAATATTTGAATTAACATTCAAAAATAAAACATTTTTCATATTAAGTTTAAATTCAAAATATGAACCATTTGAAAGTTATGATTTAATTCATATTTAAACAGTTTTAAAAACATTTGAATTTTTAATTCAGAAAAAGTTCTGGACTTTTGTCACTCAGCCAGATTATACCCACAGTCACTGACCAGGTGGGGCCAGGTGCTGACTGGGCAGAGGCGTGAGGGGGGACACGTGGGCTGGTTTGGGGGACCGCGGGTTGAGAAGCTGAAACCCCAGGGTTCCTTCTGCAAGATGGACCGGTGGCTGACATGGCGGCCGAGGAGGTGGACGCCGGGTTCAAGGTGAAAATTTCCGGGGGTTTTTCTGTAAGATGGCTCGGGTGACTGACAGATGATTCTGTCTCCGATCTGCGAAAACTCCTAGCTGCTCCCGACTTTGATTGAATTTGGCAACCGATACACTGCGCATTTGGAAAAACCGCAAAAACAAAAGTTGGAGAGCAAAGCAAGGGTTAAAAGTTTCATGTAGGAAGGTATTACAGAGAAGGTCTATCGAGTCTGGTATGAAGCGATGAACAGAGGAGGATAAGGTGGCAAAACTGACGAGAACACGGAACGGACGAACTGCGGCAGGCAGGGAGATATGTCGATTTTCTGACGAGGTTTCTGGGTCGTGTATGTGATGGCTTTGGGCGCCGAAGGATGTTATGGAGACCTTGATGTGGCGTCTATGCCTGCGTGTGATGCCCGTCTGCTTGGACGGACGGTGATGGCCCCGAAACATCGGAGAAGCTTGGGAATACCTTTGAGTCGCGTAGGATGTTCTTCGTGCGGCGTCTTGCTGGCGGCGGCAGCGGCGGCGGCGGCGGCGATCCGGCGTCAAGAAGCGAGGAGGGAAAAAGGGGAACGCGAGGTGGCGCTTACCTCGATCGATTCCCAGAGGAATCGAGGACGGGGGTGGTCGGAGTGGAGGACGGCGACGGCTGCGCTGCTCCGGTACTTGGTCAGGAAGAAGAGGAAGTAGAGCTCCTGGGACGGACAGCTCCTCTCGAGGGACCCCAACAACAGCGCGGACGAGGCGTGTGATCCCGGCTTCAGCGGTGCTCACCGGCGACCATGGCGACAGCGCGGCTCCGCTTGCTGCTGCTGCGGGAGGGAGAAGGACAGGGGAACAGGGGATGGAGACGGAGAGGAGGGGAAGAGGAAGGCTAGGGTTGCAGGGGGCCTCCGCGGCTTGGGGATAAGAAGGGCGAAGGGTGGCCTTGGCGGCGACGGGGACTGCTCACTGCTTTCCGTCTGCGTGTCTTGAGAGGAGGCGAACAGAGAAGAGGCAGGCGGCACGCCGTGAGCGAAGAAGTCTTGGGCAGGGGGTGTGGGTTCTTTGTTCCACTTGGGCTGTTGAGGCTGGCCCAAGGTGGGCTGCTGCTCCTCTCTCACTGTTTTTTCCCTCTTCTTTTTATTTATTTGTTTTGTTTGTTTGTATTCTATTTCAAATTTAATCAGCTTCTAATTTCCAATCTTTGGAACATTTTCAGGGGATTTTGAACAGAGGGTTGACCATGAGGGGAGGCAAAAGAGATAAGATACCTAAGGAGAGAGAATGCCCACATACATGGTTTATGGATGAGTCAAATGGGGCATTTTACTAGAACATGAAGATATGGGGTTTTTGCACTTTAAATGAAAACATTTGTAAAATTAGGGAACCTTCACATGGAACCAAGGCTTGAAGAAAACAAAACAGAGGGAAAGAGATGAGGTGGTTCTTGCATGGCCCATGCAAATGCATTAAATGCTAGGTCTTATCCTGTGAAAACAAAACAATATCTCATGGCATTTATTTATTTGCATCCTCCAGAATTGGGGTAAGGCCAAGCAAAAGGATTTTTAGCATTGGACCCACCCTATATCTCATGAGCTAGATCAAACACCAAAAGAAAGAATAATTGCAAGCTCATGGTTAATGGGATGGTGGAATTGTCAGGTGGTGAAAGAGAGGTGGTGGAGTTGATTGAAAAGATATGCCCCGAACTCAACTTGGGCATTTAACAATATATCAAGAACCAGATACAATAACAAGAGGCAAATACAATTAATGATGCAAATGAGGTAAGAACCAAAACACAAGGGTTTGTATGATGCTCAAATTGCAAGATGGCATGATGACATGAGCATGATATGACGATGATGCAACAATTATATGTAGGAAGTGGCCCTTTTATTACTAGATCAAGTAGCATTACAGATGTTAGACAACTGGGATGCTACAACTCTCCCCCACTAAACAGGAATCTCGCCCCGAGATTCTAGGAAGAAGAAGACACAAAGAGGGTAGGATAGTTGGCACGGAGATCATCTTCATGTTCCCAAGTGGCTTCATCAACAGAATGGTGTGACCACTGCACCTTGTAGAACTTGATGGACTTGTTGCGAGTCCTTCTTTCTGCGGTCTCAAGGATTTTTGTGGGGTGTTCTTTATAAGACAGGTCTTCTTGGAGATCGATAAGCTCATGATCCACGGTCCTGCCGGGATCTTTGAAGCACTTCTTGAGCTGAGAGATGTGGAAAACATCATGAACCTTGAGTTTTTCCGGGAGCTCAAGGGCATAAGCAACTTCTCCTCTTCTACCACGAATTTTGAAAGGACCTATGTATCTAGGAGCCAGCTTTCCTTTGATACCAAAGCGGTGTGTGCCTCTCATGGGAGTGACATGAAGGTAAACGAGATCACCAGGGGCATACACCATGTCCGTGTGCTTCCTGTCATAATTGCTCTTCTGACGACTTTGAGCAATCTTCAGGTTTTCAAGAATGATATGCACCTTCTCCTCCGCTTGAGTTACAATGTCAGGGCCAAACCAAATTCTTTCTCCTGTACCTGACCAACCAATCGGAGTTCTGCACTTGCGACCATAGAGAGCCTCAAATGGTGCCATCTTGGACTTTTCTGAAGCTGTTGTTGTAAGAGAATTCAGCATAAGGAAGACATTCCTCCCACTTCATGCGAAAAGAGATGACGCAAGCACGAAGCATATCCTCCGTAATCGATTGATCCTTTCAACTTGTCCTTGCGATCGAGGGTGGTAAGGTCTGAAGTTCAACTTTGTTCCCAAAGAATTTTGGAAACTCTCCCGAACTTGGAAGTGAAGATGCTTCCACAGTCGAACTGATCTCAAGCGGAACCCCATACAGAGACAATTATGTTGATATAGAGCTCAACCCAATTCCGAAATTGTTTCCTTGGGGAAGAAATGAGCCACTTTAGAAAGCACATCGATGACAACAAAGATTGCATTGTTGCCCTTCATGACCTTGGAAAACCAGTGATGAAATCCATCTCTACTTTCTCCCATTTCCATTCGGGGTTTCAATGGCTGTAGAAGACCGAAAGGTTTCGATGGACAGCTTTCACTCTGCGTAGACATCACACTCCGAGACATACTTGGCACAATATCGTTTCAGAGGCCACCAATATTGTGTTTTCAAGTCCATGTACATCTTTGTCTGCCGGGATGGATAGAAAGAATGTAATCATGCGCCTCCTTGAGAACTTGCTCTCTCAAACCGGGTAGTTCGAACAAACATTCGGTGTTCAAAGAAAAGCGTCTTGATCATCAACGTGGAAGGACTCATACTTGAGCTCAAGTTTGGAGATGATCTTTTTGGTGTGCGGATCACCAAGCTGACGAGAGAGAATCTTTTCTTCCAAGAGAGGAGTAGCCAGAAGGTTCAAGAGATGCCCTTGTTCCACAATTTCCAGGTTGAGCTGACGGAATTCCTCGCACAAGAGAGGCTGTTGTTCTTCCATCATGAGGTTGTTGACATAAGCTTTGCGGCTGAGAGCATCGGCCATGACATTAGCTTTGCCCGGAGTGTAGTTGATGGTCAAATCAAAATCATTTATTGCTTCAATCCATCTCCTCTGCCGACGGTTGAGATCAGGCTGAGTGAAGATATACTTCAAACTCTTGTGGTTAGAAAAGATCTCACAACGGTTGCCAAGCAAGTAGTGCCTCCATAGCTTCAACGCAAAGACAACTGCTGCGAGCTCGAGGTCATGTGTGGGATAGTTGAGCTCATGTGTCTTCAATTGTCGAGAGGCATAAGCAACCACTTGCTTTTCTTGCATAAGGACCGCACCCAATCCTTGCAAAGAGGCGTCACAGAATATCTGGAAAGGCTTAGATGTATCCGGAGGAACCAAGACTGGTGTGGAAGTGAGCTTCTCTTTGAGTGTCTCACACTACTAGGAAAACGGCTATAGGTAATCAGCACATCCGTGGCTCACATGGTTGAAGTGCCCCACGGCTAAAACAGGCGTGGCTCACCAGGCGTGCCTACTAATAACTAGAACATCTGTGGCGCACATGACCCTAGTGCGCCACAGATATGTGTGGGCCAGGGCCCTGTTGGCCACACGCCAAATTTCTGTAGCGCACTACAGCCATGTGCACCACGGTTGTTAGGGTCATCTGTGGCGCACGTGTGCATGGTGCGCTTCGACCGAGCGCATGCCCACCTGCCTGCAACGGCCACAAACTTCGTGGCGCACTCCGCCTAGTGCGCCACAGGACTAAAACATCTGGCGCACTCCGCCTAGTGCGCCACAGTTTGTACTCACAGGCGCCTTTGGGCGTGTGCACGGATGTGTCGATTTTTTTAGGACAGCACTTTATGTGCACATGCGTGACCACATCCACCACCCCACACTTCACTTTCCCCTTCTTCTTCCTCCTTAGATCTAGTCTGGATCTTCTCCTTCCCACCTCAATTTCTCCACACATTCACCATTTTTAGCATGTAAAACTTGCTTTGGATGTTACATAAGTAATAGAGGAGGTCTCCGGTCTCTCATCTATCCGTCTCCGGTCGACGCGCGCACCTCTCCTTTCCATCTTTCTCGCGATCGGTCTCTCATCTCGGTAAGTTGTCCATGTAAGGATGTGTTCATGTGTATATGGATGATGCATGTGCTCATATGTATGTAGATGATCGATGCTCATGATGTGTGTGTGTGGAGAGGATCGATGGTCATATGTGTGTGTATATGGAGAGTATCGATGATGCTCATGCATGTGTGTATGGAGAGGATAATGATATGTTCATGTGTGTATGGATCGGTCTCTCTCTCTCTTGTGTTTGTATGTGAACAAGTTGCCATTTGTTTTGCCAAAATGTTGATTCATTTCCATTTTGGCAAGACTTTGGCATTCATAAAGTCCTAATTTTAGGATAGGTCATGCCGAAATTTTCTATCGACCATTGCATGCATGCATTCATTATGTGGTTCTAATAGACTTCAAAATTGTACCGTGTACATCGTGTAGGAAAAAATGGTCCGCATAATGAGCGAAGGCATTGTGGCTAGATTTTTGAAATGTGCGACGGCCGACATACGTAAATAACAAGAGATATAAGATGTCCGTGCGAGAAGATGCAAACTCAATCGGTGATCGACCCGTTCGGGAATCTGCAGGCGCACCTGCTCCGCCATGGTTTCATGGATGGATACACTCGTTGGATAAGCGATGGCGTAGATGATGGAGACGGTGATCATCATCACGGCAAGAACGGGCGAGATGATGAAGAGGCTCCTGGAGATGGTGAAGGTACGGAAGCAGACCGGGATGATGATGATCTAGATGCCGGAGGAGCAGACTCTTTGGGTTTATGAATCACCGCTTACTTATTTTGCTTATTATTATTATATATCAATCAATGCTTGGTTTTTTTGCTTACTCTTTGGTTTTTTTGCTTACTCTTTGGTTCTCGGACGACAAGTGTGAGTTATTTTTGTCTTTTTCGAGAATATGCCGATGATTGAAATGTCGTGGCACAATATATATGTGAATGTGCTATGACGGGATTGTCAGCCTTGTGATATGCACAAGTCCAGGAATTGTGCATCCTACTTGGCCGACATCCGTCATAAGCAATCTGTGTCCAACGACCTAGCTAGTTATATATGAGGCATGCTTTTGAGTTATTTTTGTCTTTTCGAGAATATGCCGATGATTGAAATGTCGTGGCACAATATATATGTGAATGTGCTATGCGGGATTGTGAGCCTTGTGATATGCACAAGTCCGGGAATTGTGCATCCTACTTGGCTCACAGTCCGTCATAAGCAATTCTGTGTACAACGACTAGCTAGTTATATATGAGGCATGCTTTTGAGTTATTTTTGTCTTTTCGAGAATATGCCGATGATTGAAATGTCGTGGCACAATATATGTGAATGTGCTATGGCGATTGTGAGCCTTGTGATATGCACAAGTCCGTGGTGTGCATCCTACTTGGCTCACAGTCCCGTCATAAGCAATTCTGTGTCCAACGACCTAGCTAGTTATATATGAGGCATGCTTTTGAGTTATTTTGTCTTTTTAGAATATGCCGATGATTGAAATGTCGTGGCACAATATATGTGAATGTGCTATGGCGGGATTGTGAGCTTGTGATATGCACAAGTCCGGGAATTGTGCATCCTACTTGGCTCACATCCGTCATAAGCAATTCTGTGTCCAACGACCTAGCTAGTTATATATGAGGCATGCTTTTGAGTTATTTTGTCTTTTTCGAGAATATGCCGATGATTGAAATGTCGTGGCACAATATATATGTGAATGTGCTATGACGGGATTGTTAGCCTTGTGATATGCACAAGTCCGTGAATTGTGCATCCTACTTGGCTAACGGTCCGTCATAAGCAATTCCCGTGTCCAACGACCTAGCTAGTTATATATGAGGCATGCTTTTCGAGTTATTTTTGTCTTTTCGAGAATATGCCGATGATTGAAATGTCGTGGCACAATATATATGTGAATGTGCTATGACGGATTGTTAGCCTTGTGATATGCACAAGTCCGGGAATTGTGCATCCTACTTGGCTAACTCCCGTCATAAGCAATTCGTGTCCAACGACCTAGCTAGTTATATATGAGGCATGCTTTTGAGTTTGCTCTTTTTGATTTAAGAGTACTTTCTATAAGTGTATCTTCATATGCGACTTTAATTATACATGTTTTTTCAATCACCGGTTAGTTATTGTCAACTTGTAGATGACGTGGTACGTCGTGTACAAGGGACGGAGTTCCTGAGTCTACGATGATTGGGAAGACTGCGGGAACAGTGCACGTTTCAGCGGCAATAGCTACAAAGGGTACAACACTATGGCGGAGGCGGAAGATAGATACACGCTATCTAGCGGGAGTTAGGACAAGGAACCGGATGAAGACCTACACCTTCGTCATGCGGTGATCATGCTTATCTTCTTTGGTTATTTATCCAGCGTTTGTGTCTAGCTAGCTAGTTTAGATGTCTAGGCGAGCTTAGAGCTCTAACTTGTTCGATCGACACATGTATTCGCATGTCACCAACTACTACTTTGTAACATGATCAAAACAATGTAACTTGGACTATGTATTCATGTATGAGACTTATCTATATGTATTTGTTTCAATCTTGTTTTTCATATCGGTATTTATATATATAATTGTATATCTTGTATCCGTGTGTGTATATCTGCTGTAATATTGTATATAATCTGTATTGCATATAATCTGGCTTGGAAATTAAAAAAAAACAAAAATTCATCATGGCGCACATGTTCTACCTTACATGGCACACTACACCTAAAGCGCACCATGGATGTTTAGTGGCCTTTGGTAGTGCGCCACGGAAGATCAAGGGTAGCGCACCATGCCAAACTTGGCGCACTAGGTGGTGCGCTACTCCTATCTCTACACAACCGTGGCGCACTAGGCAGTGCGCCACGGCTGAGAGATAGCCGTAGCGCAAGGCCCGTGGCGCACTACTGGTGCGCCACGGATGGGCCTTTCAGGTGCGCCACAAACGACCATTTTCCTAGTAGTGTCAAAGCTTGCTTGACATGCAGGAGTCCAAAGATATTTCTTGCCTTTCTTGAGGAGATCGGTAAGAGGCTTCGCTATCTTCGAAAAGTTCTGAACGAAGCGACGGCAATAACTAGCCAAACCAAGGAAACTCCACACTTCTTTGACATTAACAGGAGGAAGCCATTCAACAATTGTTTTCACAGTTTCCGGGTTGACTGCAATGCCCTTGGCAGAGATGACATGACCAAGATAGGTTACTTGAGGCAGCCAAAACTCACACTTTGAGAACTTTTCATACAAGCGGTTCTCACGAAGCTTGTTTAGGACACACCGAAGGTGTTCTTCATGCTCTTCCTTGGACTTGGAATAGACTAGGATGTCATCCAGATATACCACAACGAACTTATCAAGGTACTCCATGAAAACCGAGTTCATAAGCCTCGAGAAGGTAGCAGGTGCGTTGGTGAGACCGAAAGACATGACCGTGTACTCATACAGGCCCTAGCGGGTGGTGAAAGCTGTTTTAGGCACATCTTCCTTGCGAATCTTGATTTGGTGATAACCACTCCTCAAATCCAGCTTAGAGAATACCAGCTCCCTAGGCGATCGAAGAGATCATTAATCCGCGGGAGGGGATATTTGTTCTTGATGGTTTTAGCATTGAGAGCCCGATAGTCAACACAAAGTCTATCAGTTCTGTCACGCTTCTTCACAAAGATTGTTGGGATACCCCAAG
The DNA here is from genome assembly GCA_030063025.1 of Avena longiglumis. Taxonomy (NCBI): domain Eukaryota; kingdom Viridiplantae; phylum Streptophyta; class Magnoliopsida; order Poales; family Poaceae; genus Avena; species Avena longiglumis. Next base: position 271,383,358 of record CP125978.1, read on the forward strand.
AAGAAGTACTGTGTTGAATGAAACCCAACTTCTCTTGTTCATCAAGTTGTCGTTTGAGTTCAGCCAACTCAGAAGGACCCATTTTATAAGGCCGCTTGGAGATAGGAGCCGTTCCAGGTTCAAGCTCAATTACAAACTCAACCTCACGATCCGGAGGCATACCCGACAACTCTTCAGGAAAGACATCTGGGAACTCACAGACCACCGGTACACTCTGAATAGCTTCCATAGCATCATCATTCAGAGCCAAAGAGAAAAGCTGGATAGCGAGTCAAACTTGGAGAAAAGACTATATGGCCTTCGTGAATCTTGAGAGATCAATCACATGCATTTGCTGTCAACCAATCCATGCCCAAGATGACATCAATGTCAGAATTTCCCAGAACAATTAAGGATGCCGAGAACGAAGAGCCACCAATCTCAATTTGATTGCCATGGCTGATTTTAGCAGCTGCCATTGTTGCTCCAGGAGAAAGGACCATTAATCGCTTAAGGAGAGGATCCATAGCTAACTCATTCTCATTTGCAAACTTGTGAGAAACAAATGAATGCGATGCACCAGAATCAAACAAAACTCGTGCAGGGACTGAGTTAACGGAAAGCATACCCATCACAACTCCAGGTGCATGCTCAGCTTGAGCGGCGTTGACACGATTTGCAACAGCGATGAGCCGGGCTTAGTGTTGATGTTGAGAGCCCGAGGTGGTGGTGCACGAACCAAAGGAGAGCTTGCTGCAAATCTTGGTGGGGGTGGAGGAAGAGCTTTGTTTTTCAACGGACAGTTCCAGTTCAGATGTCCAGGATCTCCACACGTGAAACAAGCACCAGGTGGACGTGGAGCAACGTAGCCAGGGACTCCGCCAGGCGCTCCAGGGTAGTGGTGGTTGTAGCCCCTGGGAGCAGCAGTGAGGAAGTTTGGTGGCCTTGACACGTAGCTTGCAGGTCTCGGTGGAGCCGGGAGCGATGGTGGGGTGTTAGGAACCCAAACACGCCGCTTAGAAGGAGATTCCATAGCTGAAGAGCTTGATGCATCACGGTTGTGTTTCTTGGACTCCTCAAACACTTGCCTACTTGCTTCCTCTTGTAGAGCTGTGTGCTGAAGTTCCAGGAAAGATGCCGGCCTTGCATGTGTGATTGCATACTTGATCGATGCATTGAGCCCTTGCCTGAACCTCTTTTGCTTCTTCTTGTCATCAGATATCTCATCGCCACCATAACGAGAAAGATTCATGAAGTTCCTGATATAGGTGTTGACATTATCGTTTCCCTGCTTGAGGTTGAGAAAAGCTTCCTTCATCCTCTCCATGACAATTTCGGCGAATCTTGCTCTTTGAACGCTCCAGGAACCTTTCCCAAGTAGGTGAAAACCAAGGCGACTTGCCTTCAAGTAATTCTCCCACCAGAGAGCTGCATCCCCCTTCAGAAGGTGAGTAGCACACTTTACCCACTCTTGCTCAGGAACATCAACAGTCTCGAGTAGCCTTGACATCTCACGCAACCAATCATCCGCATCCAGTGGTCGATCAGAAACATCAAACTGGCGAGGGTTGAATTTCAGGAAGCTTTTGATGTCTCCTCGCTTGGGAGGTGGAGGTAGTGGAGCAAACTCGTTCCTCCGAACACTTTCCTCAAAGCGCTGCTGGTTCTGTTGCATTGTTGCCAAGGCATTGGTGATGTTTGACAATGCGGAGCCCAGTTCAGGTCGTATGTCCTCATCAGAACGGCGTGGTGGAGCCATCCTGTGATTGATATAAAACACAAGTCAGTACTATAATGGAGAATAATAATAATCCAAAATAGTACCAAGATGGAATTAACCAAGATTAAAGGATACAAATTACTAAGATGATATTAAAATATCAACAAAGTTCAAAGCTCCTAGAAGATATTAAGCATATCGCACACGACTGAAAAGGAGTGTTGTACACAAATATATGAAAGAAAAATTTTCCACAAATTTCGGCATTAAAATACCAATAGATGCGCAAAAACACTTAACGAATCAAGATTAGTGACTCTACCAATTCAATATACAAAAGCGAATGATAAGAGTAGTGGTATGGTCGCGACTCCATCCCGCACTCAAATCATTACTCCGCACATGAATAAGTGGAACACATATCCTAACCCCTTCTTCTCACGTTGAACCTAAAGATTGGTAACTACGGAAACGAACACCCCAAACAAGATATCGTCGGATAACAAAGAGTAAGACAGATCGCGTCGGTATACAACGAATCAGATAGATCGCGTCGGTTTGCAAAAGCCTGTCGGTATGGAATGTACCAACAGTTGATAACCAAAGGCTGATTAGATAACAACTTGGATGCAACAGATAGACAAGGGATTGCACACACACACACACAACCTATGGTACTACGGAAACCCAGAACACGTGAATCCTAGTTTGAATTTTTAGAAGAGGATTGAAAACGTTGCTCTTCCTTACCAGAAAAGGGTGGGTGGGTGGGTAAGAAGAAAAGTGGAAGCAGTTCTACTCTCGCGTTTTGTTTTTCCCTAGTATAGATAACTACCAAAAATATTTGCTAGACTGACAACGACCGTTTGGCTGAGACCCTGAAGGTCGGGATGGCTCTGATACCAATTGTAACTACCTCGGTGAATTACGCTCCTAGATACAAGCCTGGATGAGCGGTAGTGGTTGAAATAGTACGGTGGGGCCCAAAAGCCACTCACGGGTAGACCTTTCGGCCGTCCCAACCACTTCCAACTCATCGGGACCTGTACGGGCGGCGTAATCGGCAGGCGAAGGGATCAACTACATACACAAGTATGTATGCAAGCCACCATACAAAAGTACATCAGAGCCATTACATCTAGAAAGAAAGGAAATATAGCAACGCCATACGGCAAGATTCAAATGACCTAGATAGATATAATATTTTAGGATATTTCCTCATACATCACACATCAGAGTATCAAGCGGCGAGAACAAAGTCCGAGTACGGATAAGAAGCAAATCGGCATAAGATGCCACGAAATAAGCACATCCGCCCACGATCTCACGGATCCCGTTCGGAATCTCTACACGAACGATCGTTGCCCACATCATCGACCTCTTCCACCCAAGATCCTGCGAGTGTACCGTTCATCGAACCAATAATTTATCGTGTGAGACCCTAAGGGTACTCGGCAAGTCTTTATGCCTCTAAAGGGACACACAACAGGGTGACGCAATTGCAGCGAAAGATAAACCCTAACAGTTCTATAGATAAACGCCAACCATCCGCCTAACCAAAGATAGACGGATGTCCGTGAAATTAATGACAACAGTTATAACAGTAATATCCACAGATCCATCCTCCTCCTCGCTTACCAACGAGGAAGCGGACGAACAACCCCCATCCGTTGGCAATTTTATTAACCATTCCATGATTGTTGCACTATTTACTAGTCAATTACTTATTCAGATTAAAGCGGTACTTTAGTTATGCTTGTCTATGATCGAGAAACTGTGCTCCAAGTCGTCCATAACCGCGGACACGGCTTTCAGAAAGTTTTACCCTGCAGGGGTGCACAAATAGCAACACACACTCGATCAACCTCGGAAAAACCAAATCAAAACCCAACGAGGCCTTCACGACAAAGCAATCAGGATTCGAATCATTTCAGGGCCACCCCATTGAGTAGACCCATAGCGAAGTTAGTGACTCCGAGACGGACTCAAGGTTTGCGTCAATGGTCAGTAACGACTGGGAACCGAAAATGTGGTGGGCTTGTCGATACCGCGAAAACACTCCGCTTACCTAAGCGATGCAGTGCTCCTCGCACAATCTTAAATTAAGCGAGAGCATGGCATAAATGCAGGATAGTAAATAAAACCTCAAACTAGTTTGTGGCCCCAAGAAATAAAATGAATCAAGCTCGCTCGGGGTCCCATAAGCCTCCGGATGTGGATAAGCGAATATTCTTGGAACAGAATCAAGTACTCGGGGTCTTCAGGACACAAGTGAGCAGAAAAACCAAATAGCAGATATTGCTCACGGTGCCACTTTCATTAGTTATCCCATTACTACTCAGGTTAAGTTGTTTAGGTACCTCGTTATCCATCAGACACTCACATACCCTACACATGCTGTTCTACGACTCGCATGGCTCAAACAACTCCTGTAGTAATGGCTCATGGGATGGAGGAACAAGCTTGGTGGGGTTTAAAAGTAAAGGCTATGCAATACTTGGGATTCAATTTAATGCAATCGCGACTCAATGATGCAAGAATAAGATAGAGGCAATAGGTACTGTATGTATGCAAGCATGTGGTAGTGCTTGCTTGGCAACTCAGTTGAAGCGAGAGACGGATCTGGGTAGTGCTCCTGGTTCTCTTGATATATCCCCTGCTCAGTGTCTATTCGAAGAAGAACCAAACAAACAAGGCCAACATAAATAAAGTGCGCAAGCATATGAATAAATGCTACAAGCAAACAATCATGACATGATGAATGATGCACAAGTTGCATGGCAATAATGTAGCATGGCATGTGTGAGGTGTGGAACACAAGGAATAACATTTTTATTGATTTTTGGTCCCATTTTATTGTCATATTAGTTGCTGTATACTATATATTTATATGATGCATGCTGCAATTGAAGTCATGGATAGCATAAACAGAAAGGTCTCGTCGAGCTGATCATTTTAGACATATCATTTGTCAAATTCGGAGTTATAAAACAAAAGTTATTAATTTATTAAGGTCCAGGGGCACTTTGTTGTAATTTAATTCTACTTGAAATTTAAAGTGTCCAAATAATATTTTGAATGGCATATTTGAATTCCTCACATTTTTCTGATTCAAAAACATATATTATTTGTATTATTTGGAATTATGAATTTAAATTTATTAGAAGTCAAAATTATTAATTAGGGTCAAAGTCAAAGGTTGACTAATTAAATTAATTCTGAAAATAGTTGATTAAAGATTTGAATTAACATTAAAAAATAAAACATTTTTCATATTAAGTTTGAATCCAAATATGAACCATTTGAAAGTTATGATTTAATTCATATTTAAACAGTTTTAAAAACATTTGAATTTTTAATTCAGAAAAAGTTCTGGACTTTTGTCACTCAGCCAGATTATACCCACGATCCGACAGGTGGGGCCAGTCTTGTGGGCGAGGCGTGAGGGGGGACACGTGGGCTGGTTTGGGGGACCACGGGTTGAGAAGCTGAAACCCCAGGGTTCCTTCTGCAAGATGGACCGGTGGCTGACATGGGGGCCGAGGAGGTGGACGCCGGGTTCAAGGTGAAAATTTCCGGGGGTTTTTCTGTAAGATGGCTCGGGTGACTGACAGATGATTCTGTCTCCGATCTGCGAAAACTGCTAGCTGCTCCCGACTTTGATTGAATTTGGCAACCGATACACTGCGCATTTGGAAAAACCGCAAAAACAAAAGTTGGAGAGCAAAGCAAGGGTTACAAGTTTCATGTAGGAAGGTATTACAGAGAAGGTCTATCGAGTCTGGTATGAAGCGATGAACAGAGGAGGATAAGGTGGCAAAACTGACGAGAACACGGAACGGACGAACTGCGGCAGGTAGGGAGATATGTCAATTTTCTGACGAGGTTTCTGGGTCGTGTATGTGATGGCTTTGGGCGCCGAAGGATGTTATGGAGACCTTGGTGTGGCGTCTACGCCTGCGTGTGATGCACGTCTGCTTGGACGGACGGTGATGGCCCCGAAACATCGGAGAACAGGCTGCCGATACACTGGAGTGCGCGCGGATGTTGCTGCTGCGGCGTGCACGGCAATGCTTTCGGCAATGCGGCGATCCAGGCGTCAAGCGAAGCGGAGGAAAAAGGAAGGGGAAGCGAGGTGGCGCTTACTCGATCGATTCCCGAGGAATCGAGGCGGGTGGTCGGAGTGGAGGGCGGCGGCCGCTGCTGCTCCGGTACTTGGTCGGGAAGAAGAAGCGAGAGATCACGGGACAGCTCCTCTCGAGGACCCCAACAACAAAGCAGACGGCGTGCGATCCCGGCTTCAGCGGTGCTCACCGGCGACCATGGCGACAGCGCGGCTCCGCTTGCTGCTGCTGCGGGAGGGAGAAGGACAGGGGAACAGGGGATGGCGGCGGAGAGGAGGGGAAGAGGAAGGCTAGGGTTGCAGGGGGCCTCCGCGGCTTGGGGATAACAAGGCGGAGGGTGGCCGACGTGGCGGCTGACGGGGACCTGCTCCGCAGCTGCTTTCCGTCTGCGTGTCTTCAGAGAGGAGGGCAAACGGAGAAGAGGTACAGGGCGACGACGCCGTGAGCGAAGGGGTACTGGCCAGGGGGTGGGCTGGGTTGCTGTTCCCACTTGGGCTGTTGCGGCTGGCCCAAGGTGGGCTGCTGCTCCTCTCTCACTGTTTTTTTCCTCTTCTTTTTATTTATTTGTTTTGTTTGTTTGTATTCTATTTCAAATTTAATCAGCTTCTAATTTCCAATCTTTGGAACATTTTCAGGGGATTTTGAACAGAGGGTTGACCATGAGGGGAGGCAAAAGAGATAAGATACCTAAGGAGAGAGAATGCCCACATACATGGTTTATGGATGAGTCAAATGGGGCATTTTACTAGAACATGAAGATATGGGGTTTTTGCACTTTAAATGAAAACATTTGTAAAATTAGGGAACCTTCACATGGAACCAAGGCTTGAAGAAAACAAAACAGAGGGAAAGAGATGAGGTGGTTCTTGCATGGCCCATGCAAATGCATTAAATGCTAGGGCTTATCCTGTGAAAACAAAACAATATCTCATGGCATTTATTTATTTGCATCCTCCAGAATTGGGGTAAGGCCAAGCAAAAGGATTGTTAGCATTGGACCCACCCTATCTCTCATGAGCTAGATCAAACACCAAAAGAAAGAATAATTGCAAGCTCATGGTTAATGGGATGGTGGAATTGTCAGGTGGTGAAAGAGAGGTGGTGGAGTTGATTGAAAAGATATGCCCCCAACTCAACTTGGGCATTTAACAATATATCAAGAACCAGATACAATAACAAGAGGCAAATACAATTAATGATGCAAATGAGGTAAGAACCAAAACACAAGGGTTTGTATGATGCTCAAATTGCAAGATGGCATGATGACATGAGCATCATATGATGATGATGCAACAATTATATGTAGGAAGTGGCCCTTTTATTACTAGATCAAGTAGCATTACAGATGTTAGACAACTGGGATGCTACAGCCACCCAGGAACAAAGTGATTTGAGATGCCATATGTTAAGAAGCTTCTAGTGCTGCCACATGGCATTATGGGCTCTGCCTGGATCATATAGGTTGCAATAACTTAGCCAAATGGACAGTTGGTGGTAGAGGGTGATAGGTTTGGAATGCGTCCATTTTGGTCTAAGGGAAGGCTTCTGAAAGATCCTGTCTTGGTGAAAATCATGTCTTGTAGGGAAAGTGCACCACCTCTGCAGAAGGAAGAATCTAAGTACTTAGCCGTGTCCCCGAAAATGGACAAATTTGAGCATCAAGACATGGAAGCTATCAAGAATCTCCTCATACCAATTTCTAAGTTAAAAACTTGTGGGTGAACAATGGTGAAGGTTCACCAATGTCTATTGGTGGTTCCTTGGGAATTTTTACCAAAGAAAAACTTAGTGTTTTCAACTGATAGGTAAAACCTATTTTGAGCAAAGCAAGCCTAAGCTATACTTAGCCAAATTTATGTAGAAGCTAGATACTATTATTCTACTAAGGCATCACTTTCCAATACTATTCCAATGTATTGACCCAATGTGGCTGTAACTTGTGATGTTGCTGGTTACTCTGATGAGGATTAGGGTTATGAGTCTACACTCAACAAGCTTGCCTGTGGCACATGAAGATGAAGACTTTTATTTATATTGTTAAGTTAAACTCTTGTACTAGCCTATGGCTATGGAGTTGTAAAAGACTATGTTATCTCTGGAATGACGATATAATAATGACCTTTGTTTATGTGTACTTCATCTTAAACTGTGGATACTAGAAGTTGATCCAGGGACTAGCATTGCAATCACAGGGACCTTTACCTTTATAAAGGTGGGGTCTTACACTTTCTGGAACTAACCTATTTACAAGATGCCATAGTGCCAGTTGTATGTTTTCTTCTGTTTTTGGTTCCATAAAAGGCAGAAAATCAAAATTGTCGGAATTGGACGAGACAAAAGCCAATCTTCCTATTTTCCCGAAGCAACACGGAACCACGAAGTAGAGGTGGAGGAGGACACTAGGGTGGCCACACCCTCCTAGGCGCGAGCCAGCCCTGGTGGCGCCCATACGGGGTGTGGGCCCCCTGGCCCTCCATCGATCTTGCCTCCTTCGCCTATAAGAAGCCCCCGACTCAGAAACCCTAAATCATCCAGAAGAAATCCATGAAAACCTCTGTAGCGCCGCCGCCACCGAAGGGGAGATTCGAGGGACAGAAAGTCTCTGTTTCGGCACCCTGCCGGGACGGGGAAGTGCCCCCGGAGCCATCTCCATCGATATCCACCACCATCTTCATCACCGTTGCTGATTCCCATGATGAGGAGTGAGTAGTTATCCTTGGAGGATAAGGGCTCTACCGGTAGCTATGTGTTCATCTCTCTCTCTATGCATGATCATGTTGTGGTCATGAGCTTTGTAATCAAGTAGATCTACCTTGCTACTCAAGTGCTTCAATAGATCTCTGCTCTCCCCATGTGTGTGAAAGTGACAGCGTGCATGCCATGGTGGCACTTAGGCTTGAGTCTACATAAATACTCATTGTGCTTTAATAGATCTATGGTTTTCCCCACGTGTGTGAAAGTGACAGCGTGCGCGCCGTGTGTGGCACTTAAGCTAGACTACATATATATTCATGAATTATATTTGGAGTTGGATGTCTTTATGAAATTGTGGTGTTTGTTGGAACCATCTAGCACTCAAGGTGACAGTGTGGGGTTATCTAGATTGGGGAAGGCCCTACCGTGGATTAGAGTGTCCAACCGGAGAGTAGTTAAGAGTAGTATCATGAAGAGAATATATTTATATGAGAGAGTGTTCACTGGTGAAAGTATGATCCCTAGGCCTTGTTTCAAAACATTGAAACACCGTTCACAACTAGATCTATTGCATGTTTGCTTTCTTCCATATTTTCGCCTTTAGTATTTACCTCACCGTCAAGTTCTTTTCTCGCACCGTTACCACTTGTATTTCACTATCTCTTTGCCGAACTAGTGCACCTATACACCTAACAAGTGTATTGGGTGTGTTGGGGACACAAGAAACTTGTTATATCTTGATTGCAGGGTTGCTTGAGAGGGATACCTTTGCCCACTTCCTCCCTGAGTTCGATAAACCTTGGGTAATCCACTTAAGGGAAACTTGTTGCTGTTCTACAAACCTCTACACTTGGAGGCCCAACAACTGTCTATAAGAATAGAAGTGCGTAGACATCACTTCCCTTCCCATGCTGGCGTTTGTCAAAGCAGTTGGGACAAGCAGGAGACCAATGATCAGGATCACCGCACACATGACAAGCACCTTTTTTCTTATCAGTCTTCTTCTTGAAACTGGTAGACTGTGAGGCCTTGTTCTTTCCATCAAACTTTCCTTTGCCATCAAATTTTCCCTTGTTCTTGAACTTGTGAGGCTAGAAGTTCCTTTTCTATACCAGATTTGCATTAGAACCTCCCTCGGTACCTCGAGCACGTGTGTCTTTTGCTCTCGCACTCTCTTCCATATCAAGAGTCCCAATGAGATCCTTCACTGAAAACTCGTGTCTCTTGTGCTTCAGAGAAGTAGAAAAATTCCTCCATTACTAGGTAAGCTTGGAAATAATGTCTCCGGCAATAAACTTGTCTGGTAACACACAAGTGAAGTGCTCAAGCTCCCTCGCAAGTGACTGTATTTCATGAGCCTACTCCACAATGGGGCGGTCATCAACCATTTTATAGTCATAGAATTGTTCAATGACATACAGTTCACTGCCAGCATCGGAGACTCCAAATTTTCTCTCGAGTGCATCCCACATATCCTTTCCATTGCTAAATGACAGATATGAATCGACAATATTGTCGTCAAGAATGCTGATCAAGGCAGCCTTGAAAGTGGTATCAAGTTTTTGGAACGCATCTTCCTGAGCAGGATTAAGATCTCCCTCAGGTGCGCCATAGTTGGCGTTATAGCAGCTCATGGTCTGAAACCAGAGCATTGCTCTCGCACTCCATTGTTTGTAATTGACACCTTCAAACACATGTGGCTTAATGGAAGCAACAAATCCACTTGGGGCAAATTGCCTAAAATAAGGTTTTTCGATTGTTGAAAAAAGAGCAATTTACCAAGAGAATTAACCATAATAAACGCTAGATAAAATATGAGTAGAATAATAGAAATTAAACTAATCATGTGAAATAGCGAATACATATTAAGGCAGATAACCAAACAGATTGCAAGACATAGAACTTGAGATACGATCAGAACAAGGTTGAGAAAAAGGATGTACATCACAGCAGCAGCAGAGGAACCACCAGCATTCGCGTTGGCATTGTCGTCAGCCATGTCGTCGAGGAAGAGATTGCTGATGTTGGGAAAGAAGTCCTCATTCGGGAAGACGTCGGCGCTATCGCTATCCGTGAAGGAGTCTGTGATGAAGACAGCAGTCACGGCAATAGTGCTCCCAAAAAACTTTATCGCCGTTCTCCCGCATAGGACTCGAAGCATCGGGGTCTCAGAGGCCTACTATCCCGGCTCGCGATGCACGTCGCAAGACGGGATGGGAAAGATCTAGGTCGTGCAGTGTTCTGAAACTGGAGGCGCAAAGGAGTGTGTCTGAGAGAAGGTGCGACCTTTCTCTCTTACAGGCATAGAGGGAAGGCAAACAGGCTGCACAGGAGATGAAACGAAGAGGCAAAAACTAAAGTGAACAGGCGGCAGCCAAAAATCATACAGCCTCCACTCAGTTCGTAGTTATAGCATTCATGCGTGGCAAAAAATAAAGCTTGGCTCTGCTAGATTCCCATAATCTGTAACCCGCGTGGCAAGGCAAGGCGAGCGAGAAGAAGGAGGAGCGCGCGTGTATATCTCTTCTCTTCTCAAGCTCTTACAAATAGTGAAAGAGCTCTCCTTATAAGCTGGTCCAACTTCAACTAGCAATGTGGGACTAAACTTTTGTCCCAGCTCTTGCCTTGCATGAAATGAGACAAATGGGCTTCTAAGATTTCAGAAATTTATTTGTATATAATATATAGGCTAGGTCTATTTAGACAAAATTCCAATGCTATTTAGTATATATATTCATCCAAATTTAAAAAAAATAAGACAACTATTTTAAGACAGAAAGACAGAAGTAGTATAAAAACATCATTGACGTCGAGTACAAAACCTACCAATGTAGGAAAATCGAAGCAAAGACAAGGCATGGCGTGCAAATATTCGCATGGCATCTGCCGAACGCACGCCATGGATCTCGTTTTCCCGGTCGCCGCGATCACGACGCACCACGGCTACGCTGCATTCTTTGTTTCCGTTTATGGCCCAGAAATCTGCTCGCGTCCACACCTCGCTATTAGGTCGAGCAGGCAGCAGTGTCGGGCAAGCGACCGGTCGTTCAAGTGTCGCGCATGCATTCCGTTCAGTCTGTAATGATGGCCAATCGTCGGGGTCTAAATTACCGCCATCTGCAAGCCATTAATCTATGCCAAGATATGGCCGGTACCGCGCGGATTTTTACTGGAGCGGGTAAAGATTCACCAAACTAACTGCCCCTATCGATCCTGCAATCCAGCACCATGCAAACTGGTGTGTGTCTCGTTTTCTCGGGAAGATTTCAGGATAAGAATATTTTCTCGTGACTAGTCAAATACCCATGCGTTGCTACGGCCAAAACTTTATTTTCTTGTACTTTATGTTAATTTAATTCAAGAGAAAATGTATTGTATACAAAAAATAAAGAGTCGACTTTGACTTAAAGTGTAATTCAGTAAAATCTAAATAGTCATATGCTGTTCTCAAATAACAAAAATAATGTAAAAGATTTAAATGTAATTTCAAACAACGTCAGGACAAACGATGTTGTTACTTCCGCTTCACACTCTCCACCTACCGCAATGTACTCTTGTTATGTCTCTCATTTAGGTCCTTGATTTACCTCTATCCATATTAACACTCTACTCCATGGTCGCATGCCACGATCTTTTTCAACTCCATGATTTTAATGCATATAAGCATTGGACATAGTGCTCCTGAAGCCAACGACTTTTGTGTTGTCCATGTGGCTAACATGCGACAGATACAAGCATGATCCAGACTCTTGCTACAATTAGTGGGAGCGGTGAACCCCGACTGTGTTGTCCTTGTGGCTAACATGCGACAACTATTTTGGTTGTACTGCCCGCAAAAAAAACATGCACAACTATATTGTGCCTCTCCCTATGATCATGCACACCAATTTCATTTATAAATACTCCCTCCCTTTCAAAATATAAGATGTTTTAACTTTGTAAAGCAAATGTATCTAGACTATTTTTAGTTTGTAGGTTCACTCAGGTTTGGAGTGAATCTATACACTAAAACAAATGTAGATACATTTTCTTCACAAACTTAAAACATCTTATATTTTAAAACGGAGGAAGTAGATTTGTACCGCTCTCATCCGCTTTACCTTCTGCGTTCTACTATGTTACTATTACGGTATTACCAGTCGACAGCCATTCTGATCGAAAGATGGAAGAATACCGGTATGTGGAACTGGCCACATTAAAAGTACCAGTTCATGTTCGAGTGATAATTGGAAGAAGCCCTCTTAAGTGTTAATTGTGTTTTGTGTGCTTCACAAATCAGTTCATAATAATAAATCAAGGGCAATAACTGGATATCTTCTAATGCCAACAAGTAATGGTCATGCTTGAAAAACAAGTTATTGGCAGATGTATTTGAGTCAATAAACTATAAATACAGAAATATTTAAAATAACAAAGTTTTGATTGAGTTCATTAATAAATGCCAAACACCAAATTATTTCAATGCCACATCATTACTTACCATTCTTTAAATTATAGGAAAAGATTTTCTTAGAGATCCACTCCATTTTGTGCTCTGTCACCATTGTTCTTCTATGACAATCCTTTTAGTTCTAGCTTTAAATCATGGTGAATTTCAACTGTTATGGATCCCACACAAGAGTAATCCTGAGAATTTATGCACTATTTAGCCGATAAATCGAGTTTAAGAACCGAGATTCAAGGCAGACCCAAGTCGTAATATATTAAATTGTAATTTTTCCTCTAGCATGTTGCTTCACCGAAGCAGAAATAAATGTTTCATGAAAGATAACATTTTATACAATTGCATGCCTTCTACCAGTCAATTTGAATGCTTATCAGACGACTAAGAAATAAATTTTACAGCACACAAAGGTTAAATAACTTATTTTTGTGTCCTTTGCATAACAAGTCAATGGCGAGGACCTTGAAAAGAATTTGTGATTTTGGGTATGGATTATCATCTAAGTATGAGAGTGAAAGTTAAGTTCTATGCTCACATACTGACCGTTTTCATCAGACGTCTGATTTCAGTGTTGCGTGAGATGACATGCACGGATAGATATTACCAGGGAGCTTCAGAAGTCATCGTAGCAGCAATATAACTCCATTGTGAACTCTACAAAACCATGTGCATGTAGCGAGCAAAGATATAAACTTCAATTAATAGTTATCTATTCACAAGATGTAATGGCAAAGTCCAGGTCCAAGTCATCTTGAAATTTTATCCTGAACAATTTATTTGGAAAGACCTTATTACTAACATACTGATTAATAAAAATGTATAAACGATATATCTGTACATTTATCTTCAGAGCATCTCTTCCTTATGAGCCCTGTCAATGTCAAGAAAGATGGCACTCATGCTCCTTCATCAGCCCTACAACAATGTAGTGTACCCAATTAAGTGTACCAAAGTATCACATCTTAGACTAATCACGGATTGTAAGAACATAGCATCAGAAGTCTACCTTTTAGGAAAAGTATCAAACATCTAGCATGCATGTGCCTACATGTTCTATACTGCAGCTGTGCTAGTGCATCGGATCAAACAAGTTTTATTTCATGGGTGTGGTGCAGTAGGCGAGCGAGCTTCAGTGAGGGAGATCCTTAGGATGTTGAGCGCCTAGCTTGGCCTTGGTTCGTGTGTCAACCATTAGGGTTGCAATGTTGATGGAGACAACTTCACCAGTACCCAGCCATATGACCCCTTCCTCTAGTAGATTAACAGAGGTAGATGAGCATACGGACCGGAGAAGGTTGGAGCGTTGTGTCCCATACTTCTCTCCCACAAACCAAGCAAAATCCCCTAGAGAGGGAACAAACATTGTTCTGTAAGAAAATCCTCAATGGATAATGGATCAATAACTTCCATAATGACATCCACGGAAGTATGATATACTTATGCCATACTTAGAGACCATATATTAAACATCTAGGAATATTTTTGGTAATCTAGGAAACAATGCAAGCAATAGCTCTAATTTTTAGCACCATCAAAATGATGAACTGCAGTAATAATGCTACTCCAATGCGATTTATGGGAAGAAATTAAAACATTGTATTCTGCTAGCTTGGCTAAATGTAATATAGAAAACAAATTCATTCTACCAAATTTTTAGCAAAATGAGATGAACCAATACGGTAGGAACTGGCGGTCATCATGCATATGCACCGTTTCCTTCCCAATCAACAATGATCGTTGTTATGTTGTGAAAATCTATATCAAATATCAATGTATCTAAGAAAGGGGAAGAGAACATAAGGATGTCGCAAGCATAAATCATACAAATTGTACATAAGAAATATAGTTGTTACTTCACCTTATTGTTGAACTATTTCTTTTCTCAATACTTCTATAGTCACCAAAAAGGCCAAATAAACCATGCGCATGAAGGCACTGATGACATACAACATGTTGCACCATACGATGGAATAAATTCATCACTCCCAACAAATCAATGGTGTCCAAAGCTGCCATTTGAGAAACATAGTGGCTGAATCATTACAGTTCTTCATCCGAGACTAAAACATACTGCAATTAGAGATAACAACATATGTTGTCTAAAAAATTTCAAGCAAGTGAAAAACTAAAAAACTGTTTGGTATAACTTCTTTAGATGAATTGGCGTCGTATTTGTAGATCCGCCCTGTGAGTTTTTACCTCCTTTTATTACCCCTACGGCTATGGAAACTGGGGTGAAACTTCACATAACCAAGGATCTCATAGCACCTGACAAAAAAAAGGAACATTTCATCTAGCTTCAGAAAGGGAAATAAAAACTGTGGTTATATTACTTAGAGGCTATGCACAGATCATTTGGCATAAAAGTGATATGCTTAGATATAAAAAAAACCTTTCTTGAACAACACTATATGTAGAGTCCTCATGAAATTGAATAAGCAACTCGGAACAAAATGCTACACTTTTCATTTCAAGATCAGATTTGAGTGTTGCACTTGTAGTTCTTAGGACTGAACTGTTCTATTCTAAGAAACTTCTCTGAACTTTAGGGGCACAGTACATTGTTTCTTTTCACTTCATTTATGCAAAAAGTTCTACTGATTAAAATCCACCAGTAAGTTAATCAAGAGAGTTTAAAAGTGAAATATTGTCATGGAGCAAACTTATTTGGCTGTTATACATTGCTTGATCTATTCATGGTAGTTTCGTCGCACAACTCATCAAAGAAGAATGGGGCTGTTATAAAAATCATGATACAAATGCCCGAAAGGAAGGAAAAAATACACAACAGAAAGATACAATACCTGGAGATATTATCCTTCCATATTATTTGTGTTGTCGTCTCAAGAAGGCAATAAGAAAATAGTTTCTAGTTGGCACCTGAAAGAAAAAGGAAAGGAACAATTGCACCCACTCCGACTGATGAGAATACAAATACAGATGAAGATAATAAATAATCCGATTTAGGCATGTGGATGAACATTCAAATAGAAGTGGAAAACGAAATCGGATTTGGGCATGTGGTGTTGTTTCAAACCTGATAAGAAAAAAGGTACAAACGAATACACTGGTCCGATTATCATTCATACGGGGTAAAAGGATTTAGGCATTTTGTCCTCTACATACCGGCGGAGGTTGCCTCGTTATCTGGTGGCCAGTGGGAGAGATAAACAGAGAGACTATAGATGAAAGAGAGTGGCGGTGGGAAACTGGTACTGGATCCAAACTCTACAAGAATTCATCAGTGGCAGTTTAGACGCTGCTTGTACTCACGTCTTCAGGTCTCCTTGAGGCGGTGGCACTTGCGTCCTGGATGGTGTATGGTGACGATGCTCTTGGGCGTGGAGCAGAGCTGTAGAGGGTGGTGAGGCGCGTGAAGGCAGTGGGTAGGCGAGGAGAGGGCGCTGTCGGAGGTGGGGATGGTGGGTTCGGGCGACGCCGGCAGATAGGGTCATGGGAGTGGTTTACGGCGGTGGCGGCAGCGATGACCTGTTTCTTCGGGCGCTCGACCTGATTTTTTTTTAACTGGAACCGGAATTCTCTAGGTAAATGAGTACGTGATTAGTGGAGACAAAATTAAGGATTAGTGGACACCTGCGGGGAAGGAATTAGTGGAAACGGCAAAACAGCGATCGGAGTTGGACGACGTTTGACGTATTGGCGACGAAGGAACACAACTCTTTTTTAGGTAGCAGAGATGCATGCTTTGCTATGCTGCCCGTGCATGTGATTTTTTTACAAATATACCTCTACAACACTGCATCGCCAAACAATACCCCCAAAGCACAGCAAAAGGAAAAAATGCCCTGGCGGGAGGCTGCAAAGGCGACACGTATCACCTCCCGCCAAGGCCTGAGACGGACCAGCCTTCCCGCCAGCGAGGGTGGCGGTATGATACTCCCGCCAGGGGGACATGTGGTATGTGGTGGGGCCCACGTGCGGGCCAGCGGGAGGTTGTAGTTCAAGCCGGTGGGATGTGGGCCCGTACTTTTCGACGAGGATATGACGGGATGTTTTTTCCGCCTCGGGCTATGGAGATTTGGGCCTGGAAGATTCCCAGCATCGATTGACCGTTTTCTGCTGCTCAGCAGTAAGGTAACCACCGAAAGCTATGTTTGTTGAAACTTGTGACTGCTTTTATTTTCTTTATTCTTTCGGGACATGAACCGATGGCTGATGCAGCATCTCTCTTTATTTCCTCGGAACTCGTTTGTTGGCTGATACCATTAGCTCCGTTTCTTTAAGTACATCAACAAATATTCTCAGAACCGCGGTAGCTTCTTTCGTTCCATTTGCTACCTATTCTCTCGATCTATTTTCTCACACAGTCACACTCTCCGTAATCGCCTGAGGCTGGAAGAAGACTGCACCAATATTCTGAGGCTGAGAAAGGGTAGCCATCGATCAAGGTGAGTTGTTTTAGTTAAAAGTTATGCATGTTGTATATTAGTCAACTAATTGGGCCATAATTTGCCATGCAATGCTTGAACTATCAATTAGCTTTGCAACTTAGTTAGCTCGTGTAGAAATATTTGAGCTCTAATATTTTAGCTAAGCAACCTAATTAAATCATGTAGTAATATTTTATCTATGCAACTTTGTTAGGTCCTGTAGAAATATTTTAGCTCATATAGTAATATTTTAGCTAAGCAACGTAATTAGGTAATATAGAAATATTTGTGCTCTTGTAGCAATATTTAGGTATGCAACTTAATTAGAACGTGTAGAAATATTTTAGCTCATGTAGTAATATTTTAGTTATGCAACGTAATTAGGTAGTGTATAAATATCTGTCCTTTTATAGCAATATTTTAGGTATGTAACTTAATTGGAACGTGTAGAAATATTTGAACTCATTTAGTAATATTTTAGCTATGCAACGTAATTAGGTCGTGTAGAAATATTTTAGGTGGTGTAGTAATAGTTTAGCTATGCAATGTAATTAGATCGTGTAGAAAAATTTAGACTCTTGTACCAATATTTTAGGTATACCACATAATTAGGTCGTTTACAAATATTTGTACTCGTGTAATAATATTTCTTACACGCACGGCGGCGAGACTTGCGATCCTTTGCGAGCATGGCGATGGTCTGATCCTTCGTCTTGATGATGGCAGACTTGTGGTTGCAATAGTCACGGCAGTTGTCCAACTCCTGCTGACGGTCGTACATCATGAAGCTAAGGTGGTCCAATTGAGTCTTCAGCTCGGGGTGGTGTGGGGCTTCCAGTGGTTGTCCATTTGCATCACGTCTTGGGAAAAACTCAAAGCGAGTACCCTTGATCTGATTGATGCTCTGTCCACACAGACGGGAAAGAGCTTCCTGCATTGCTCTGGCAAGTCCATCGAGCCAGTTGTTTTCCCTCAAGGTAAACTGAATTCCCTCCGCAGTGGGAGGTTCAATCTTTCCTCGGAGACTTGCAACAATTAGCCACTGCAGATCTTCTCCTCCTTGATCATTGAGCTGAGCTCCGAAGAACTCGGGGTGCGGACGCTCCAGAAGTTCCGAAAGCTGATCCAGATCCCTCTCAAAGATAAGGTATCCCCCATTTCCGAGTTGATAAAACTTGATGTACTTCACGTCCATCTATAAAAATAGAGGATGAGTAGATTAACAGAGTGATCAAGTGTGTCAAAATTTTATCTATTTTGCAAGAGTTTTTGAGGACCATTAAGATTTATGAAAGAATTAAAGAGATAAGAATGAGAATAGTTTTTTGTAAATATTTGTTTTCTTTGGTTTTTGAAACTAAGTTTTTGGTTCAACGTCCAACCTAACTAGGGTCTCCTATGGTCAGGATGGCTCTGATACCAACTTGTCAGCACCCGGATTTTTCAATCCTAGATGTCTGTTATGCCATACATCGCAATCCCAGGATTACCATTTTTGCGAGACATAACAGAATTGGATACCATAGTACTTCATCCATTACAATGATACAAGTTCGTACACAAATAGGGATCTCATGATCCAGTTCTTAATACAACATCAAGCAGCGGAATACGTAATAATAACGGTAGCGTAGGCGAAGCTCCATCTTTGGGGTCACAGGCAATGTTGACGATGGGAGATGATCCTAGTTGTCGTAACCTTCCTGGGGTCCATCCTCCAGGTATTCCTCTTCATAGTCTGGCCATGGGAATAGCCAGGGACAAAGCCATGAGTACTCTTTAAGTACTCGCAAACTAATACTAACAAGTAAAGGGGGTTTTGGATAATGGGACACTAGGCTCTAGGGTTGTTTTGCAAAAAGCCAGGTTTATCTCTACTAAGCTCCAAAGCTAGTCAAAATTTTATAACTCCTAAGTGGGATCTTGTAGTTCAGGTCACAACTCTGTTGTGGTCAAGTCAAAGTCTCAATTTATTTCACAAGTCATTTTGAAAAGGGTCTGACGGGGGAACAGTATGGCCACTCCAATTGTCCATAACCGTGGACGCGGCTATTCGAATAGTTTGACACTCTGCAGAGATTGTACACTTTCACCACAACATTCGATACATCTGTCAGGAAAAAATCCTGAATTCACCATAGTCAGTATGCGGATAATCAATCCTAACCTTTCAATTACACTCCCTAGTATAAGCACCTCTCCTGTGAGTTTGGCCTCCCAACCATGACCACTGTCATCTTGGGTACTACACAGGTGGACAATCTTCACAAGGTAGCCTCAGCTCAGACCTTGGCCATGAGGGAACTAATAATAAGGTATATAAGTTTCCAGTCAAGCCCTACCCAATATTCGGGTATTGTGGTTGTACGATAAAATTGGAATGGTATCGCATCCAGACAATCATCAGTTTTATAAAGGGCTAAGGCTCATGCCTCAACATTTTCATCACCAAAATCATCAAGTGTTTGGAAACACATGTCCAAAACATTTCAATAGAATGATCCATCATTCCAAGGTTTTCATAACCATTTTTCCACCAAGTATTCCCATCTAAAGTTGATCAAGTTTTATGCTTAGCACTAGCATCTACAGGTGGGGGTAGTAATAATGAGGGGTGGTAAATAGTGGAGTTTCACTAAGTCCAACATTATATCTTAGGCTGAGATCAAGGTTTCTAGCTTAGGCCAAATTTTATGCTCTTAGGGCAAACTTGAGCACAGCTGTCTAATATCTACCTAACTCTTAAGTAGACTCTAAGTAAGCTTTGATAAAGAAATAAAGTAAGAAGCTTGCCATAAAACTAGGATTGGTTTAGCAAGTTGGTATGATCACATACGCTTAAGGCATATAGTAATCATATCACAAACATGGGTTTATGGCAACAATAGGGTATCTTGCAAGTGTTAGCTTGCACGGGTATAGTATCTTGCAAGTGTTAGCTTGCATTGGTAAACTTGGTTAGTAAAGCTTGCACATTCACTAGTAGTATTAGGCTTGCCTTGTGCAGAGCAGTGGTTGAAGTTCTCTTCGTAGTATCCTTCTTCCTCCTCGTAGTATCCTCCTTCCTCCTCGTAGTATCCTTGGTCGATACTAGCGTCTATGAATAAATACGAGGTACACAATCACCAAACAATACTTAACTACTTGCAATCATCACACACAAGGGTCCTATAGATGATCTAGCATCATCTCTAACATTACAAGGTTAAGGATTGGTTTAAGTCTTTTTATTTTAGAAAAGTAATTTCTACTCATTAAAAAACTACTTAAGATTTAATATTCTCCAAACTAAACATGGGATCATGTTGACACATGTCATCCCCACATATTGTAGTCCATGGGAATGTGATTTAAAGTGGTGTCACAATTTAATAAGGTTTTACCCTTTTATTTTAATTGATTAAAGTGGCTGGAAATGCTTATGTAACATTCTTTTATTCCTTGAACAATATTTCTGCAAGTAAACCTATATATTTTTATATATTCTGAAAGGTATGGTTAAATGTGATTTTTGAGAGTTGGAATCAACTCAAAAGCTTTTATGGTTTGAATTTGAAAAATGTTTGAATGCAGAAAATCTTCTGCCTTGTTATTTTTGCTATGGGTGATCTACAGATCCAAATGACTTGAATCCAACGGGCTTGGATTAAGCATTCACAGACCTTTCCAAAAAAATTGGTTTCATCCAATTTGGTGCACTGAATCGACCTGGGTTGATTTTTGAAGTTGGGTACACAAGTGTGTTTGAATTTAAAAAGAAAAGGTTTAATTTGAATTCTTTGGGCTGCAAGGAAATTCTAACGGGCGGCCTGCTAAGCAGGGCTCCAGCTGGATGCTTAAGTGGGTGTCCCCACTCGCTGACACGGGCTGGGCGGCGAGCGGTATGGGGCAACGTGGGTCGTTCGATCTAGTTCTAATCCAGCGGTGAGGGTCATCGTCGGCGAGACAGCTCCGGCGAGAACGAAACCTAAGCGCGGCCAGTGGGGGTCTGGGGCTCACCGAGTGCAGTCGAGGTGAGGCGAGGCGAGCAGTCGACGACGGCGATCCTCCTGGTACGGTGGCTTCTCTTGGGGCGTCTCAATCGTTGGCTTCCTTCTTCTCCAGGCGGGCTCGGTGAAATTCGGCGGTGGTGCTCGCCTTGCTCGAGGATGGTGTGCGGTCGGTGGGGAGTGAGATGGTGTGAAGAAATCGTGCGGGGGTGGCCTCTATTTATAGTCGAGCGAGGGGACCGTCGGGGCGCAAGGTGAGCTCGTCGGGGGCGACGTTACAGGCAGCTAATGGCATGGGCAAGGGTAGGGGACGGTGTTGTGTCTCCTGGCGATGCTCAACGACATGATCGCGAGGCATGGGGCGGTGTGGTTTGGTCTGGAACGGGCGGTGCTCTGCGCGGCAGAGGCGGCGTCTTCGACGGCGGGCGGTGGTTGTATGGCACGGGGCGACAAACGGGAGTGTCTGGTTGTGTCCGGGGTCGGTGGTGATCGTGTGTGCGCGCGGTGAGGGCGGCGCGCGGTCTGGGGACGCTGGTCGCTGGTGGTGCTCTGGCGCACGCTCGGCATGGTCTGGGCGCGGCTTGTGCGCGTGGTCCAGGGCTTGGCAATGCTCGCGGCTAGGACAGGCAGTGGCGGTGGACGGTGGGCTGCCTCCCAGACATGCTGGCTAGGCTTGCTGCTGCTCCTAGCTTGCTGTCCACATTGGGGTGACATGGGGGTGCTCGGCTGTTCACCATTAATGGCAATGGCAAGCTCACAGGGGTGCTAGTGTTGGGCTAATCTTTCTAGATGATCTACTGGTTTGTGTGTGGGCTAACTAGGGAACAAGTTAGGCTCAAAACACTGCACACTATAGTGTTTGTGGTTTTGTTTGATTTGTGTCTACAACCTGTTTGATGAAATGGCCGCATGAACTCAAGTTTTGAATTTTGAAATGAATTTTGTGAGTTTGCTAGATTGGTTCTGGTGAGTCTGCAGATGCTTGGGTTTTGAAAGTTGAGCTTGTTTGAGTGGGTTTTGAAAAAGTGGGATCTTCCCATATGAAGAAGATTCAATTTTGAATTGTCATTTAAACTATGCATTTGAAAGTTTCTGGATGATCACAAAGTGGGCCTTGATACTCTGTTATGAGTACATTCAAGGGGTGCAAAGATCCAGAAAAGTTTCTGTTAGGTTTTGAAAGTTTGAGACAGCCAAAGTAGGCATGTGAGTTAAATTGGCCAAAATGACCATTCACTTAATATATTTGTTTTGATTTACTTGTATTTAGGAAAAGTGTGGGAAATGTTTTAGATGATGTTATTTTCACCTAATAAACATTTTACAAGCAATGGATCACACAAACAAGGTGGTTTTTAAAGAAATTCAAAATCCATGCATACACATATACATGCATTCATGAATTCATTTAGAAAAGTTTTTGTTAACCCTAAACTTGATGATTAGTGTTTTGATGATCTAAGTTTGATATTTTTGGGATGTTACAGTGTGGGCCCCTCGGGCGTCCACCGACCTTGCCCCTTAGTCTATATAAGCCCCCCAAGGGCAGAAACCCTAAGCACCCGATCAGAAATCCACAAAAAAGTATGTAGCCGCTGCCATCTCCATCCCTAGACGGGGGATTCGAAACTCTTCTCGGCACCCTGCCGGAGAGGGGAGATCATCCCAGAGGCCTCATTTATCACCATGCCAGCCTCTGGAGTGATGCGTGAGTAGTTCACCCTTGGAATATGGGTCCATACAGTACCTAGATGGTTGTTTCTCCTCCTTTGTGCTATCATGTTTAGATCTTGTGAGCTTCCAATTTTTAATGCTACATGTTGTGTTTGCGGGGATTCGATGGATATTGAGTACTATGTCAAATTGATTATTGATTCTATCGTGTCTTTGTTATTTGTGATCTTGTATGCTCTCCGTTGCTAGTAGATGCTTTGGCCAAGTAGATGCTTGTAACTCCAAGATGGAGTATTTATGCTTGATAGTAGGTTCATGCCTCTAGTAATCTAGAGAAGTGATAGAAATCTCTAAGGTTGTAGATGTGTTGTTGCTACTAGGGAGAAAACAACAATCTTTTGCCCAAGGGCAATCATATTGTTTACTTTACACACTTTGCTTAATGCAATTATCTGTTGCTTGCAACTTAATATTGGAAGGGGTTCGGATGATAACCTGAAGGTGGATTATTAGTCACAGATGCAGTTGGATTACGGTCTATGTATTATGTTGTAATGCCCAATCAAATCTCGTAGAGATCAAGATGTATAGTACATGCATTGTTATGCATTCTCGTTCTGTCAATTGCCCCGCTGTAATTTGTTCATCCAGCATGTTATTTATCTTAAGGAGAACACCTCTAGTGAACTGTGGACCCCGGTCCAATCCTTCTCATTGATATACCATCTACTGTTTATCGTTTACTTTTTTACTTTCTTCAATTACCACAAGCAATTACTATCTTCCACACTATACGTTTAATCCTTCGTTTTTAGCAAACTGGTGAGATTGACAACCTCACAGTAAGCTGGGGCAAAGTATTTTGGTTGTGTTGTGCAGGTTCCAAGTTTCTAGAAACACCTTGGGAGTTGTTTTCTTTCTCCTACTGGTTCGATAACCTTGGTTTAAACTTGCTGCTGTGATCATCATACCTTCCTCTTGGGGTTCCCAACGAGCTCTACATCATCTGAGCCATCAAGCACTTTTATGGCGCCGTTGCCGGAGATATAAGGACATCTTGAATCTCTTCCTCCCCGTCAAATCACTTTTCTAGGAGAAAGAAGAATCCTTCAATTGGAGTCTCTCACAACCAATCTCTTTACTTTGTTTTTGTTTTGCTTTGTTTCTTTGCTTCGTTTTTCTTGTTTCTTTTATAAAAAACAAAAAAAAATAGTTTTACTAGTTTGTTTCTTTTTATCAAAAACACAAAAAAATTAGCTCTTTCTTTAGTTGTTACCTTGTTCTTAGCTCATTATGTCGATCCCTAAGTTCATCCTGAAAGACCTTTCAATAGGTAATGGCTCTATAATTGGGAAAGATAATATTGAAGAATTATTTAATCATGTTAGTAAGAATGAGGATATCGAGGATAGATCCTTAGCAAAACTTGCTCCAAATTATGAAATTTCTATAGCTTCTTTAGTTCACATGTTGGAGGCTAGGTTTGTTAACCTTAACCCCATGATACAAGTAATGTTTCTTAAACTTAATGATACCGAGGATACCGAAAAGAGAGACTTTATCCTGGAAACTCTACTTAAAGTATTTAATGATGTTGCTATAGAAGCTAGAAAGGTCTTTGATCGTTTTAATATGCTAGGCTCATGTGTAGATATTATTGGTACACTAGAAAAGTTGGACAAAACAAAACCCAAAAATGGAGAGGAAATTAAAATGCCAATACCTTTTAAACTAGTACAAATGCATGAAGCCTTAGAAAAAAAATTGATTGGATTGTTCATGAAAACCCGTTTGATGAAAATAGTGAACCCAAGAGTATTGAGAGAGGATACTATAGAACTTATTTGGACGATATGCCCTGCCTTGTTGAAGATAGTTCGGGTATTGATGTCAATGCTTCTTCATTTGAAAATACTTGATTCTTGCTTCCTATGCCTAGTTGAAAGGCGTTAAAGAAAAGCACTCTTGGGAGATAACCCAATTTTTATTAAGTAAGTTTTTTTGTTGAGTCTTGAAAGTTATTGCCTCTATAATAACCTCTCCTTACCCTTTTTGTGTGGTTTTTGTGCCAAGAATAACCTCTAATGAGAGAGAAGTAAGAATTGGGGAAGTTGCTGTATCGAAACAGATTTCTGTATGTCACTGTAACAAATCCTGAAAAATTATATTATTTCGGATTGAGCTGTAATTTTTTGAGTTCATGCCCCTGTTATTTACCTAACTTTCGTTAGTTTTGCACTTTTCTATTTGAGCAATGGAATATTTTCGAAAAAATCGTTCTTTAGCTGCTATTCTGTTTTGACAGATTTCTGTCATTATTTGCATTTGCCTCTTAATCGGTTTATTTTTTAGTTCTATTTGATCACTTGTGATTTTAAAAGGAATATCTGTAGTAGCTTGTGTTTTAATGGAAGTTTTACTTGTGTTTAAACTAAAATCAAAAGTCTTACTATCTTGAATACACTAATGTTGCTAATGAGATTGTGTGAAGTTTTGTATGAAGGAAATTTTCAAGTGTAGGGGAAGAATGATATGATGAGATGAAAAATGGACAAAAACTCAAGCTCTGGGATGCCACCCGTTTCACCCCAAGAAATATTCAAGAGGTACAAGCGTCAAAACTTGGGGATGCCCAAGTCATCCCCTTCTTCATTAATAAAAATCTCAGGTCTTCTTTCAAACACTTCATTTTTATTTTCTTCATGCACTGTATGTTGTTCTTGGAGCGTCTTTGTCTTTGTTTTTAGTTTTATTTTTCTTGGTTTGCTGTAATAAATTAGTTGGACCCCTGCATTCTTCTTTTGGAGAAGTCATACCTAGTCCTTCATTGCCTAGAACACTTTAGTTTTCACTCTTATTGTTCTGTGAGTGTTCTCTTTTGCTAGCACTATGTTTAGCTTTAGTTTTCTCATGCTTTCTTCTTATAACTTTATAGTTCTACTTTTTAAGTTTGCAAGACAAGCTCACTGGTCTTTATTGATTATTATCTTTGTGAGTTGTTTCAAATAAGTCGATTGGTGTTGGAAGTAGGAAGTTTCACGCTTATAGTGGTACAAAAGGAAACTTGTTTTGACTGTGACTTAGACTTTATCATGTCATGTTATATGTGGCTTTGACCATATGCTTAGTAATTACTGTTGTAGCATGACTTGTTTCAAAAAATTGAGATTGCTTAATGTGTCTTGAAAGAATCATGCGTTGTTTTAGCATACAAAAGCATAATATTGTAGTATTCTCCTTTGGTGCTTTATTTGGGTTGACTTGGCACATGCTTACACCATGTTCTGACTATGAAACAGTAACCCTATCCTCTATGATCATTTATTTTTTGACTTGTGATATCACTTTATGCTTTTATTAATAATGTTTTGTCGCTTTGCATGATTATAGCCATTATTGCTCCCTTAGTTGGTCGTTCCGAGTCTTTTGCTAGCCTCCACTTGTACTGAGTATGATCTCTACTCATGCATCCAACTCCCAAGAAACCAAGTTATTCCAAAGAGTCCGCTATAAATTCCTATGCATGGTTTGTTACACCATTCCAAGTATATCATGTGCTTATCTATCTTCCAAATTAAACTTTTGTTATGTGAAAATTAGCGATTAAAGCTCTCACAAACTTGATGGCACACCTTTATTTATTGCACTTAATAAACTTGAACCATTGTGCCCATATATGTTGCTTATATGCTTGCAAATTATAAGTTGTGAATTAGCAGAACCATGCTGTCATGGGGAACGCTTTCAACATTGCACTTATTCTATTCAGTTAATATCATGTTCTTTTGTTTATGGATCCCGGCGGTGTGAAATAAAAGGGGATCTTGTAAGCTCATTGAGTTTGTATATGTGTTAGAGAAACGCCTAGGCGGCTAGCCTAAGCCATGCCTAATCATGGTGGAAACTTGCAGCATAACCATAATGATCATTGTATGAAGCATCCTCAATAAAAACCTATGCAAATAGCAAATAAAAAGATCGCTAAGATGCTCATTGTCTACTGCCTTGTAATTTTGATATGGGATAGCTCATGTGTTATGGGGAAGGGGTAACCCGTTGGCGGTTCTCTATGATACACATATGCTTACAATGACAAGAACTTGCTTATGACCAAAGTTGAGTAGCATGAGGTTCGGTACTCGTACGCAAGGGGCATGAGATTTTCAACTTATAATCTGTCAAGCATATACTCATATTTGTGTCACTTTAACCTTAATCACTTCAATATGCCAATGATAGGGGCAATGAGAGCTCAAACCTAGTAAGTACCATAATTTTTGTAAGCTCTTTATGAAACTTGAAATCCCTACTTCCCTCTATGAAGGGCCTTTCTTTTACTTTTTTTTAGTCTCCATATTCTACCTTTAGGCACCAATTAAGAGAGTATAGTTGTCATTCTTACTTCAATGTTCATTGTTCCAAAACTTGTTGATTGATTCATAATTTTGGTATTGCTTGTTCTTAAATTATTTGTATCTAGTCACCCTTACGAACTTTGAACGTGTCTTATGCATTTATATTTTGCTAATCTATGAAGGATAAGTTGAATACCACTCTTGCTATGTTTTCTATATGTGAAACAAACAAATGTCTTTCAATGCGTTGTTATTCATGATCTTTTGTCTATACCTTTTCATGCTGCAACATAGTTGCTATGTCTTATTGTTAGAACTATATCTTTCATGCTCATGTTTAGAGTACTATGATCCCAGCTATCAATGCTTTACAACACATTGGTCAAGATTGTGATGGTGCATGAGAAAATATTCTTGATGACCCACAGTATAGGGGATCACAATAGTCTTCGAGGGAAGTAAAGCCCAAATTTATTGATTCGACACAAGGGGAGCCAAAGAATATTTATAATCCTTAACAACTCAGTTGTCAATTCAGCTGCACCTATAAACAGTCTTCCTCGCAATAGTTTATCAGTAGCAACAGTTGTGTAGTAGAAATAGCAAAGTAACAGCAGTAGTAAAATAAGGATAGTAGTATCAATCATAGTAAATAGCAAGATTAAAAGTGCGGTAGGCATTGGGATGGATGGATGGGCGTTGCATGGACAAGACAATTCATGTAACATCAAGATCAAGGGAACCTATAGATAAATAATATAAGCATCCAAGTACTAAGTAGTCATAGGCATGTGTTCCATATATAGTCATATGTGCTTGCAATGAGAACTTGCGCAACATCTTTTGTCCTGCCAGCCCGTTGCAGCGGGGCCTCAAGGGAATCTACTGGCAATTGAGGTGCTCCTTTGAATAGAGCACCAGAGCAAAGCATTAACACTCCCTGAACACATGTGATCCTCACATCACAGCCATCCCCACCGGTTATCCCAATTTCTGTCACTTCGGGGCCTCGGGTTCCGGACAATGATATGTGTATACAACTCTTAGGTAAGATCAAAAACAATTATATCATCATGAATCAATAACATGTTCAGATCTGAGATCATGCCACTCGGGCCCTAGTGACAAGAATTAAGAATAACAAGTTGCAATAATGTCGAAAAGCACTAACAATAGATACTAGGCACCTTGCCCTAACAATCTTATGCAATTACATGATAGATCTCATCCAATCCCTACCATCCCCATAGCCTACTACGTGGGATTACTCACTCATGGATGGGGAATCATGGATGGTTGATGGAGAGGCGTTGGTGATGATGATGGCGATGATCTCCTCCAATTCCTCGTCCCGGCAAGGTGCCACAACGGAGTTTCTGGTTCCGAATCATGGTTTCTGGTGGTGGTGGCACAACGGAACTCTCTCTGGAAAAACGTCAAACCCTCGGTGTTTTTAGGTCAGAGGATATATGTAGGCAAAAGGAGAGGTCGAGGGGGAGACCGAGGCGGCCTCACCATGCCCTGGCGCGGCCAGGCCTAGCCCGCGCCAGGGGGTGGTGTGGGCCCCTCAGGCCTCTCCTCCCCTCTGTCTTCTGGCTCCGTGAATCTTCTGGGAAAATGAGATTTTTGGCATATTTTTTGGAAGTTTTCTTGAAAGTTGAATTTATGCACAAAGACGAGACACCAAAGAAATTCTGCTGAAAACAGCGTCAGTCCGTGTTAGCTACATCCAAATCACACAAATTAGAGGAGAAATAATAGCAAACTGTTCGGGAAAGTAGATACGTTTTGGAAGTATCAACTCCCCCAAGCTTAGCTTATTGCTTGTCCTCAAGAAATTCAGTTGAAAACTGGGTGTGATAAAAGAAACTTTCACGAACACATTTGGTTCATAAGATGTATCTATTCTCAGCATATGGTCAAATACTTAGGCAATTCATAATAAGGAGTATGCAAATAAGTCTACCCAATAGTTATGAACGCTATGAAGAGATTCCAACATAATAATAATAATAAGCAACATGACACATAAGCATATGCAATATTGTGATGCTCATAATAAGGTATGATAAAGTGGTATCTCGCTTGCCTTTGATTGTGGTGCAAAACATAAATGCCAAGACACCTCTGACGTTAAAGTGAAGACTAGAAATAAAAATATCAATGATACAAGCATCAAAGTTATGTCACAATTAATCGTGTTCTGGGACAAGCACACTACACTAAGAATGACAACTATGCTCTCGGGAAAGTGCTCGTAGAATAAATGGTGACTCAACATAAAAGTGAAAGAAAAGATTCGAAAAGTTTGAAAGGCTTCCAAATGTTTAAAGTATGGTACTCATTAGCTTTGATCTCTCATTGCCCCTATCATAAGCATCTTTAAATGGTTAAGGTTAAAGTGAGATCAAATATGAGTTATGTGCTTGACAGATCATAAGTTGAAAATCTCATGCCCCTTGCATACGAGTACCGAACCTCATGCTACTCAACTTTAGTCACAAGCAAGTTCTTGTCATTGTAAGTATATGTGTATCATAGAGAACCACCAACGTGGTACCCCTTGTCCCATGACATAGGATCTATCCCATATCAAAATGACAAGGCAACAGACAATGAGCATCTTAGCGATCTTTTTATTTGCTATTTGCATAGGTTTTTATTGAGGATGCTTCACAGAATGCTCATTATGGTTACGCTGTAAGTTTCCACTATGATTAGGCATGGCTTAGGCTAGCCGCCCAGGCGTTTCTCTAACACATATACAAACTCCATGGACTTACAAGTTCCCCTTTTATTTCACACCGCCGGGATCCATAAACAAAACAACATGATATCAACTAAATAGAATAAGTGCAATGTTGAAAGCGTTCCCCATGAAAACATGGTTCTGCTAACTCCCAACTTATAATTTGCAAGCATATAACTACATAGACAGTCACAATGGTTCAGTAGTATTAAGTGTAAGAAAATAAAGTGTGGCATCAAGTTCGTGAGAGCTTTACTAACTAATTTTCACATAACAAACAAACATTTTTATTTGGAAGAAAACAAGGCATAATAAATATGCAAGGAATAGGAATGATGCTAATAGGTAGATATAGTGGACACTTTTTGACAACTTTGGTTTTGGGGAGTTGGATGCACAAGTGGAGCTCATACTCAGTGCAAGTGAAGGCTAGCAATAGAAAGGGAGCGAAAATCGAGAGAGTTGTAGTTGTCATAATCATACTTATGACAAAACAAAATTAATTATGGCATAAAAGTGACACAAGAACTCTGAGGAAAAATAAATAATCGAGGCTTAACTGACTTTTGTTTAGTCATGTGCATGCGTGAGCATGTGCCAAGTCAATTCAAATAAAACATTCAGAGGAGGATACCACAATGTCATACCGAGTTATGAAATATAACAATGCAAGCAAACAATGACATGCTTCTTGGAACTAATGATAAGAGAGCAAGAACTACTAAGCATCCATTAAATAACATACACCTTACATGAACAGACCAAGAATGCCCACAATGATGAGTATATGTACAAGAAAACAAATAGAGTTCATACCAGCCTCTTATCAGACCTCAAGGTGTCATAAATAGTCATGATTGTCTTTCACTCGTGTGGCTTGAATAATAAGATAAAACCTAACTCCAAGGGAGTCACTGAGGACTGATGAACCCTACAAAGAACTTTACAAAACCAGGGAAGAAGAACAACAAATATTTTTGGGTTTTTCGTTTTTTAAAGACAAGAACTGAAGGAAGGAGTAAACAAAACAAAATCCTTTTGGGTTTTTTGAATAATCAAACCAAGGCTAAAGGGGTTGAAGAAAACTAGAGCTAAAAGCCAAAGAAGTAATCAAAGAGAAACAACTAAAATATTTTTGGTCTTTTTGTGTTTTGGAAAGCAAGAACAAAGCAAGAACAAAAACTAAAAAGAAGGCGAAACATGGATATACAAAGTATCGACAGAACATGATATGTAGATGAGTGTGATGTCGGTATACCTCCCCCCAAGCTTAGGCTTTTGGCCTAAGTGGAGATCAATAAAAACGTGTGTAGGAACTCCAAGCTGGCGGTTCATCATAAGAATGATCATAATCAGGCCCTCGTGAAGAAGAAGAAGCGCCCCAATCATAAGTGGGATACTAGTATGAAGACTCCCCCGTGTTGGAGGGCTGAACCGAATTATCTTCGGCCTTCCCTCCAACATTATCCTCTTGCTAGGAGAGCTCCGCCATGTATGTGTCGAGTTCTTCCTCCGTGAGTGACCATCCTTTCCTGGTATCAAGGTTAAACAAAGTAGGTGCGGGCAGAGGGACTAATTGCTCAGACTTACCCTCTCTCCATCCACTCTTGAGAAAGGTTATTTCATAAGATAAATCGCTCCAACTAGCCCAAGAAGAAAAAAATTTATGTTGTATCATGGAATTAATATCAAGCCTCTCTATGGAAACTATAAGTCTGAGTGATGAGGCTCTACACCATGCAAAGCTAATAAACGAGAGGCAAAGAGGCCTCCACAAATTCCACCTTTCTCGCAGTTAGCAGCAAGACGGAAAGCTATCAAAGCTCCCAAGTTATAAGTCCTATCCCATTTCAATGCAGCTGAGATAAAAGCTAGATCATATGAAGATAATTTACTAGCAGTCTTCCAAGCAAGACCACACTTGGCAATAAAATAGGGAAAATATCGAATAGATATGAGATGAATATTTCGAATTTTACCACTCTCCTTTGAGAAGCTGCTCTCTTGGAAAAATTTCGCATATAAGTCCATAAGTGGCTTGGGCCGCTCCCTAATCCTCTCGTGTGAACCACACTGTGGCACTTTGATAGCTGCACAAAAATCATCAAAAGGAAGATTGACATCTACATTGTAAATTTTGTAATGAACCATGGGGTTAGGCAAAGACCAACTAAATCGAACATCCTGCACCACAGACATAGTCAGTTTCACATATTGGTAAGGTTCATTTCCCACAAAATGCTCCAGTCCTACATTAGAAATTAGAGTATGGAAACCTTGAAAAATTCCTACAACCTTCATGAATTCGAGGCATGTATAAATGGAAGGAAAAACTTCCTCCTCATGGTGGACTTTCATGACCTTAGGCACCCTTAGTTCATGTTGGTTGAGTTGGTGTTCATTCATCTCCTTTTCTGAAAATTTAGGCAAGCATCACAAGAAGTAATTACAAAGTGATTACACAATGAAAGGAACTACTATGGGAACTTGCAAGAGGGCTAAACATGCATCAAAATAATTTCTCAAAGAGAAGAACAAGGTGCAAGATCACATAACCTATCACCTATAGTAGAAAAATACTCAAGATATAATCCACTAATCACAAATCTAATTGGACAAGCGGAGGAGTCACATACCGGAGAAAAAATTCTCCAAATCTCAGCAGCAAAGGTGGGCTGAGCAAAGAGATCGAAAATTGTGAGCAAGAACACATGTTTGAGCAATGGAATGGTGTTTTCTCGGGAGAGAGAAAGGAGTGGCAGGTGGGAGATAAGTAGAGGGCGAGGGGTGGCCCACACCATGGTCAGGCATGCCCCTGGTGTGGCTGCGCCACCAGGTGGTGTGCCAGCCTGGTGGGCCCCCCTGGGTCACTCCAGGTTCCTCTCTACCCCTTTTTTGATGTAAAAATTTAATATGAATTTTCTGGAATTTTTTTGAGAAACTTTATTTTTGAGCAATTTTCAGATATTCATAAATGATTTTCTTGCAGAACGATGATTTTGAAATGATGCAAAAGAAAAAACAAAACTACAGAAGTTCTAAGACACTCTAATAAGCAAGCAACTAGAAATACAAACATGAACAAGGTGAAGCGCAAAGATTGGGATAGAGAAAATAAAAGTGAGCAAGGATAATCATGGTGAAAAACATTGTTTTGTTCATTAAAATCCCTTTGTTAACAAGGTTGATCAAGTCTTGTTACCAAACCAATTTTATATGAAGTAAAACTTTGCATTTCACTAAATGATTATGTTACCTCAACCTTTATAGCAATAGTCCCAATCATAATAGTTTCATAATTTTCTTGTAGTATGGGACAATATATTTCTCCAACTTTGATGCCTTCAATATTTCCAATTGAGTTTAGGCCATAATTCTTATTAATCTACTTGGGTAAATAGACAGTATGCTCCTTGTAATTAACATTAAAAGTTACCTTTCCTTGATTATAATTAATGACAGCACCTACAGTATTAAGAAAAGGTCTCCCAAGATTAATAGACATATTATCATCTTCAGGCATTTCAAGCACAACAAACTCAATTAATATCAACAAATTATGAACCACTTGAACAGGAACATCCTCACATATACCAACAGGAATAGTACTACACTTATCAGCCATTTGCAAAGATATATCAGTTGGTATCATTTTTTCCAGTTGAAGTCTCTTGTAGAGAGAAAAAGGCATAACACTAAGTCCTTCTCCCAAATCACACAAAGCAGTTCTAACATAATTGTTCTTAATAGAACAAGGAATAATTGGAATCCCTGGGTCTCCAAGTTTCTTCAGAACCTTACCATTGAAGGAATAATTAGCAAGAAAAGTGAAAATATCCTCATTAGGTATCTTCCTTTTATTAGAGACAATATCCTTCATATACTTTGAGTAAGAAGGCAATTTAATAGCATCAGTCAAAGGAATTTGCAAAAACAAAGGTTTCATCCACTCACAAAACTTGTTATAGTGTTCTTCTTCCTTTGACTTGTGTTTCTTATCGGGAAAAGGCATTGGTTTTTATACCCAAGGCTCTCTTTCACTACCATGTTTATTAGCAACAAAATCTTCTTTAGTGTACTTAGTATTCTTAGTGTGCCTTGCAGGTTCTTCTTCAATTTCTTCTTTACCAGGAGCATCATTTTTATCATTACCACTTTTAGTTTCAGCATCAGAGATAGATATACTATTAGGATCTATAGCAGGTTCATAAGATTCCACAACTATTTTATGTTTCTTTTTCTTTCTCTTAGAAGAAGTACCACTATTTTCAATTTATTGAGAATCTTGCTCAATTATTTTAGGATGTCCCTCGGGATATAAAGGATCTTGAGTGGAAGCATCACTCCTAGTTGTAATTTCATAAGCTTGTTTTTCCTTAGAACCATTCACTAGAAAATCTTTGTGTACTTTAGTAAGCTGATCAATTTGAGTTTGAACCATTTGGAAATTTTTAACAAGCATTTTAACATCATTGGAGGTTATTTCCACTATATCTTTCAACTCATTAATATCTCTAGAGTTTTCCATTAAATGATTCTGCACTCTCTTATTAAAATTATCCTTCTTAACAACATAAATATCAAATTCTTCTAAGCATTTATCAGGATGTTTAGAGTAAGGAATATCACCTTCATCAAAATGTTGGAGAGAGTGTACCTCAATAGTGGACGAGTGAGAGGTTGGCTTACATAATTATTCTATAGGAGGTAAATTCTTCACATCTTCAGATTTAATACCCTTCTCCTTAAGACATTTATTAGCTTATTTCATCATTTCATCATTTAATTCAATCACCCCCCTCTTCTTTGGTGTTGATGTTGGGGTTGGCTCAGGCACAATTGGTTTAGGTGTAGTTTGTCTCACGTGTAGTCCAATCGTCATAATTCTTTCTTATTTTAGCCATTAATTTCTCAGCTTCTTTGGGAGTCCTTTTCCTAAAAACACGGCCAGAACAACTATCCAGGTATGTCCTAGATTCATCAGTTAGTCCATTATAGTATATATCAAGAAGATCATTTTTAGGTATTTGACATCCATCTTGTGCTTGAATTAAAGCACAAAACCTTGCCCAAGATTCAGGCAATTTCTCCTCTTTTCCCTGTTTAAAATCAAAAGGTTCCTGCAAAATGGCTTGTTGAGCACTAGGAGGGAAATATTTCTGAAAGAAAGTATTAATCAAGCAATCAGGACTATCAATAGATCCATGAGGTAAATTATTAAACCAAGATTTAGCTTCTCCTTTTAATGAAAAAGTGTAAATTTTGGCAACAAAGTAGGTGCATTTCTTAATATCATCAGAAAATAAGCCACTCATAGTAGAGAGCTCAGTCATATGTGCCACAACACTTTCAATTTCAGTCCCACAAAAAGGTTCTTTCTCAACAATAGTTATGTAAGATGAATCAAGAGAGAAATCATAATCCTTATCTTTAATGTTTATGGGAGATGTGGCAAACTTAGCATTAGGAAACAATTTAGGTCTAATAGTGCATCTCTCAAGAATACTTTTAATAGAACTTGCCCCATGAGTGTTTCGACATTCTTCAATAAATTCATCAGTCATTTCAATATAAATGTCATCAAGATCATAGCTCTCTAATGATGTGTAGCTCAGATCACTATACAGGATTGTTGGGAGACCCCAAGAGGAAGGTATGATGAGCATAGCAGCAAGCTTTCCCTCAGTAAGAAACCAAGGTTATCGAACCAGTAGGAGGAAGGAAACAACCCAAAGGTATTGCTAGCAACTTGGAAACCTGCACAACACAAACTCAAAACTTTCCCCAACGAACAGTGAGGTTGTCAATCTCACCGGTTTGCTGAAAACAAAGTATTAAATGTATGGTGTGGAAGGTAATGGTGGCTTGCAGAAAGTAAAGATTAACAGTGGAAGATGTATGTAACACCCTCAGAATCGGACCTATGCAAGTTTTAGCGAAACCCGCATGAAAGCGATTCAAAGGTTCACCAGCACTTTCGATGCGGTGGAAAACGAAGTAATAACATTACTCAACAGTCCTCGATGGGACCCACAGAACAGATGTATATACAGCAGCGACTCAAAGAGTCAAGAATACAAATGTAATATACAAAGATCCAAATCACCTTGAACACGATATAGCGTCCAGCTACGGACAAGATGCAAATGGGCTAAGAGCCCTGAAGAATAACCAATGGCGTCCATAACCACCTTGAGCCAAGCCGGAAGGGTAACCACTATAGCGTCGATCTCAAAACCTTCTTAAACAAAGGGTGCGGCAAGGGCAAAGGAAAGAAGGAGCGTCGATCGAGGCGATGCAGTGCGAGGCTAGAATTGGCGGTCCTCGCCTACAAAGGTATGGTGGACTGAGTGACATCATGCACTAAACAACCTATAGAGACTCGATACCACTGGCGGTGATCAGAGAGGGATAAGAAAGACCTATTCGGATCCAACCTGAAGCTAACACCAAACAAACCCATCCTGGTGTTTCCCCCTCGAGACCAAACGAGGAAGTCAACCGAGGAACTCACAGTTGGCAGTTTTATTTATTCAGTTATCGTTGCAGTAATTACTAGTCAGATATAGATATTCATCCTGATAAAATAGGCAGTGGGCACTTTTAGTTGACCATTTCGTTATAGTTGCGGCAATTACTAATCAAATACAGATAGCATGATATAATCCCAAAAACCCAGCAGTTGTTGGTACTTTTATTAAGCCAATTCCGTTGTAGTTGCCATACTTACTAGTCAGGTACAATGGTGCAGCGACAATCCAAACAAGCAATGGTGGGCAGTATTATTAGCCATTCCGTTATAGTGAAGCTGATTACTAGTCATTATAAGTCAAATTTATAACAATAAACTTTAGTTATGCTTGTCTATGATCGAGATACTGTGCTCCAAGTCGTCCATATCCGCGGACACGGCTTTCAGAAAGTTTTACCCGGCGGGTGCACCAATAGCGACACCGCTCGATCAACCTTGGAAAAACCAAATCAAAACCCAACGAGGCTTTCACGGTGAACAATCACAGATTCAAATATTTCAGGGGCCACCCTTAAGTAGAATCCATAGCGGAGTAAGCAAGCTCGAGATGGCCTCAAGGTTATGGGGACTGTGAACGATCGGGAACCCGAAAGTGTGGCTGGGCTTGTCGACACCATGAATCGTGCCATGATCCTAAACAGTGCAGTGTGCAGTACCTCGCACAATTTAAATACAGAATGTAGCATGGCATAAGTACAGGATCGTAAATAAAACCTCAAACTAGTTTGTGGCCCCAAGAAATAAGACTGAATCAAGCTCGCCTCGGGGGTCCCATATACCTCCGGATGTGGATAGCGCAGCGCAAAATCAAGGGAACAGTATCAAGTACTCGGGTCTTACGGGACACAAGTGGGCGTTGAAACCAAATATTTTCTATCACCCACCGATGCCTCGCTTATTTCAATTTTAGTTGTTAAACAGAAATTAAAGTGACGATAAGTAAAACTAGAATCATCTCCAACATCAACATGCGGCAAAACATCAACAATGTGGCACATGACGACACACATCGACTTGAGCAAGCAACTACGACGCCATAAGTCCAACTATCTACCAAACAACGGTAATAGGGTGTGTCCAAGGAAATATAGGGCTGCGGTATATCAAAAACTAAAGCATCGCAACACGTATAGCAAAAGATCAACAGAGGGAATAAAGACTATAAAAGTAAGATAGGTAGAAAGAGGAGATGCTACTGAAAACATTGTCGAAGGTTCAACCAAGATCGGTAAGCTCACATCAACTCAACGACCTTATCCGAAGAAGCAAAACACTAGAAGAAACACCGGATGCAATATTTAATACGACGGCAGAAGATCGGCATGATGCATGTATGATGGATGACATGGCAAAGGTGCAATGCAATTAGGTCATATTAAGCGGAACCGGGGGCCCGACTATTAATTAGATGGTTCGAGTTATTTAGAAGCCCTTCAAATTAAATGTTGTTTAGCAATGTAACAGATGGAGCCGGTTCGCTACACAAGTTTAAATGAGGCCAATATAAGGCTAGATTTGCCCGCATATGGGCCCCATATTTAATTATTAGGTGAATCGGCATAAGGCCCCCAAACCACATGATATGCATGCGAGATGAATGATTAAATATGCAACAAGTTATTATGATGTTATAAAATAGGGTTTCGGGAAGGGATTCACACATTAGGGTCTCGACGGTCTTGTGGTTCCGGGGTTCGGGGTCGGTCTCTGGGTCCAGGGGTCGATGGAAACGTTCTCGGACTTAGGGGTATGTCTTGGCGCATCCGGGGTCTACGGGTCATGTTGTCGGTCGTGGCGTTCGGGTCGAAGCACTTGGTCTAGCGTCGGGGCGCATCGGGTCCTTCCGGGTCGGTGCCGTTCTTGTCGTTGCGCAGATCTTGTCGGACTCGCGGTCCTCGGGTCGGACTTGGCGTCCGGGGGAAAGTACTTGGCGTTCGTCGGTGTCTTCCTTGTCCGGTTCTCGAGCATCACATCCGGAAAAGGAGAACTTGCCGCGCATGTGGTCTTTGGATCGAGGTCTCATTCATGGCGTTCCATGTTCGATCTTGTTGATGGTCCAGCAAAAGCCACGGGTCGGTCTTGGTTCCATTGTCGATGGCGATCTTGGCGGAACACTTGGTGGTGACGATCTTGAGGTTCGAGATGAAGACTCGCGGTTAATCTTCAATTGCGGTGTCGAGGATGGTGTATTTCCACTAGGTTCGATGGGATGAGGACTTGTTCAACACCGATGGCCTTGTCCGACTTGTCGCGCTTGTCAAGCGGAAGAACTTGGCCTTGGTCACGGTACAGCGGTACTCGCAGCAACAGCGAGGATGCAACACCGTACCGAGGACGTCCGCGACGCAGACACGGACGGCGGTCACGGCACCGGCAGCAGCCGAGGAGCTGCGAAGGGCGGCGACTCTTGGTGGCGCTCACGCCGAGGAGACGGTCGAGAGAGGCGGCGGCCGGAGCGAGCTAGCGAGGGGCAGGCCGACGGTCGCAGCGGTGGCGGGCTGAACGTGAGGAGGAGCGCTGCGAGGCTCGGCTGGCGCGGCCGGAGGCTGGGGAGGCCCGGGAGACGCGGGTGGCTCAGCCAGAGCACCAGCCTGCGAGCCAGCGGCGGCGCGTCGGATGCGGCAGGAGGGGCGGCGGCGCGGCTGGCGGCTCGAGGCGGTGGAAATGCTGGCGCCGTTGGCGGCGAGGCGGCAGCCTTGGCGAGCGGCGACCTTGGCGGGCGGGCGACCTTGGCGGCAGGCGGGAGAGCGGCGGCGGCGGCTAGGCGGCGCCTGGGGACCGGGGAGGTGAGGGGCCGGCGCGGCGGCGAGCGGAGGAGAGGAGGGGAGGCTCGGGCGCGGAAGCGAGCGCGGTGGTTGGAGGAGCACTGGGAGGGGTCGCGGTGGCTGCCGGCGGTGGAGAGGAAGAGGCGGGCGGCGCGCGGCCGGCCGGGGGTTGCGGCGGTCGCCGGAGGAAGGGGACGGAGGCGGTGGAGGCGCTCGGAGAAGAGGGTAGCGCGCGGGGAAGGAGAGGCTGGGGGCGCCGGTTGGTGGCTCGCGCTGAGGACAAAGCGGTCCAGTCGATGTGGCTGGGAGGGATGGGTAGAGTTTTAGGTGGGAATAGGATTTAGATGGGGCTGGTTGGGGTGGACCGTTTTATATTTTCTGGGGTGGTCGTTCGGGTCGGGTTGGCCGTTAAACGCCTACTAAAATAAATTAAGTATTTTATTTATTTCAAACAAAGTTTTTGCAACCCGATATCGGGCAAACCAAAATATTCCGGGGACCCGGTTTTGAGGTTTGAATAAAGAGGGGCGTTTAGAAAAACAACACGGGCTTTGCAAACATAGTTTTGGCAAACAATGCATGATGATGACGATGCGATGCACAAATTCAACGCGATTTTCTAGTAGTGGTTTTGCGGGATGCCACAATTCGACACCACTAACAAGGGATCTCGCCCTCGAGATCCGCCTCATGGTACCGGAAGGAAGGTTGGCGATCTGCGTCTTCTCGCTTCGTGTAGATCCTCGCGACACCACTAACAAGAGGTCGTTGTCCCTGTTCGTCAAGAGAACACTCCGGATAAACAACGGACGAAGTTAAAGATAAGGCCACCACTAACTTCCATGGAAGGAGTAGAGTTGCATCGATCCACCATTCAACGTACATAAGCGAATGATAAGAGTAGTGGTATGGTCGCGACTCCATCCCTTTTCGAAGCATTACTCCGTACTGCGAGCGATAGATTATGCAACCGACCTTCAAGATTCAGACTAAAGATCTCGACAAGCGAGGTTCGGAAACAAAGGAGTGATGCAGACTCTGCATCGGATCTGGCATAGATGATGTCGTCGCGTCGGAAAACACCGGAAAACACGAGGAGGAACAAGAGAAGTCCAACAGACGGAGGATTCCTCGGATAGCATGAAGACCAGATGTAGCAACACCGTTATCAGAGGAGGAAGCGAAACCCTGAAGGTACGACGGAACCCAACCACGAGAAATCCTGGACTCGCAGAAAAGATAAGAGGTGGATTCAAAACACGCTGAGGTGAGAGGAGAGCAGCAGAGGGGTAAGGAGTAAAATCAGACCTAATCAGAACTATCCAACCGTTTTTTGCAAAAATAGTTTTGACACTCTACTTGCCGTTAGCTAGGTTATCCTCAGAGCTGGACTTGTGAATATCGTAACTGCTGAGCTCGATACCACTCAGAACACCCTCGATCGGACCTATGCAAGTTTTAGCGAAACGCCAAACCCGCATAGAAAGCGATTCAAAGGTGCCCACCAGCACTTTCGTGCGGGTGGAAAGCAGTAATAACATTACTCAACAGTCCTCGATGGGACCCACGAGCAGATGTATATCTACAGCGACTCAAAGAGTCAAGAATACAAATGTAATATACAAAGATCCAAATCACCTTGAACACGATATAGCGTCCAGCTACGGACAAGATGCAAATGGGCTAAGAGCCCTGAAGAATAACCAATGGCGTCCATAACCCTGCCAAGCGGAAGGGTAACCACCTTAACGTCGATCTCAAAACCTGCTTAAACAAAAGGGTGCGGCAAAGGGCAAAGGAAAAAGAAGGAGCGTCGATCGAGGCCGATGCAGCGAGGCTAGAATTCGGCGGTCCTCGCCTACAAAGGTATGGTGGACTGAGCGGCAGCGGCATCATGCACTAAACAACCTATAGAGACTCGATACCACTGGCGGTGATCAGAGAGGGATAAGAAAGACCTATTCGGATCCAACCTGAAGCTAACACCAAACAAACCCATCCTGGTGTTTCCCCCTCGAGACCAAACGAGGAAGTCAACCGAGGAACTCACACAGTTGGCAGTTTTATTTATTCAGTTATCGTTGCAGTAATTACTAGTCAGATATAGATATTCATCCTGATAAAATAGGCAGTGGGCACTTTTAGTTGACCATTTCGTTATAGTTGCGGCAATTACTAATCAAATACAGATAGCATGATATAATCCCAAAAACCCAGCAGTTGTTGGTACTTTTATTCAGCCAATTCCGTTGTAGTTGCCATACTTACTAGTCAGGTACAATGGTCGCAAGCGACAATCCAAACAAGCAATGGTGGGCAGTATTATTAGCCATTCCGTTATAGTGAAGCTGATTACTAGTCATTATAAGTCAAATTTATAACAATAAACTTTAGTTATGCTTGTCTATGATCGAGATACTGTGCTCCAAGTCGTCCATATCCGCGGACACGGCTTTGAAAGTTTTACCGGGGGTGCACCAATAACACACGCTCGATCAACCTCGGAAAAACCAAATCAAAACCCAACGAGGCTTTCACGGTGAACAATCACAGGATTCAGAAATATTTAGGGGCCACCTTAAGTAGAATCCATAGCGGGTAAGCAAGCTCGAGACGGCCTCAAGGTTATGGGACGGTGTGAGCAGGAACCGAAAGTGTGGCTGGGCTTGTCGACACAGCGGAATCGTGCCATGATCCTAAAGCGACAAAAGCAGCGATTGCACAATTTAAATACTGAAAGTAGCATGGCATAAGTACAGATCGTAAATAAAACCTCAAACTAGTTTGTGGCCCCAAGAAATAAGACTGAATCAAGCTCTGGCTGGGGGTCCCATATACCTCCGGATGTGGATAGCGCGCAAAAATCAAGGAAATTATCAAGTACTCGGGGTCTTACGGGACACAAGTGGGCGTTCGGAACCAAATATTTTCTATCACCCACCGATGCCTGCTTATTTCAATTTTAGTTGTTAAACAGAAATTAAAGTGACGATAAGTAAAACTAGAATCATCTCCAACATCAACATGCGGCAAAACATCAACAAGCACATGACGACACACATCGCACTTGAGCAAGCAACTACGGCGCAAGTCCAACTATCTACCAAACAACGTAATAGGTGTGTCCAAGGCAATATAGGGCTGCACGGTATATCAAGGGTACGGAAACTAAAGCATCGCAACACAGATAGCAAAAGATCAACAGGAGGGAATAAAGACTATAAAAGTAAGATAGGTAGAAAGAGGGAGATGCTCGCCTGAAAACATTGTCGAAGGGTTCAACCGAAGATCGGGGCAAAGCTCACATCAACTCAACGACCTTATCCGCGAAGAAGAAAAACACTAGAAGAAACATAGGATGCAATATTTAATACGACGGCAGAAGATCGGCATGTTGCATGTATGATGGATGACATGGCAAAGGTGCGATGCAATTAGGTCATATTAAGCGGAACCGGGGTCCCGACTATTAATTAGATGGTTCGAGTTATTTAGAAGCCCTTCAAATTAAATGTTGTTTAGCAATGTAACAGATGGAGCCGGTTCGCTACACAAGTTTAAATGAGGCCAATATAAGGCTAGATTTGCCCGCATATGGGCCCCATATTTAATTATTAGGTGAATCGGCATAAGGAACCCAAACCACATGATATGCATGCGAGATGAATGATTAAATATGCAACAAGTTATTATGATGTTATAAAATAGGGTTTCGGGAAGGGATTCACACATTAGGGTCTCGACGGTCTTGTGGTTCCGGGATTCGGGGTCGGTCTCTGGGTCCAGGGGTCGATGGAAACGTTCTCGGACTTAGGGGTATGTCTTGGCGCATCCGGGGTCTACGGGTCATGTTGTCGGTCGTGGCGTTCGGGACGAAGCACTTGGTCTAGCGTCGGGGCGCATCGGGTCCTTCCGGGTCGGTGCCGTTCTTGTCGTTCTTGATCTTGTCGGACTCATGGTCCTCGGGTGGACTTGGCGTCCGGGGGAAAGTACTTGGCGTTCGCGTCGGTGTCTTCACTGTCCGGGTTCTCGAGCATCACATCCGGGAAAAGGAGAACTTGCCGCGCATGTGGTCTTTGGATCCAGGGTCTCATTCATGGCGTTCCATGGTCGATCTTGTTGATGGTCCAGCAAAAGCCACCGGGTCCGGTCTTGGTTCCATTGTCGATGGCGATCTTGGCGGAACACTTCGGGTGGTGACGATCTTGAGGTTCCGAGATGAAGACTCTGGCGGTTAATCTTCAATTGCCGGTGTCGAGGATGGCCGTGTATTTCCACTAGGTTCAGTGGGATGAGGACTTGTTCAACACCGATGGCCTTGTCCGACTTGTCGCGCTTGTCAAACGGAAGAACTTGGCCTTGGTCACGGGTACAACGGTACTCGCAACCCGAGGATGCAACACCGGTGCAGGGACGTCCGGCATGGCCTTGAGACACGGGACGGCGGTCACGGCACCCGGCAGCGGAGCCGAGCGCTGCGAAGGGCGGCGACTCTTGGCGGCGCTCACGCCAGGAGGCGACGGTCGAGGCGGCGGCGGCGGCGAGCTACAGGGACGAGGCGACGGTCGCCGAGGGCGCGTCTGATGGCGGGCTGAACGCGGTGAGGAGGGAGCGGCTGCGAGCTCGAGCGAGCGGCCGGAGGCTGGAGGCCCGGAGACGCGGTGGCTCAGCGGAGCATCAATGGCGCGAGAAAGCCGGGACGACGGCGGGGCGTCGGATGCGGGCAGGAGGCGGCCGCGACAGGAGGGAACGGGCGGAAAGGCGGCTCGAGGCGGTGGAGCTCTGGCGCCGTTGGCGAGGCGGCCGCCTTGGCGAGCGGCGGCGACTTGGCGGCAGCGGGCGACCTTGGCGAGGCGGGAGGCGGCGGCGGCGCGCCTGGGGACGAGGAGGTGAGGGCGGCCAGCGGCGGAGGAGGAGGGAGGCTCGAAGCAGGCGGTGGTTGGAGGAGCACGGAGGGTCGTGGGCTGCGGTGGAGAGGAAGAGGCGGGCCGGGGTTGCGGTGATCGAAGGGGACGGAGGCGGTGGAGGCGCTCGGAGAAGAGGGTAGCGCGCGGGGAAGGAGAGGCTGGGGGAGGCGCACGCGGTTGGTGGCCTGGCGCGGGGACAGGCGGGTCCAGGGGTCGATGTGGCTGGGAGGGATGGGTAGAGTTTTAGGTGGGAATAGGATTTAGATGGGGCTGGTTGGGGTGGACCGTTTTATATTTTCTGGGGTGGTCGTTCGGGTCGGGTTGGCCCGTTCGACTGCCCCTACTAAAATAAATTAAATATTTTATTTATTTCAAACAAAGTTTTTGCAACCCGATATCGGGCAAACCAAAATATTCCGGGGACCCGGTTTTGAGGTTTGAATAA
This sequence comes from Avena longiglumis, assembly GCA_030063025.1. Lineage (NCBI taxonomy): Eukaryota > Viridiplantae > Streptophyta > Magnoliopsida > Poales > Poaceae > Avena > Avena longiglumis. The sequence goes on from CP125978.1 coordinate 271,428,126, forward strand.
AGAGGGGCGTTTAGAAAAACAACACGGGCTTTGCAAACATAGTTTTGGCAAACAATGCATGATGATGACGATGCGATGCACAAATTCAACGCGATTTTCTAGTAGTGGTTTTGCGGGATGCCACAATGTATCAATGGTAAAGATTGGACGGGGTCCATAGTTCACTAGAGGTGTTCTCCTTAAGATAAACAACATAACATGTTGGGTCAACAAATTACAGCGGGGCAATTGACAGGACAGAGCAAGGCATAACAATGCAATACTAGACATTCATGATCCTATGATATTTGATTGGGAATTACAATAATATACATAGACCACCATCCAACTGCATCTATGACTAGTAATCCACCTTCAGGTTATCATTCGAACCCCCTCCAGTATTAAGTTGTAAGCAACGGATAACTGCTTTAAACAAGGTGTGTAAAGTAAACAATCCACGTGTTCCATGAACAAGAGATCGTTGTTTTCTCCCTAGTAGCAACAACACATCTACAACCTTAGAGATTTCTGTCATTCCCCAGATTAAATAGAGGTATGAACCCACTATCGAGCATAAATACTCCCTCTTGGAGTCACTAGCATCTACTTGGCCAAGATAGCTACTAGAAACGGAGAGCATGCAAGATCTCAAACAACACAGACATGATAGAATCAATAAGATAGAATCATAAACCAATCTAACATAGTAATCTCAATATCCATCGGATCCCCGCAAACACAACATGCATGATTACAAATAGATGATCTTGATCATGAACGGAGCTCATAAGATCTAGACATGATAGCACAAAGGAGGAGAAACAACCATCTAGCTACTACATGGACCTGTAGTCCAAGGTGGAACTACTCAAGCTTCATACTGGAGGCTGGCATGGTGATGAAGAAGGCCTCCGGGATGATCTCTCCCCTCTGGCAAGGTGCCGGGAAGAGCTTCAGATCCCCCCGATCTACTAACGATGGTGGCGGAGGCTACGGACTGTTTCCTGGAAGATTGATCGGGTACTTAGGGTTTAGGTATCGGGGGCTTCTTATAGGCGAAGAGGAGGGGGTGCCAGGTGGTAACCCCTAGGCGTGGGCAGGCCTAGCCATGCCAGGGGGTGTGGCCCCCTCGAGGCCCTCCTCCGTCTCGTCTTCTGGCTCCATGTTCCCCACGGTAAAATATTGACTTTGTCTTTTGTTCCATCAATTCCGAGAATATTCATTTTCTTTACTTTTCTGGAACCAAAAACAATATAAAACAGGCAACAGTCATTGTGGCATCTTGTTAATAGGTTAGTCCCAGAAAACATATAAAAATACCTCAAAGAGAAGAAAAAACAAAGCAAAGTAGATAGTAAACAAGCATGGAACATAAATTATAGATACGTTTATGATGTATCACTCTCTCAAGACTCAGGTGAACTAACAGGTGTAGCAATATCTTCATTAGGAGTTTCGGTGTTTCCAATTATAGTTCTAGCAATTGTAGCATCTAGGAAAGGACCTGATGAACCACTCAGCATAGTAGAAGTAACATTATGAGTATTAGAAGCAATTTCAGATTCAGCAGAAGTAGCAGTGTGTGTAACATGTGTATGTGGTGGTGGTGTAAGGAGCTTACTCATCACAGATGGTGAATCAAGAGCAACAGAGGTGTTCAGAACTGTACCTCTTCTTATAGTGGATGGTAATATAGGAACTTTTCTATCACGAGTTTTACCCATGATGAATGGATAGCAGCGAACAGTAGTAATCCCAAGTGAACTTTATAAATAGATCTATGCACCCCGGCAACGGTGCTAGAAAATAGTCTTAATGACCCACAAGTATAGGCAGTGGCGGATCTAAGACAAAATCGACAGGGGTGCCAAGCTCGAAAAACTCTCTATTAGTCTCTAATTTGAGCAAGAATTAGCCCAAAAACTACAAGCTAAAAGAGTTTTTATAATTTTGGAGGGGGTGCCATGGCACCTATGGCCCCCCCACTAGATCCGCCACTGAGTATAGGGGATCACAACAGTCTTCGAGGGAAGTAAAGCCCAAATTTATTGATTCGACACAAGGGGAGTCAAAGAATATTTATAAGCCTTAACAACTGAGTTGTCAATTCAGATGCACCTGGAAACAGTCTTGCTCGCAATAGTTTATCAGTAGCAATAGTTTTGTAGTAAAAATAGCAAAGTAACATGAATAGTAAAATAAGGACAGTAGTAACAGTCGTAGTAAACAACTGGATTAAAAGTGCGGTAGGCATAGGGATGGATGGATGGGCATTGCATGGACAGGACAATTCATGTAACATCAAGATCAAGGGCACTTGCAGATAAATAAGATAAAGCATCCAAGTACTAAGTAATCATAGGCATGTGTTCCATATATATTCATACGTGCTTGCAATGAGAACTTGCAAACCATCTTTTGTCCTTCCAGCCCGTTGTAGCGGGGCCTTAAGGGAATCTACTGGGAATTAAGGTGCTCCTTTTAATAGAGCAACGGAGCAAAGCATTAACACTCCATGAACACATGTGATTCTCACATCACATCCATCCCCTCCAGTTATCCCGATTTTTGTCACTTCGGGGCGTCCAGTTCGAACAATGATATGTGTATACAACTTGCAGGTAAGATCAAAACAATAATATTATCATGAATCAATAACATGTTCAGATCTAAGATCATGGCACTCGGGCCCTAGTGACAACCATTAAGCATAAAAGGTTGCAACAGTGTCAAAAAGCACTAACAATAGATACTAGGCACCTTGCCCTAACAATCTTATGAAATTACATGATAAATCTCATACAATCCCTACCATCCCCATTGTGAGATCCAAGCACATGACTTAATAGGATTGATAGGATAATCATACCAACAAGTTGCAACTTCTTTTCCGGAAAGTCATTCGAAAAGAACTCTAAGGTTAAGCGTGCTTGGCCTAGAGCAATTCTAGGATGGGTGACCGACCGGGAAGTGGGTAACCGGGTGCGCATGAGTGAGGACAAACTACGCAGAAAAGACTAGTGTTGGTCTGTGGGGCCAGTCTAGATATCCTATTAAGCTATCAGTAGTGTCACCCATCGTCCCAGTGGACCGTGTGTTACAAGTGGTATTAGAGCCGATCCTCGCGGTTAAATGGGTGTGTGCGGGTCAGTGGCGGAACATGTGGAGCATAGCGTGTGTCCCGGCGTGGACACGACATGTCACATGTGCCAGCACTGGACGCACATACGTGTGCTAAGTGTGTGTGGGTCAGTGGCGAGACATGTGGAGCATGGCGCGTGTGGCCCGGAGTGGACACGGCATGGCACATGTGCCGACATTGGACGCACATACGCGTGCCAAGAGGGAACGTTCCTGGGGTGTGCTTGATCGATGAGGGCATCGATCTTCTAAAGGGTGGGTGTATGTGAGATCCAAGCACATGACTTAATAGGATTGATAGGATACTCATACCAACAAGTTGCAACTTCTTTTCCGGAAGCTCATTCGAAAAGAACTCTAAGGTTAAGCGTGCTTGGCCTAGAGCAATTCTAGGATGGGTAATCGACTGGGAAGTGGTAACCGAGTGCGCATGAGTGAGGACAAAGTGCATAGAAAAGACTAGTTTTGGTCTGTGGGGCCAGTCTAGATATCCAATTAAGCTATCAGGAGTGACACCCCTCGGGCCCAGTGGACGCGGTGTTAAACTCATAGCCTACTGCGGGGGATTACTCACTCATGGATGGGAGAATCATGTATGGTTGATGGAGAGGCGTTGGTGATGATGATGGCGATGATCTCCTCCATTTCCCCGTTCCAGCAGGGTGCCAAAACGGAGTTTCTAGTTTTGAATCGCGGTTTCTTGTGGTGGTGGCGCAACGGAACTCTCTCTGGAAACATGTCGAACCCCCGGTGTTTTTAGGTCAGAGGGTATATGTAGGCCAAAAGAGAGGTCGAGATGGAGACCGAGGCGTCCTCACCATGCCCTGGCGCGCCAGACCTAGCCCGCACCTGGGGGTCGTGTGGGCCCCTCAGGCCTCTCCTCCCCCTGTCTTCTGGCTCCATGGGTCTTCTTGAAAAATAGTATTTTCGGCATATTTTCTAGGATTTTTCCTGAAAGTTGAATTTCTGCACAAAAACAAGACACCAAAGCAATTCTGCTGAAAACAGCGTCAGTCCGTGTTAGCTACATCCAAATCACACAAATTAGAGGAGAAACAATAGCAAAAGTGTTCGGAAAAGTAGATATGTTTTGGACGTATCAGTATGTCACCTAAAAAAGTATTCTTTTCATTACTTACCTACTCGAGGACGAGCAGGAGTTAAGCTTGGGGATGCTTGATACGTCATAAACGTATCTATAATTTTTGATGCTCCATGCTTGTTTTGTATCAACTATCTTATGTTTTGTCTATACTTTGAGGTATTTTTATACATTTTCTAGAACTAACCTATTTCCAAGATGCCGTAGTGCCAGTTGCCTGTTTTCTGTTGTTTTTGGTTTCAGAAAATCTAGTAAAGAAATATTTTCGAAATTGGACGGAACAAAAGCCAAAGTCAATATTTTACCCAACACAACACAGAGACCGTAGGGGATACGAAGAGGAGCCACGATGCGTCCACACCATAGGGTGGAGCGAGCCCGCCCTAGGGTGTTCCAGCATATGGTCTGGGCCCCTCGGAGGAGCCACGATGTGGCCACACCATAGGGTGGTGCGAGCCCGCCCTAGGGCGTTCCAGCATATGGTGTGGGCCCCTCGGGCATCCACCGACCTTGCCCCTTCGCCTATATAAGCCCCCGAGCCAGAAACCCTAAGTACCCGATCAGAAATCCACGAAAAATTCCGTAGCCACCACCATCTGCATCTCTAGATTGGGGGATCCGAAGCTCTTCCCGACACCCTGCCGGAAAGGGGAGATCATCCCCGAGGCTTCCTTCATCACCATGCCAGCCTCCAGAGTGATGCGTGAGTAGTTCACCCTTGGACTATGGGTCCATACAGTATCTAGATAGTTGTTTCTCCTCCTTTGTGATATCATGTTTAGATCTTGTGAGCTCAGTTCATGATCAAGATCATCTATTTGTAATGCTACATGTTGTGTTTGAGGGGATCCGATGGATATTGGGTACTATGTCAGATTTAGTATTGATTCTATCATGTCTTTGTTATTTGTGATCTTGCATGCTCTTCATTGCTAGTAGATGCTTTGGCCAAGTAGATGCTTGTAACTCCAAGAGGGGGTATTTATGCTCGATAGTAGGTTCATGCCTCTAGTAATCTGGGGAAGTGACATAAATCTCTAAGGTTGTAGATGTGTAGTTGCTACTAGGGAGAAAACAACAATCCTTTGCCCAAGGTAAATTGTATTGTTTAATTTACACACTTTGCTTAATGCAATTATCTATTGCTTGCAACTTAATATTGGAAGGGGTTCGAATGATAACCTAAAGGTGGATTATTAGTCATAGATGCAGTTGGATTACGGTCTATGTATTATGTTGTAATGCCCAATCAAATCTCGTAGAGATCAAGATGTATAGTACATGCATTGTTATGCATTCTCAATCTGTCAATTGCCCCGCTGTAATTTGTTCACCCAACATGTTATTTATCTTAAGGAGAACACCTCTAGTGAACTATGGACTCCGGTCCAATTATTCCTATTCATATACCATCTAATGTTTACAGTTTACAGTTTACTTCTGCAATTACCACAAGAAATTACTATATTCCACACTATACGTTTAATCCTTTGTTTTCAGCAAACTGGTGAGATTGACAACCTCACTGTAAGTTGGGGCAAAGTATTGTGGTTGTGTTGTGCAGGTTCCAAGTTGCTAGCAACACCTTGGGAGCTGTTTTATTTCTCCTAATGGTTCGATAACCTTGGTTTCATAACTGAGGGAAACTTGCTACTGTGCTCATCATACCTTCCTCTTGGGGTTCCCAACAAGCTCTACATCATGTCAGCCATCAATTACCGCTGGGCACTTCGCCAGGTTAAAGGCGAAAATTCGTGGGGTTCATACATGAAATTTGCAAGCACACCTTGTGCGTCCATGTATGGCCAACCGGTGGTGTATGTGCAGTTTGTTGATGCCAGCGACATACCTGGTAGCAGCACTACAGCCGGTGAGCTCCAACTATCCATCGCCGCAATGGCTATAGATTCGGAGATGGTGGAGAGGAGACATGTGGAAGATGCCTTTGTTGCCACCCAGAATAATGGACCTTATTCCATGGCTATTGTCGACCTCAATGAACGGATTGAGGGACAGTCAGACAAGCTTGATTCTGGTGACGACAATCGTGAATCGTCAGATGATGATGAAGATGAAGGAGACGGTCCAAGTCAAGTGAGAGTAGTGGTGCCAGCAATGGCACCTAGGCACATAGAGGCTCTTGTCATCGGTCATTATGATACCTCTGTCCGTGGAGTCGGAGCTACCACCCTGGAAGAAAACCATCAGTTCCCGAGCAAGGAGGTAGTGGACATGGTGATCAGAAGATATGCCTTCTCCATTTCTCGAGAACATAAAGTGAAGAAATCTAACAGACATTTGTTGAAGGTTCTTTGCGTAGAGTCTGGTTGTCCTGGAAGAGTCGTCGCCCGTCAATCTGTGGGAATATGCAAGCCTCGGACGATAAATCGCATAGTTCCCCACAGTTTTGAGCTAACTGATACTCTTCCTAAACACCGCAATATAAGTGCCGCATATGTGTCACAGGTCGTTGCACCCATGCTAAAAGATAAGATCAGTGTATCAGTGAAGGCATTACAAGATGTTGCGGCATATGCGATAGGCTTCCCGGTAAGCTAGGCTAGGCGTGCCAAGGAGTATGTTTTAGAGGGGATGTATGGCACATATACGGAGGCTTACAAAATGGTTCCGAGAATGCTTCATCAGATTGTTGAAGTCAACCCTGGAACTGTCACCTATAGGATGGAAAGGAACCACCCGAGTGGCACTCCTGATCATTTCATCCTGGAACATGCCCGAGTCTTTCAAGTCGCGACCGAGTGAAGTGAGATCAAGCCTAGGGAATCTATCACGCAACGCCTCTATGCGTGAGAATGTACGTATTTTCTACACTTAAAACTCTGTTTTAGGAAAATAATTATTTATAATGTCCTTGTGCTGACAGGCTAGGACACGCCAAGACGCTACTCATATGCGTACATCATCAAGGATTATCGTGGAACCCTCTAGGTCTGAATATTCAAGACAACTGCCATGCGTGAGTCTGATACTTTTAATCCACATCTGCTGCAATAATTGAATTCTAACATGTAGACCATTTTTTAGATTCATCTTGGTTTAACTCATCAACCAGCACCTAGAGGAATATTTCTGGAAATTGCTAGAGAACTATTTCAGGAGACACCGGTACGCGTTTTTATAATCGCACTAACTTATTGTTATATTTTAACCATTCTAATATTTATTATTCCTGTACGGACCACTCCTAACGATGCATGGGATGATGATGATGATGATGGATTTAATTCCAACATGCCACCTTCTTACGCATCTATAGGCCATGGCAATTACTACATATATGATCAGCCATATGACCAACCTAAGTCTTCATATAACCCTGGACCATTGAAACCAACATATGATCCAATGATGGATTTCTTATATACTGATGTTGGTACGAGCCAAATTCCTGACACTCAACAAGATACAGAAATTAGGGATCATTTGATACCATCACCGCCAAATCTCCACACAAATCCCAGGCCAACGGACACATGGAGTTATCCTTCAGATCACATATACGGAGGATATGCAAGGAAACAACCGAGACAATCAGAGCGATTATTATAACTCCGACGGTGTAGTCGGTTTCTATTTGAACATTAATGTATCATTCTATATTTGTGAGAGACATATTACTATTATCTTGATTTGCTATTTAAAAAACAATTTCAAATAAAAATTAACAGATATTTAAGATACAATTAAAATAAAAATGCTTAGGTACTTATTTTTCATTACCACATGGTACAATAGAAATCAGGATACATTCAAATGCATAATTTAAAATACGAGTACTTTAATTAAGATACAATGGAAGGAATGGATTCAGACACTAGGACAAAAGTCTAGTGGTCTGGCGTCCAGCGTGGCCATTTTCATGTCTTATCACTACGTTCTGCGGCTGCCCTTGCCTCAGCGGCCCTTTCTCTAAGACTGTGCATGTATGCCTCCCTAGCATGTTGTTCCTCCTCCTCCCTAAGGCATTGTTGTTCCTCTCTGCCTCCGTAGCTCCTCTAACCGACGCCTTTGCTACTCTTGCGCCGCTCTACGGTCTTCTGCCTATTTCTCATGACGCTCATCCTCGTGAAAGTTTCGCCATGCACGGAGACTCCTCTCTTCTATCTCACGAAGCGCCCACTTGGACTGCTCCATGTCAATCCAACAATACCACATGCACAAGGATGGAAGAGACTGCAGCACAAATAAGAACATAGTAAATATTCCATAAAACAAAAAAGTATGTCATTTTGTTATAGATGAAACATACCGGAGGCCTGTTGTAACTCCAGGGAGCAACATGAAAAACTTCATGACCATTTTATCAGAAAAATCTATGGACTCATTCACCTTGCAAAGATTCCCACACCAACACCAAAGATGTTCCACACCAGGAGGCAAACTCGCATCCTTCATATTTCTCGGCCTGTAGTCTTGATCAGAGCAAGGCAAACTCATAGCCACCAAAGAAAATAGAAAACAAAGGAAGGAACGGAGAAGGATGCATCTGTAAATAGTGTCATACTATTCCTTTTATAAGCGAGCCTTTTCTACTAGCGGTACAAATCTGCATGCGACTGCGCTGCAAAGTTCGGTGATCAATTTGCTGTACCGGTACTCTTTCGGTGGTTTATTTTCTGTAGAGCACCAGCAATCGTCCGCCGAATAATTTCAATGCACGATTTCCGAAAAAGAGCAAACGTATGGGGGGCAGACGGCATCCCGCCGCTGCCCGTGGCGGGTAGGACATCCTGCCGACGCCCCGAGGCGGAAAGGTTCCAGTCGGAGTGAACTCCAACCTCCCGCTGGCCCGCATGTGGGCCCCACCACAAACCGCCTGTCCCCCTGGCGGGAGGATCATACCGCCACCCTGGCTGGTGGGAAGGCTGGTCTGCCTCAGGCCATGGTCGGAGGTGACACGTGTCGCCTTTCTAGCCTCCCGCCAGTTTGTTGTGCTTGGGGGGTATTTTTGGCAATGCAGCATTGCAGGGGTATATCTATACCTAATAATAAAGGACGAAGTGTTTCTTCCAGTCCAATACTTTTCTGGATAGATTTGCCCCTCCATTAACATAGGAATTAACCCCATTGCCACCGATAAGTGAGATGCCAGCCAGCTACGTGCTTCGTGGACATGCTTGAGACATTGGCATCCATGTTTCTTTTTCCTGTAGATATTTGTGTTGGAGATATGCCCTAGAGGCAATAATAAGTGTAGTTATTATTATATCTTTGTGTTTATGATAAATGTTTACATTCATGCTATAATAGTATTAACAAGGAAACATTAATACTTGTGTGATTTGTAAACTTAATTTGAAGTCCCTAGTATAGCCTCTATACTTCACTACCTTGTTGGTTGATTAATGATTGTGGTTTCCCTATCATGAACATTGAGATGTTATCAACAACAAGATCATATCGTTAGGAGAATGATATGGTGGACATACTCCTATAGATAAGCATAGCATAATGATCAAGTCATTTCAATAGTTCAATTGCTATATGCTTTCTGATACATAGTAACCTAATTCCTTCACCATGAGATCATGCATATCACCTTTACGGATGGATGCTTTGATGACATCAAACACCACACCGTGGCGGGTGGCTATAAAGGTGGCATTGAGTGTTCGGAAAGTATTGGTTGAAACACATGGATCAAGAGTGGGATTTGTCCATCCATATGACGGATAGATATACTCTGGGCCCTCACGGTGGAATGTCATCCAATTAGCTTGCAAGCATGTGACTGGCTCACAGGGGATCAGATATCACGGAACGAGAAAATAGTACTTATCGGTAACGAGGTTGAACTAGGTATGCAGAGATACCGACGATCATAACCTCGGATAAGTAAACTATCGTGAGACAAAGGGAAATTGGTATCGTATGTAAGTGGTTCATTCGATCGCAAAGTAATCGTAGAAATATGTGGGAGCCATATGAATTTCCAGATTCCTCTATTGGTTATTGTTCGGAGAAGTGTCTCGATCATGTCCGCATAATTCACGAACCGTAGGGAGACACACTTAAGGATTCGACGTTGTTTTGAGTAGTTATGGTATTATGAGAAAGAGACCGAATGTTGTTCGGAGTCTCGGATGGGATCCGGGATATCATGAGGTGATCCGGAATGGTCCGGAGAATAAGATTCATATAAGGAAAGTCCCGTTTCGGAGTTCGGAAATGATTCCGGTGTTTTCATCGGGAATGTTCTAGAAGGTTCCGGAATGTCCGGCACTCCGGGGGGAAGGGGTACATGAATGTGTCATTACATATTGGAATGATTGCATCATGTACTAAGTGTTCTTGCTGTTCCAAATAAAGGATTAAATTGAATCCTAAAATAGAAAAGTCAAATGGCCAGTTTGAAAGTCAAACGGCTAAAACAGGAAACTGTGGGAAACAAGCAAGAGGAGGCAAAACCGACTTTGGGGAGGAGTCCCTCCTCTCCAAGCCGGAGGCCCACCTAGGCCGAGTTGGGAGGACTCCTCCCTCCTGGCCCCTCCACCCATAAAAGGAGGGGCAGGGCCTCCTCCTCTAGACACACAAGTTCCTATCCTCTAATCTAAAACCTAGCCCTAGACTCCGGTTTAGTGCAGTTTTGGTTTAGAGATTCTAATTGCTCTAGCCTTGGATTAGAGCCTTATAATTGGTGTGTCTAAACCCTAGACCACTAATAGCTCTCTCTCATACTCCACCATACTCGCTCCGGCTTAAGGCGAAGCCCTGCGGGATCTCCCCTCTACTTCCGGTACCACGTTGTCTTCGGAATCGCCAGAGAGTGCTACAACCTCCGCTTTCTTTGGAACAAGGGAGAGGAAGGTCTTCGTCAGTACCGAACGTGTGACCGATTACGGAAGCACCGCTTTACGCAGCGCGGAAGGATCGTCTACGATCTTGAGATCGGGAAGAGTACGACTACATCACCCACGAGAATCCGCCTCGTTAAACGCTTTGGAATCTTCGAGGGTAAGTTATTCCATCGACTCGTTGCTACAATCTAGTAGATAGATCTTGGCTGGTTTGGTTGTATGCGATAGACATTTTTTGTTTTCCATGCTACGAAACCCTACAAGGGTATCGAGCCGTGTCTATATGTAGATCTATTGCAGAGTAGAACACAATGGTCATTGTGGGCGTTGATGCTTTATTGTCGATTGCTTTTGTGTACTTTGCATCTTGCGGTATGTTGGATGAAGCGGCCGGCTAACCTTACATGACATCGTTCATGAGACTTGCTCCACGCTTGACATGCAACTTGTATTGCATAAGTGGCTTTATGGTGCTTGTTTCTCCTAGCATAGTTAAGATCCAATTTACAACGGGTGATCAACAATGCTAGTATCAATGTTGTGGTTCTTGTTCGTAAGTTAGAACGACACTTATTGAAAGCCCCAAACCACGTAAAATATGCAAAGAAAGTAGAGGCGTCTAACTTTGTTTTGCAGGTGTGCAAGAATGTGATATGGCCATGATTGTGATTATATTTGATGTATGCAATGTTCCTTATTGTAAGTTGGCAACCTAGAGCCATATGGTTGTCTTTAATTTATGTTAAGACCCACGTGTAGATTCAAAGTAGTTTTAATAGTTGAAGACGGTGGGCGACAACCATGGAGAAGCCGCCATTGACCTTGATGCAATGCGGTGATGATGGAGATCATGTTCGTGCTTGAAGATGGAGATCGGAAGCACAAAGAAGAAAGGCCATATCATATCACATATTATGAATTGCATGTGATGTTAATCCTTTATGCATCTTGTATTGCTTAGTAGACGACGGTAGCATTATAAGATGATCCCACATGCACATGAATTTCAAATCATAAAGTGTTCACCCTTAGTTAGCACCGTTGCTAAAGCTTGTTGTTTCGAAGCACCACGTGATGATCGGGTGTGTTAGATTCTGCAAGTGTATACAACGTGAGCAAGCCATATTTGCTCATGCGGAAACTAAGGTTTGATCTTGACGAACCTAGCATGTACAGACATGGTCTCGGAACACGGATCACCGAAAGGTAAAGCATGAATCATATAGTAGATATGATGAACATGACGATTGTTCGCCATTGAAACTATATCAACTCTCGTGATGATCGGTGTTGATGTAGTGGATTTGGTTCATGTGATCACTAAAACAATGTGAGGGATGTTGTTTTGAGTGGGAGTTCACCTAGTTTAATTTCATCATTAATTTGAACTCAATTTGTCATAAACTTAGTCTAAACTATTGCAAATATGTTGTAGATCAATGGCAGCCCCTGCCATCAATTTTAATGCGTTCCTAGAGAAAGAATAGTTGAAAAACAATGGAAGCAACTTCGCGGATTGGTTCCACAATTTGAGGATTGTCCTCACAGCTGGTAATTTGACCTATGTGCTGGATGCACCGCTGGGTGACCCACCTGCAGCTGATGCTCCCGATGAAGTAAAGAATGTTTACCTCGCTCGGAAGAATTAGTACTCCATAGTTCAGTGTGCTATCTTGTATGGTTTGGAATCGGAGCTTCAAAAAAGGTTTCAAGAGTCAGACCCATATGATATTGTCGAGGATCTCAAATTGATTTTTGAGACTCATGCGGCAATTGAAAGCTATGAGGCTTCTGAAAAGTTCTTTAACTGCAAGATGGAAGAAGGCAGCTCCGTCAATGAGCATGTGCTTAAGATGTCTAGGCACGCAAACAAGCTTGAAAGCTTGGGTATAGTGATTCCTAATGCTTTGGGGATTTACCGTGTCCTCCAATCACTACCACCAAGTTACAAGAACTTTGTGATGAACTACAACATGCAGAACATGAACAAGACGTTGCCAGAACTCTTTGCCATGTTGAAATCTGCAGAAGTGGAGATCAAGAAAGAGCACCAAGTGTTGTTGGTCAATAATACCACCAAATTCAAGAAAGGCAAGTCTAAGCAAAAGGGACACTTCAATAAGGGTGGTAAGAAAGTTACCACGCTTAAGAAGACCAAGGCTGGACCCAAGCCCGATATCGAGTGCTTTTCGCAAGGAGAAGGTCATTGGAAGCGGAATTGCCCAAAGTACATGGAGGATCTGAAGAACGGCAACATCAAGAAGAAAGGTATATCTGATATACATGTTATTGATGTGTATCTCACTAGTACTCATAGTAGTGCCTGGGTATTTGATACTGGTTTGGTTGCTCATATTTATAACTCGAAACAGGTGCTGCAGAATAAACGGAAGCTAGCGAAAAACGAGGTGACGATGCGCGTGGGAAACGGATCAAAGGTTTATGTGATCGCGGTCGGCACGCTACCCCTTCATCTACCATCGGGATTAGTTTTATACTTAAATAATTGTTATTTAGTGCCTGTGTTGAGCATGAACATTATATCGGGATCTTGTTTATTGCGAGACGGTTACTTGTTTAAGTCAGAGAATAATGGTTGTTCGATTTATATGAGTAACATGTTTTATGCACATGCACCTTTGATAGATGGTCTATTCTTATTGAATCTCGATAGTGGAAATACACATATCAACAACATTGAGGCTAAACGTTTGAAATCAAGCGATAATTCGACCTATATGTGGCACTGTCGTCTTGGTCACATTGGAGTGAAGCGTATGAAGAAACTCCATTCCAATGGACTTCTTGAATCACTTGATTTTGAATCACTTGATTTTGAATCACTTGAAAGATGTGAAGCATGTCTGATGGGAAAAATGACTAAGACTCCATTTTCTGGCATGATGGAGCGAGCTACGGACTTATTGGATATCATACATACCGATGTGTGTGGTCCAATGAGTGTAGCATCGCGCGATGGTTATCGTTATGTTCTTAACTTCACGGATGACTTGAGTAGATATGGGTATATCTATTTCATGAAACATAAGTCCGAAACTTTCGAGAAGTTTAAGGAGTTTCAAAGTGAGGTAGAGAATCAACGTAACAAGAAGATTAAATTTCTACGTTCTGATCGTGGAGGTGAATATCTAAGTTACGAGTTTGGCGAGCATTTGAAGAAATGCGGAATACTTTCACAGTTGACACCGGAACACCACAGCAGAATGGTGTGTCCGAACGTCGTAATCGAACTCTCTTAGATATGGTTCGGTCGATGATGTCACTTACAGATTTACCGCTATCATTTTGGGGTTATGCATTAGAAACAGCCGCATTCACTTCAACTAGGGCACCGTCTAAATCTGCTGAAACGACACCGTATGAATTATGGTTTGGGAAGAAACCTAGATTGTCGTTCCTTAAAGTTTGGGGATGCGAAGCCTATGTAAAGAAGTTACTTGACAAGCTTGAACCCAAAGCGGAAAAATGCATCTTCATAGGATACCCGAAGGAAACTATTGGGTATACCTTATATCATAGATCCGAAGGCAAAATCTTCGGTTAAGAATGGATCCTTTCTAGAGAAGGAATTTCTCTCGAAAGAAGTGACTGGAAGGAAAGTAGAACTCGACGAGGTTGTCGAACCTTCTCTCGAAATTGCGAGTAGCGCAAAGACAGAAGAAGTTCATGTGGTGCACCAATAAGAGAGGAAGCTAATGATGGTGATCATGAAACTTCGGTTGAAGTTACTCAGAGCCTCGGAGGTCAACGAGAACTCGTACCACTCCATTGGTATGATCCCGTTATGAGTGTCATGTTGGTGGACAACACCGATGACCCGAGACATATGAGGAAGCGATGATGAGCCCAGATTCCAATAAATGGAAAGAAGCCATGAAATCCGAGATTGGATCCATGTACGAAAACCAAGTATGGACTTTGGTGGACTTACCGGATAGCCGAAAGGCTGTCGAGAACAAATGGATTTTCAAGAAGAAAACAGATCGATGGTAATGTTACTGTCTACAAAGCTCGACTTGTCGCAAAAGGGTTTCAACAAATTCAAGGAGTTGACTACGATGAGACTTTCTCACCAGTAGCGAAGCTAAAGTCTGTGAGGATTATGTTAGCAATCGCTGCATATTATGATTATGAGATATGGCGATGGATGTCAAAACAGATTCCTCAATGGAGATATTGATGAAGAGTTGTATATGATGCAACCCAAAGGTTTTGTCGATCCTAAAGATGCTAACAAGGTATGCAAACTTCAACGGTCCATCTATGGATTGAAGCAAGCATCCGGTTGGAATCAACGCTTTGATAAGGTGATCAAAGTTTTGGTTTTATACAAACTTATGGAGAAGCTTGTATTTACAAGAAAGTGAGTGGGAGCTCAGAGCATTCTTAATACTATATGTGGATGACATATTGTTGATTGGGAATGATGTAGACCTTCTTAATAGTGTCAAGGAATATTTGAATAATAGTTTTTCAATGAAGGATCTTGGCGAAGCAGCTTACATATTAGGCATAAAGATTTATAGAGATAGATCGAAACGCCAAATATCATTGTCACAGAGTACATATTTGGACAAAGTTCTAAAGAGGTTTGGAATTGAAGAAAGCAAGAAAGGGTTCTTGCCCATGTTGCCCAATACGACCTTGAGTAAAACACAAAGTCCGACATCGGCAGAAGATAGAGAAAGGATGAGTAAGACTCCCTATGCCTCAGCCATAGGATCTCTAATGTATGCCATGCTATGTACTAGACCCAACATTGCATATGCTGTTAGTTTAACTAGCAGATATCAAAGTGATCCAGGAGTGGATCATTGGATGATAAAAACATCCTTAAGTACTTGAGAAGAACTAAGGATATGGTTCTTTCTTATGGAGGTGATGAACAGCTCGTTGTTAATGGTTACACCGATGCTAGTTGGAACACCGATCCGGATGATTCTAAATCACAACTGGATACGTATTTATTTTGAATGGTGCAGCGCTTAGCTGGAGGAGTGCAAAGCAAAGCGTTGTGGCGAGATCTTCAACCTAATCGGAATACATGGTCGCTCGGAGGCTTCACAAGAAGCGATATGGATGAAAGAGTTCATTACAGAGTTGGGTGTGGTTCCTAGTGCGCTGGACCCAATGTCTATCTACTGTGATAACATGGGCGCCATAGCCAATGCGCAAGAACCAAGGTCACACAAGAAGCTGAAGCATATCAAGCTGCATTTTCACGATATTCGAGAACATATCCAGGATGGGGATATAAAGATTTGCAAAGTACACACAGATCTGAATGTGGCGGATCCATTGACTAAACCTCTCCCGAGGGCAAAACATGACCAACACCAAACTGCCATGGGTGTTTGGTATATTACCATGTAATCTATCTTAGATGACTCTAGTGCAAGTGGGAGACTGTTGGAGATATGCCCTAGAGGCAATAATAAGTGTAGTTATTATTATATCTTTGTGTTTATGATAAATGTTTACATTCATGCTATAATAGTATTAACAAGGAAACATTAATACTTGTGTGATTTGTAAACTTAATTTGAAGTCCCTAGTATAGCCTCTATACTTCACTAGCTTGTTGGTTGATTAATGATTGTGGTTTCCCTATCATGAACATTGAGATGTTATCAACAACAAGATCATATCGTTAGGAGAATGATATGGTGGACATACTCCTATTGATAAGCATAGCATAATGATCAAGTCATTTCAATAGTTCAATTGCTATATGCTTTCTGATACATAGTAGCCTAATTCCTTCGACCATGAGATCATGCATATCACCTTTACCGGATGGATGCTTTGATGACATCAAACACCACACCGTAACTGGGTGGCTATAAAGGTGGCATTGAGTGTTCGGAAAGTATTGGTTGAAACACATGGATCAAGAGTGGGATTTGTCCATCCATATGACGGATAGATATACTCTGGGCCCTCTCGGTGGAATGTCATCCAATTAGCTTGCAAGCATGTGACTGGGTCACAAGGGATCACATATCACGGGGACGAGAAAAGAGTACTTATCGGTAACGAGGTTGAACTAGGTATGCAGAGATACCGACGATCATAACCTCGGATAAGTAAACTATCGTGAGACAAAGGGAAATTGGTATCGTATGTAAGTGGTTCATTTGATCGCAAAGTAATCGTAGAAATATGTGGGAGCCATATGAATTTCCAAATTCCTCTATTGGTTATTGTTCGGAGAAGTGTCTCGATCATGTCCGCATAATTCACGAACCGTAGGGAGACACACTTAAGGATTCGACGTTGTTTTGAGTAGTTATGGTATTATGAGAAAGAGACCGAATGTTGTTCGAGTCTCGGATGGGATCCGGATATCATGAGGTGATCCGAATGGTCCGGAGAATAAGATTCATATAAGGAAAGTCCTGCTTTGAGTTCGGAAATGATTCCTGTTTTCATCGGAATGTTCTAGAAGGTTCGAATGTCCGACTCCGGGGAAGGGGTACATGAATGTGTCATTACATATTGGAATGATTGCATCATGTACTAAGTGTTCTTGCTGTTCCAAATAAAGGATTAAATTGAATCCGAAAACAGAAAAGTCAAATGGCCAGTTTGAAAGTCAAACGGCTAAAACAGGAAACTGTGGGAAACAAGCAAGAGGAGGCAAAACCGACTTTGGGGAGGAGTCCCTCCTCTCCAAGCTGGCGGCCCACCTAGGACGAGTTGGGGAGGGACTCCCCTCCCTCCCCTGGCGCGCCGGCCCCTCCACCCATAAAAGGAGGGGCAGGGCCTCCTCCTCTAGACACACAAGTTCCTATCCTCTAATCTAAAACCTAGCCCTAGACTCCGGTTTAGAGCAGTTTTGGTTTAGAGCTTCTAATTGCTCTAGCCTTGGATTAGAGCCTTCTAATTGGTGTGTCTAAACCCTAGACCACTAATAGCTCTCTCTCATACTCCACCATACTCGCTTCGGCTTAAGGCCTCTGAGATCTCCCTCTACTTAGGTACCACGCCGTTGTCTTTGCCGAATCGCGAGGAGAGTGCTACAACCTCCGCTTCTTTGGAACAAGGGAGAGGAAGGTCTTCGTCGAAACCGAACGTGTGACCGATCATGGAAGTGCTGCTCGAGCAGCCGGAAGGATCGTCTACACGATCTTGAGATCGGGAAGAGTACGACTACATCACCCACGAGAATCCGCTCTCGTTAAACGCTTTGGAATCTTCGAGGGTAAGTTATTCCATCGACTCGTTGCTACAATCTAGTATATAGATCTTGGCTTGTTTGGTTGTATGCGATAGAAATTTTTTGTTTTCCATGCTACGAAACCCTACAATTTGTGCCACTGGACCTTTTTTTCTTTTATTTTATGGGCTGCAAGCCACACTTAGAAATATGGCAGCACACCACAAACTGCCACGAAAGTTGACTTTCTACTGAAAGTTTAATCCCACCTCGCTCCCTTAAATCAAATTCTACTGATTTATATACGTTGGAAAATTGATTTCAATATCAAGCAGTCTGGGAATCAACAAGCACAAAGAAACTAGGACTGGCACGATTGCAATTACACGGGATTGTTGGCTTTGAGACTCCAATCAAGGATGCAAGTGGACATGGTGAGACATGTCGATCGAAGGAAGAAAAGAGGAGATGAGGCGAGGAGGTCGGGGACCGGTTGAGCGACTGGACCTAGGATGGTTCGTGAGGGGCCTAGGGTATGTGGTGTTCGTGTGGGATCGACGAGGGAGCTCGTGAAGCCTGTAGGAGTCGTTCCCCTCTCTCGATCTCTATCTCTCTTCTCTTGGTCTACCGATTTTTCCCTTGATCTTTCGATCATCCATTCTTTCAGATATGGCAGGCAGTAGAAGACAAGAGAAGGTGATGTGTACGCTATTGACGACTATCTACGCACAGCCTGTTGGGAACCCAAGAGCAAGGTGTGAAGCAGCAAGTAGCAAGTTTTCCCTCAGTTGATACCGAGGTTATCGAACGAGGAGGAAGGAAATGTCACACAGGTGTTGCAAGTAACGCGGAGACCTGCACAACACAAACTCAAGACTTTGCCCCAACGAACAGTGAGGTTGTCAAGCTCACCGGTTTGCTGTAACAAAGGATTAAACATATAGTGTGGAAGGTAATGGTTTGCAGCAAGTAAATAAGTAACAGTGGAAGATGTATCAATGGTAAAGATTGGACCAGGGTCAATAGTTCACTAGAGGTGCTCTCCTTAAATAAACAACATGGCATGAAGGGTAAACAAATTACAGCGGGGCAATTGATAGGAACTGAGCAAGGCATAACAATGCAATTACTAGTTAGAAAGATCCTATGAGATTCGATTGGGCAATACAACAAGATACATAGACCGCCATCCAACCGCATCTATGACTAGAATTCCACCTTCAGGTTATCATCCGAACCCCCTCCAGTATTAAGTTGCAAGAAACAGACAACTGCTTTAATAAAAGTGTGTAAGGTAAACAGTCCACATGTTCCATGAACAAGAGACTGTTGTTTTCTCCCTAGTAGCAACAACACATCTACGACCGAAGATATTTCTGTCACTTCCCTTGGAAACTAGAGGCATGAACCCACTATGGAGCATAAATACCCCCTCTTGGAGTCACTAGCAACTACTTGGCCAAGATAGCTACTAACAACGGAGAGCATGCAAGATCACAAACAACACAGACATGATAGAATCATAAAGACTTAGTCAAACCAACATATTAATCACAATATCCATCGCATACCCACAAACACAACATGCATGATTACAAATAGATTAGATCTTGATCATGAATGGAGCTCAGAAGATCTATACATGAAAGCACAAAGGAGGAGATACAACCATCTAGCTACTACATGGACCCATAGTCCAAGGTGGAACTGCTCACGCATCATACCGGAGAGAAGGCCTCTGGGATGATCTCCCCTTCGGCAGGGTGCCGGGAAGGACTTCAGATCCCTATCCCCCCCGATCTAGGGACGATGGTGGCGGCGGCTACAGACGGTTTCGTGGAGATTTGATCGGGTTCCCAGGGTTTCTGCATCGGGGATTTTTATAGGCGAAGGGGAAGACCGAGGAGGCGGCCAGGGTTGGCAAACCCTAGCCAGGCGCGGGGCTGGGCCCACCCACGCCTAGGGGTGGGTCTGACCCCCCTGGATGGCCCCTCCGGCTCTCCTCTGGACTTCTTGTTCCCTGCGGAAAGTTATTGACTTTAACGTTTGTCCCATCCAATTCCGAGAATATTTCTTTACTAACTTTTCTGAAACCAAAAACAGCAAAAAACAGGCATCTGGCACTGTTGCAACTTGTTAATAGGTTAGTACCAGAAAACATGTAAAAATCACCTCAAAGTGTAGACAAGCAAAGCAAAGTAGATACAAAACAAGCATGGAGCATCAAAAATTATAGATACGTTTCCAACGTATCAACATCCCCAAGCTTAACTCCTGCTCGTCCTCGAGTAGGTAAGTGATAAACAGAATAATTTTTGAGGTGACATGAACCCTCACAATAAAGATCCACCCAGTTGCAAGCATTGAAAGCTGGGATCAAAGAACTCTAAACATGTGTATGAAATATGGAGTTCTAACAATAGGACATAGTAACTATGCATGCAACATGGCAATCTACAAACAAAGATCATGAATAACATGCATTGAAAAACATTTGTTTGGTTCACATGCAGAAAACATAGCATAGTGGCATTCAGCTTGTCCCTCATAGAGTAGCAAATAGATGCATAGGACACTTGCAAAGTTCACAAGGGTGACTAGAAACAAGTAGCACAAGAACAAGTAATATCACAATATGCATCAATTAATAAGCTTTGGAACACTGCACATAGAATGACAACTATGCTCTCTTAGTGGTGCCTAAAGGTAGAAGGTGAAGACTCAATAGTGGTGGAAGAAAGGCCTTTTTTGTGAAGGAAGCAGGGATTACAAGTTTCAAAAAGAGCTTCCAAAAATTATGGTACTTATTAGGTTTCAGCCCTCATTGCCCCTATCATAAGCATCTTGAAGTGGTTAAGGTTAAAGTGGCAAATATGGAGTATATGCATGACGAAGTATATGATGGCAATCTCATGTCCCTTGAATACGAGGGCCACAACTCATGCATAATCAACTTTGGGTCCAGGTAAGTTCTTGTCACTGTAAGTATTTGGATATCATTGAGAACCTCCAACGGGATACCCCTTTCACATGGTACAGGAGCTTTCCCATAAACAAAATGACAAGGCAATCTTTTTATTTACCATATGCATAGCTTTTTATTGAGGATTCTTCATAGATAGCTCATTATGGTGATGCTACAAGTTTCCACCATGATTAGGCATGGCTTAGGCTAGCGGCCCAAGCGTTTCTCTGACACAGGATACAAACTCCATGGACTTACAAGTTCCCTCTTTATTTCACACCGGTGACATCCATAGACAAAAGAGCATGATATCAACTGAGTAAAAAGTACAAGTGCAATGTTGAAAACATTCCCCGTGATAGCACGGTTCTTCTAATTCCAACTTATAAGTGCAAGCATATACAACAAAGTTGTCACAATGGTTCAAGTTTATTAGGGGCAAAGAATAAAGTGTGCCATCAAGTTCGTGAGGGCTTTAATCACTAAGTTTTCACATAACAAAATAGTTTTTAATTGGAAGATAGCTGAAAACAAGAATATACTTTGGAATGGTGTAACACACCATGCATAGGAGTTTATAGTGGACACTTTGGAATAACTTGGTTTATTGGGAGTTGGAGGCATCAGTAGAACTTACTCATACAAGTGGAGGCTAGCAAAAGACTGGGAGCAACCAAATAAGAGAGCATAATGGCCACAATCATGCAGTGCAACAAAGCATACTACTGAAAGCGAAGAGTGGTACTACAAGTCAAGGACTAAATGATCATAGAGGCTAATGGTGACTTGTCATAGTCATAACATGGTGTGAGCATGTGCCAAGTCAACCCAAGCAAAGCATCAAAGGATAATACCACAATACTATGCTTTTGCATGCTAAAACAACACATAATTTCTTCAAGGCACACTAAGCAATCCCAATAGTTTGGAACAAGACATGCTATATCAATAATCACTAAGCAAAAGGTCAAAACAACACCTAGCATGTCATGCTAAAGTCTAAGTCATAGTCAATGCAAGCTTCTCTTGCACTTCAAGCAAGAACTTACTACTCCTTTCCAAACACCAAGCAAACTTATTTGCAAAACAACACAGCGAGAACGGGGGTCCAAACTTGTAGCATCCCATTTGTCTAACAACTGTAATGCTACTGGGTTTAGTAATATAATGGCTACTTCCTACATATAATTGTTGCATCATCATGATATCATGTTCATGTCATCATGCCACCTTGCATTTGAGCATCATACAAAAACCCTTTTTGTTTTGGTTCTTATCTCATATGCATTATTATTTGTATTTGCCTCTTGATATTGTATTTGGTTCTTGATATATTGTTAAATGCCCAAGTTGAGTTGGGGGCATATCTTTTATTGACTCCACCACCCTTTCTTTCACCACTTTATAATTCCACCATCCAATTAATATGAGCTTTGCATTTTAAATGAGTTTACCTCTAGCTCATGTGGGTTGGGATGGATCCAATTCTTTTCCACATGCTCTCATCTTGGCATCATTATGTTTTCACATTATTGATATATGAGAGCCACATGGCCACCTTTGCATGCCCTGTGAGTGGGACCCTTTCTCCTAGCTTCCATATGGATTATTATGGAATTATGTTCATGTGGGATATTTTTGGGACTAATAAACATCGAGTGGAATAAACACACTAGCAAGCCCCAATTTTAATCAAATATGCTCATCTCCATCTAGTCCACTTGGGGCTTCCTTTTAAATTCTTTTGCTTGGCCTTACTCCACATTTGGGGATGCACATAAATAAATGCCATGGGATTATATTTTGTTTTCACAAGGTTAAGACATGGCATTTAATATTTATGCATGGCCCATGCAAAGTACCACCATATTCTAGTCTTTTGGGTTCTATTGAATCTTGGAGGGGATCATATCCCATCTATCTCTCTACCTATTTTCCATGCTTGGTCTTGTGTTGGGTCATGTTACCACCTCACCCTCTCTCTTCTTGACTAGTTCTTGCTTGAGCTTGTTTTTGTTGCTCTTGCTTGAGCTTGCCAAGAGGAAGCCATCTCTCTTCCCCCCATCTATCCCTAAACCCTACCCCCTAATCACCATACCCCCTCTCCTATCTAAACCCTAAACCCCCCTCTCTCTCTCTCGGCCTCTCCCTTCCTCTCACCTAGCTGGCCCCACAATGCCACCTAGCTAACACCCAATCAAAACCCTAGCCACCCGAGCCATCCCTCCTAACCTAGAGCTCAAACCCGAGCCTCCCTCTCACCCTAGCTCCTAACCAAGACAAACCCGGGCCTCTCTCCCTACCCTCTTCCTTCTCTTTGCCTGACCTGCCCCACCCCGAGCTCCCTCCTCCCTGGCCCACCTGGCAGCCCCATCCTCCATACCTAGCTACCCCCTGCCCTGCCCGATCACGTGAGGTGGTGAAAAGGTGACAGACGCCACCTTCCCCTCCCCCACGCCATCTACCTTTCCCCCTGTCCTTATCTACTCCCTTCCCCCCTCTCTGCCTCGCCAGATCTCCCCAGGGCCCTGCCCCTTCCCTCTCTCTTCCACGCCACAGCCACACCGACGCTGGCCACCATCGGCTCCCTCTCGTCTACGTCGATCCAGGAGGCGGGCGTGGTTGTTGGGCGTCGAGGAAGAACGAGCCGACGCCCTATGCCGGCAGCGGAGGAGGCCGAGGCGCGGTACCAGCGCGACAAGCGCAAACCCTAACCGCTGGTGCGCCACCTCGCGACGATCGCGACCACCGAGCCCGTCGACCACACCAACGCCCTCGCGGTGAGCCTCCGTCTCCCCAGCAAGGTCCGGCCTCGCCGCTTCTGGTCGCGTGCGTTACATCGAGCACTCTACGTGCCGGCGCAGCGTCACGCTCGCTCCTGCCGCAGACCCTATCTAGCCCGCCCCCCTACGGACAACTCCCCCACCGTGGCCAGCGGTAGCCGCCTCACTCGCGCCCATCGGTGGTTCGAACCCTCGCGCCCATGTCGCGCAGCTACTGCCGTCTGTCCGCGCGTCAGAGGAAGAAGCACAGTACCGCGTGGTACTTTTCCACAAAACCCCCTGCCTTTTTGCCGCTCAACCCGCAGTCCCCGGACCGCCCACATGTCGCCCACTGGCTGGCGCGCCCGCGTGTGGCCCCGAGGCTGTCGTGGCCCCACCTGTCATGCACGTGGGCTAGCTGAGCCGCGGTGACCACAAGTTTTTCTGCGCGCGTGGCCCTGTGCTAGCTCTGTCCCCACCTGTTAGTGTCTGTGGTTAGAATTGAGTGAGTAGCAAAAGGTTTTCGTGTTGTCTGTATTTATTGAAATCTATTTCAAATTAATTCAAATTCAAAATTAAATCTATTTTCAAATAACTTTTAAAATACAAATCCAAATAATGCAAATAATATATGATTTTGAATCAGGAAAATGTGAGGATTCCAAATATGCTATTCAAATTACATTTTGCACATTTAAAATTCCAAGTTGAGTAAAATTACATAAAATGCCCCTTGACTTAATTAATTAATAACTTTTGTTTTATAACTCCGAATTTAACAAATGATATGTCTAAAATGATTAGCTCGACGAGACCTTTCTGTTTATGCTATCCATGACTTAAATTGCAGCATGCATCATACAAATATAATGTAAACAGCAACTATTATGAGGATAAAATGTGGCCAAAACTCAACAAAATGTTGATTTCTTGTATTCTACACCTCACCCATGCCATGCAACTTGTGCATCATTCATCATGGCATGATTGTTTGCTTGACGCATGTTATTCCTATGCTGGTGCACTTTATTTATGTTGGCCCTTGTTTGTTTGGTTCTTCTTCGAATAGACTCTGAGCAGGGGATATATCAAGAGAACCCCCAGGACTACCAGATCCTTCTCTCGCTTCAACTGAGTTTCCAGGCAAGCACTACCACATGCTTGCATACATACAGTACCTATTGCCTCTATCTTATTCTTGCATCATTGAGTCGCGATTGCATTAAACTGAATCCCAAGTATTGCATAGCCTTTACTTTTAAACCCCACCAAGCTTGTTCCTCCATCCCATGAGCCATTACTACAGGAGTTGTTTGAGCCATGCGAGTCGTAGAACAACATGTGTAGGGTATGTGAGTGTCTGTTGGATAACGAGGTACCTAAACAACTTAACCTGAGTAGTAATGGGATAACTAATGAAAGTGGCACCGGTGAGCAATATCTGCTATTTGGTTTTCCCTCACTTGTGTCCCATAGGACCCCGAGTACTTGATTCCTGTTCCTTGATTATTCGCGCTATCCACATCCGGGAGGCTTATGGGACCCCCCTGAGCCAGAGCTTGATTCAGTCTTATTTCTTGGGGCCACAAACTAGTTTGAGGTTTTGTTTACTATCCTGTACATATGCCATGCTTTACTGCTTTAATACGATTGTGCGAGGAGCACCTGTACTGTTTAGGTAAGCGGAGTGTTTTCGCGGTATCGACAAGCCCAGTCACATTTTCGGGTTCCCAGTCGTTTACATCCACTGGCGCAAACCTTGAGTCCGTCTCAAAGTCAGCTAACTTCGTTGCGGGTAGCTTAATGAGGTGGCCCCCTGAAATATTTCTGAATCCTGTGATTGCTTTGTCGTGAAGGCCTCGTTGGGTTTTGATTTGGTTTTTCCGAGGTTGATCGGGTGTGTGTTGCTATTTGTGCACCTGCAGGTAAAACTTTCAAAGCCGTGTCCGCGTTATGGACGACTTGGAGCAGTTTCTTGATCATAGACAAGCATAACTAAAGTACCGCTTTTAATTTGACTAAGTAACCGACTAGTAAATAGTGCAACACTCATGGAATGGTTAATAAAATTGCCAACGGATGGGGGTTGTTAAATCCGCTTCCTCGTTGGTAGCGAGGAGGAGGATGGATCTGTGGATATTCGTTATAACTGTTGTCATTAATTCACGGACATCCGCCTATCTTTGGTTAGGCGGATGGTTAGCGTATCTATAGAACTGTTAGGATTTATCTTTTGCTGCAATTCGTCACCCAGGTTTTGTCCCTTTAGAGGCATAAAGACTTCTTGAGTACCCTAGGGTCTCACACGATAAATTATTGGTTCGATGAACAGTACACTCAAGATGGATCTTTGGGTGGAGGAGGCGATGATGTGGGCAACGATCGTTCGGTGTAGAGATTAGAACGGGATCCGTGAGATCTGTGGGCGGGATGTGCTTATTTATGGGGCATCTTATGCCGATTTGCTTCTTATCCGTACTCGGATCTTGTTTGCCGCTTCCGCCTGATACTCTGATGTGTGATGTATGAGGAGATATCCTAAACTATTATATCTATCTAGGTCATTTGAATCTTGTCGTATGGCGTTGCTATATTTCCTTTCTTTTAGATGGAATGGATCTGATGTACTATTTTATGGTGGCTTGCATACATACTCATTTGTGTATGTAGTTGATCCCTTCGCCTGCTGATTACGCCGCCCGTACTTGTCCCGATGATTGGAAATGGTTGGGACGGTCGAAAGGTCTACCTGTGAGTGGCATTTGGGCCCCACCGTACTATTTCAACCATTTCCACTCATCCAGGCTTGTATCTAGGAGCGTAATTCACCGAGGTAGTTACAATTGGTATCAGAGCCATCCCGCCCTTCAGGGTCTCAGCCAAATGGTCGTTGTCAGTCTAGCAAATATTTTTGGTAGTTATGTATACTAGGGAAAAACAAAACGTGAGAGTAGGACTGCTTCCATTTTTCTTCTTACCCACCCACCCTTTTCTAGTAAGGAAGTGTAACGTTTTCAATCCTCTTCTTAAAAGTTCAAACTAGGATTCACGTGTTCTGGGTTTCCGTAGTACCATAGGTTGTGTGTTTGTGTGTGTGTGTGTGTGTGTAATTCCTTGTCTACCTGTTGCATCCAAGTTGTTATCACAATCGGCCTTTGGTTATCAACTGTTGGTACATTCCATACCGACAGGCTTTTGCAAACCGACGCGATCTATCTGATTCGTTGTATACCGACGCGATCTGTCTTACTCTTAGTTATCCGACGTTATCTTGTTTGGGGTGTTCGTTTCCGTAGTTACCAATCTTTAGGTTCAACGTGAGAACAAGGGGTTAGGATATGTGTTCCACTTATTCATGTGCGGAGTAATGATTTGAGTGCGGGATGGAGTCGCGACCATACCACTACTATTATCATTCGCTTTTGTATATTGAATTGGTAGAGTCACTAATCTTGATTCGTTAAGTAATTTTGCGCATCTATTGGTATTTTAATGCCGAAATTTGTGGAAAATTTTTCTTTGATATATC
Organism: Avena longiglumis; assembly: GCA_030063025.1. Lineage (NCBI taxonomy): Eukaryota > Viridiplantae > Streptophyta > Magnoliopsida > Poales > Poaceae > Avena > Avena longiglumis. Next base: position 271,455,605 of record CP125978.1, read on the forward strand.
TGTGTACCACACTCCTTTTCAGTTGTGTGCGATATGCTTAATATCTTCTAGGTGCTTTGAACTTTGTTGATATTTTAATATCATCTTAGTAAATTGTATCCTTTAATCTTGGTTAATTCCATCTTGGTACTATTTTGGATTATTATTATTCTCCATTATAGTACTGACTTGTGTTTTATATCAATCACGGGATGGCTCCACGTCGTTACGATGAGGACATACCACTGAATGGGATCATGCTGTCAAACATCGCAAATGCCTTGGCAGCAATGCAGCAGAACCAGCAGCGCTTTGAGGAAAGTGTCAGGAGGAATGAGTTTGCTCCGCTACCTCCACCTCCCAAGTGAGGAGACATCAAAAGCTTCCTGAAGAAGCGAGGAGACATCAAAAGCTCTCTGGTGGGAGAATTACCTGAAGGCAAACTGCACGGGTTTTGACCTACTTGGGAGCAGTTCATCAGGCGTTCAAAAGCGATTCTGTCGAAATTGTCATGGAAAGGATGAAGGCGTTTCTCAACCTCAAGCGAAATGATAATGTCAACACCTACATCAGAACTTCATGAATCTTTATCGTTATGGTGGCGATGAGATATCGATGACAAGAAGAAGCAAAAGAGGTTCGGCAAGGGCTCAATGCATCGATTAAATATGCAATCACACATGCAAGGCGGTGTCTTTTACGGACTTGACATACAGCTCTGCGAGGAGGAAGCAAGTAGGCAAGTGTTTGAGGAGTCAAAGAAACACAACCGTGATGCACCAAGCTCTTGACTATGTCGCTCCTTCTAAGCGTGTGCGGGTTCCTAACACCCCGTCGCTCCGGCTCCACCAAGACACTGCAAGCTACGCGCAAGGCCACCAAACTTCATCAGCTGCTCCTAGGGGCTACAACCACCACTACCTGGGCGCTGGCGGAGTCCAGCTACATTGCTCCATGTCCACACGGTGCTTGTTTCACGTGTGGAGACTGGACATCTAACTGGGCTGTGCTGAAAAACAAAGCTCTTCCTCCACCCCCTCCAAGATCTGCGGCAAGCTCTCCTTTGGTTCGTGCACCACCACCTCGGGCTCTCAACATCAACACCAAGCCCGGGTCTACTGTTGCTCGTGCCAACTGTGTCAACGCCGCTCAAGCTGAGCATGCACCTGGAGTTGTGATGGGTATGCTATCCGTTAACTCAGTTCCTGCACGAGTTTTGTTTGATTCTGGTGCATCGCATTCTTTTGTTTCTATCAAGTTTGCATATGAGAATGGGTTAGCATTGGTTCCTCTCCTCAAGCGGTTAATGGTCCTTTCTCCTGGAGCAAATATGGCAGCTTCTAAAATCAGCCATGGCAATCAAATTGAGATTGGTGGCTCCTCGTTCTCGGCGTCCTTAATTGTTCTGGGCAATTCTGACATTGATGTCATCTTGGGCATGGATTGGTTGACAGCAAATGCAGCTGTGATTGATTGTGCTGAACGCTCGGTTTCTCTGAAGATTCCTGAAGGTCATATAGTCTATTCTCCAAGTATGACTCCTGCTATCCAGCTTTTCTCTTTGGCGGCTCTGAATGATGATGCTATGGAAGCTATTCAGAGTGTTCCGGTGGTCTGTGAGTTCCCAGATGTCTTTCCTGAAGAGTTGCCGGGTATGCCTCCGGATCGTGAGGTTGAATTTGTAATTGAGCTTGAACCTGGAACGGCTCCTATCTCCAAGCGGCCTTATAAAATGGGTCCTGCTGAGTTGGCTGAACTCAAACGTCAACTTCATGAACAAGAGAAGTTGGGTTTCATTCAACACAGTACTTCTTCTTGGGGTAGCCCAACAATCTTTGTGAAGAAGCGTGACAGGACTGGTAGACTCTGTGTTGACTATCGGGCTCTCAATGCTAAAACCATCAAGAACAAATATCCCCTTCCGCGGATTAATGATCTCTCGATCAGCTAGCTGGAGTTGTGGTGTTCTCTAAGCTCGACTTGAGAAGTGGTTATCACCAAATCAAGATTCGCAAGTAAGATGTTCCTAAAACAGCTTTCACCACCCGCTATGGCCTGTATGAGTACATGGTCATGTCTTTCAGTCTCACAAACGCACCTGCTACCTTCTCGAGGCTTATGAACTCGGTTTTCATGGAGTACCTTGATAAGTTCGTTGTGGTCTATCTGGATGACATCCTAGTCTATTCTAAGTCAAAGGAAGAGCATGAAGAACACCTTGGTGTGTCCTAAACAAGCTTCGTGAGAACCGCTTGTATGCAAAGTTCTGAAAGTGTGAGTTTTGGCTGCCTCAAGTAACCTATCTTGGTCATGTCATCTCTGCCAAGGGCATTGCAGTCAACCCGGAAACTGTGAAGACAATTGTTGAATGGCTTCCTCCTGTAAATGTCAAAGAAGTGCGGAGTTTCCTTGGTTTGGCTAGTTATTGCCGTCGCTTCGTTCAGAACTTTTCGAAGATAGCAAAGCCTCTTACCGACCTCCTCAAGAAAGGCAAGAAATACCTTTCGACTCCTGCATGTCAAGCAAGCTTTGAGACACTCAAAGAGAAGCTCACTTCCACGCCAGTCTTGGTTCCTCCGGATACATCTAAGCCTTTCCAGATATTCTGTGACACCTCTTTGCAAGGATTGGGTGCGGTCCTTATGCAAGAAAAACAAGTGGTTGCTTATGCCTCTCGACAGTTGAAGACGCATGAGATCAACTATCCCACACATGACCTCGAGCTCGCAGCAGTTGTCTTTGCTTTGAAGCTATGGAGGCACTACTTGCTTGGCAACCGTTGTGAGATCTTTTCTGACCACAAGAGTTTGAAGTATATCTTCACTCAGCCTAATCTCAACCTTCGGCAGAGGAGATGGATTGAAGCAATCAATGATTTGATTTGACCATCAACTACACTCCGGGCAAAGCTAATGTCATGGCCGATGCCCTCAGTCGCAAAGCTTATGTCAACAACCTCATGATGGAAGAACAACAACCTCTCTTGTGCGAGGAATTCCGTCAGCTCAACCTGGAAATTGTGGAACAAGGGCATCTCCTGAACCTGCTGGCTACTCCTCTCTTGGAAGAAAAGATTCGCTCTCATCAGCTTGGTGATCCACACACCAAAAAGATCATCTCCAAACTTCAGCTTCCGAAGTATGAGTCTTTCCACGTCGATGATCAAGGCACGCTTTTCTTTGAACACCGGATGTTTGTTCCAAACTACCCGGGTTTGAGAGAGCAAGTTCTCAAGGAGGCGCACGATTCTGTTCTATCTATCCACCCTGTAGGGGTTCGTAGAATGGAAAACAAAAAATTTCTATCGCATACAAACAAACAAGCCAAGATCTATCTACTAGATTGTATCAACGAGTCGATGGAATAACTTACCCTCGAAGATTCCAAAGTGTTTAACGAGAGCGGATTCTCGTGGGTGATGTAGTCGTACTCTTTCCGATCTCAAGATCGTGTAGACGATCCTTCCGGCGCTGCATTCCGGCAGCGCTTCCGCAGTCGGTCACACGTTCGGTACTCGACGAAGACCTTCCTCTCCCTTGTTCCAGCAGGCAGCGGAGGTTGTAGCACTCTCCTCGATATTCCGGCAACGGCGTGGTACCTAAGTAGAGGGAAATCCCAGGCTTAAGCCGGAGCGAGTATGGTGGAGTATGAGAGGGATATTAGTGGTCTAGAGATTAGACACACCAATTAGAAGGCTCTAAACCGCAGGCTAAAGCAATTAGAAGCTCTAAACCAAAAGCGGCTCTAAACCGGAGATTAGAGGATAGGAACTTGTGTGTAGAGGAGGAGGCCCCCTCCTTTTATAGGTGGAGGGGCTGGCTGCGCCGAGGGGAGGAGTCCCTCCCCACTCGCCTAGGCTGGCACCCGGCTTGGAGAGGGACTCCTCCTCCAAGTTGGTTTCAACCTCCTCTTGCTTGTTTCCCACAGTTTCTGTTTTAGCTGCTTGACTTTCAAATGGCAGTTTGACTTTTCAGTTTTGGAACAGCAAGAACACTTAGTACATGATGCAATCATTCAATGACACATTCATGTACCCTCCCCGGTCTTGGGACAATCCGAACCTTCTAGAACATTCCCGATGAAAACATCGGAATCATTCCCGAACTCCGAAACGGACTTTCCTTATATGAATCTTATTCTCGGACCATTCCGGATCACCTCGTGATATCCGGATCCCATCCGAGACTCGAACAACATTAGGTCTCTTTCTCATAATACCATAACTACTCAAAACAACGTCGAATCCTTAAGTGTGTCTCCCTACGGATCGTGAATTATGCGGACATGATCGAGACACTTCTCCGAACAATAACCAATAGAGGAATCTGGAAATTCATATGGCTCCCACATATTTCTACGATTAATTTGCGATCGAATGAACCACTTACATACGATACGAATTTCCCTTTGTCTCACGATAGTTTACTTATCCGAGGTTATGATCGTTGGTATCTCTGCATACCTAGTTCAACCTCGTTACCGATAAGTACTTTTTTCTCGTTCCCATGATATGTGATCCCTTGTGAGCCAGTCACATGCTTGCAAGCTAATTGGATGACATTTCACCGAGAGGGCCCCAGTATATCTATCCGTCATATGGATGGACAAATCCCACTCTTGATCCATGTGTTTCAACCAATACTTTCCGAACACTCAATGCCACCTTTATAGCCACCCGATTCGGTGTGGTGTTTGATGTCATCAAAGCATCCATCCGTAAAGGTGATATGCATGATCTCATGGTCGAAGGAATTAGGTTACTATGTATCAGAAAGCATATAGCAATTGAACTATTGAAATGACTTGATCTTTATGCTATGCTTATCTATAGGAGTATGTCCACCATATCATTCTCCTAACGATATGATCTTGTTGTTGATAACATCTCAATGTTCATGATAGGGAAACCACAATCATTAATCAACCAACAAGCTAGTGAAGTATAGAGGCTATACTAGGGACTTCAAATTAAGTTTACAAATCACACAAGTATTAATGTTTCCTTGTTAATACTATTCTAGCATGAATGTAAACATTTATCATAAACAAAAAGATATAATAATAACTATATTTATTATTGCCTCTAGGGCATATCTCCAACAGTCTCCCACTTGCACTAGAGTCATCTAATCTAGATTACATGGTAATATACCGAACACCCATGGCAGTTTGGTGTTGGTCATGTTTTGCCCTCGGGAGAGGTTTAGTCAACGGATCCGCCACATTCAGATCTGTGTACTTTGCAAATCTTTATATCCCCATCCTGGATATGTTCTCGAATAGCGTGAAAACGCAGCTTGATATGCTTCAGCTTCTTGTGTGACCTTGGTTCTTGCGCATTGGCTATGGCGCCCATGTTATCACAGTAGATAGACATTGGGTCCAGCGCACTAGGAACCACACCCAGCTGTAATGAACTCTTTCATCCATATCGCTTCTTGTGAAGCCTCCGGCAACCATGTATTCCGATTCATTGAAGATCTCGCCACAACGCTTTGCTTTGCACTCCTCCAGCTAACTGCACCATTCAAAATAAATACGTATCAGTTGTGATTTAGAATCATCCGGATCGGTGTTCCAACTAGCATCGGTGTAACCATTAACAACGAAATGTTCATCACCTCCATAATAAAGAACCATATCCTTAGTTCTTCTCAAGTACTTAAGGATGTTTTGATCATTGTCCAATGATCCACTCCTGGATCACTTTGATATCTGCTAGTTAAACTAACAGCATATGCAATGTTGGGTCTAGTACATAGCATGGCATACATTAGAGATCCTATGGCTGAGGCATAGGGAGTCTTACTCATCCTTTCTCTATCTTCTGCCGATGTCGGACTTTGAGTTTTACTCAAGGTCGTATTGGGCAACATGGGCAAGAACCCTTTCTTGCTTTCTTCAATTCCAAACCTCTTTAGAACTTTGTCCAAATATGTACTCTGTGACAATGATATTTGGCGTTTCGATCTATCTCTATAAATCTTTATGCCTAATATGTAAGCTGCTTAGCCAAGATCCTTCATTGAAAAAACTATTATTCAAATATTCCTTGACACTATTAAGAAGGTCTACATCATTCCCAATCAACAATATGTCATCCACATATAGTATTAAGAATGCTACAGAGCTCCCACTAACTTTCTTGTAAATACAAGCTTCTCCATAAGTTTGGATAAAACCAAAACTTTTGATCACCTTATCAAAACGTTGATTCCAACTTCGGGATGCTTGCTTCAATCCATAGATGGACCGTTGAAGTTTGCATACCTTGTTAGCATCTTTAGGATCGACAAAACCTTTGGGTTGCATCATATACAACTCTTCATCAATATCTCCATTGAGGAATGCTGTTTTGACATCCATCTGCCATATCTCATAATCATAATATGCAGCGATTGCTAACATAATCCTCACAGACTTTAGCTTCGCCACCGGTGAGAAAGTCTCATCGTAGTCAACTCCTTGAATTTGTCGAAACCCTTTTGCGACAAGTCGAGCTTTATAAAGATAATATTACCATCAAGATATGTTTTCTTCTTGAAAATCCATTTGTTCTCGACAGCCTTCCGCCATCCGTAAGTCCACCAAAGTCCATACTTGGTTTTCGTAGATGGATCCAATCTCGGATTTCATGGCTTCTTGCCATTTATTGGAATCTGGGCTCATCATCACTTCCTCATATGTCTCGGGGTCATCGTGTTGTCCACCAACATGACACTCATAACGGATCATACCAATCTGGAGTGTACGAGTTCTCGTTGACCTCAGGGCTCAGTAGCAACTTCAACAAGTTCCATGATCATCATCATTAGCTTCCTCTCTAATTGGTGCACCACAGAACTTCTTCCGTGCTGCGCTACTCGCAATTTCGAGAGAAGGTTCGACAACCTCGTCGAGTTCTACTTTCCTTCCAGTCACTTCTTTGAGAGAAATTCCTTCTCTAGAAAGGATCCATTCTTAACGAAGATTTTGCCTTCGGATCTATGATAGAAGGTATACCCAATAGTTTCCTTGTATCCTATGAAGACGCATTTTTCCGCTTTGGGTTCAAGCTTGTCCATGTAACTTCTTTACATAGGCTTCGCATCCCCAAACTTTAAGGCACGACAATTTAGGTTTCTTCCCAAACCATAATTCATACGGTGTCGTTTCAACGGATTTAGACAGTGCCCTATTTAAAGTGAATGCGGCTGTTTCTAATGCATAACCCCAAAATGATAGCGGTAAATCTGTAAGTGACATCATAGAACGAACCATATCTAAGAGAGTTCGATTACGACGTTCGGACACACCATTACGCTGCGGTGTTCCCGGCGGTGTCAACTATGAAAGTATTCCGCATTTCTTCAAATGCTCGACAAACTCGTAACTTAGATATTCACCTCCACGATCAGAACGTAGAAATTTAATCTTCTTGTTACGTTGATTCTCTACCTCACTTTGAAACTCCTTAAACTTCTCGAAAGTTTCGGACTTATGTTTCATGAAATAGATATACCCATATCTACTCAAGTCATCCGTGAAGGTAAGAACATAACGATAACCATCACGATGCTACACTCATTGGACCACACACATCGGTATGTATGATTTCCAATAAGTCGTAGCTCGCTCCATCATACCTGAAAATGGAGTCTTAGTCATTTTTCCCATCGACATGCTTCGCATCTTTCAAGTGATTCAAAATCAAGTGATTCAAGAAGTCCATCGAATGGAGTTTCTTCATACGCTTCACTCCAATGTGACCAAGGCAGCGATTGCCACATATAGGTCTAATTATCGCTGATTTCAAACGTTTAGCCTCAATGTTGTTGATATGTGTATTTCCACCATCGAGATTCAATAAGAATAGACCATCTATCAAAGGTGCATGTGCATAAAACATATTACTCATATAAATCGAACAACCATTATTCTACGATTTAAACAAGTAACCATCTCGCAATAAACAAGATCCCGATATAATGTTCATGCTTAACATGGCACTAAATAACAATTATTTAAGTATAAAACTAATCCCGATGGTAGATGAAGGGTAGCGTGCCGAGCGATCACATCAACCTTTGATCCGCTTCCCCACGCGCCGTCACCTCGTTCTTCGCTAGCTTCCATTTATTCTGCAAGACATTTGAAAGTTACAAATATGAGCAACCGAACCAAGATCAAATACCGAGCACTACTAGGAGTACTAGTGAGATACACATCAATAACATGTATATCGATATACCTTTCTTCTTGATGTTGCCGTTCTTCAAATCCGCCAAGTACTTTGGGCAATTCCGCTTCAAAGGACCTTCTCCCTTGCGGTAAAAGCACTCGGTTTGTGCTTGGGTCAGCCTTGGTCTTCTTCGCCCGCGTGGTAACTTTCTTACCACCCTTCTTGAAGTGTCCCTTTTGCTTAGACTTGCCTTTCTTGAGTTTGGTGGTCTTATTGACCATCAACACTTGGTGCTCTTTCTTGATCTCCACTTCTGCAGATTTTAACATAGCAAACAGTTCTGGCAACTCTTTGTTCATGTTCTGCATGTTGTAGTTCATCACAAAGTTCCTGTAACTTGGTGGCAATGACTGGAGGACACGGTAAATCCCCAAAGCATTTGGAATCACTATACCCAAGCTTTGAAGTTTGTTTGCGTGCCCAGACATCTTAAGCACATGCTCACTGATGGAGCTGCCCTCTTCCATCTTGCAGTTAAAGAACTTTTCGTAAGCCTCATAGCTTTCAATTGCGCATGAGTCTCAAAAATCAATTTGAGATCCTCGACAATATCATATGGGTCGACTCTTCAAACCTTTTCAAGCTCGATTCTAAACCATACAAGATAGCACCTTGAACTATGGAGTACTGATTCTTCCGAGCGAGGTAAACATTCTTTACTTCATCGGAAGCATCACCGCAGTGGGTCACCCAGTGCATCCAAAGACATAGGTCAAATTACCACCGTGAGGACAATCCTCAAATTGCGGAACCAATACGCAAAGTTGCTTACATTGTTTTTCAACTTTTCTTTCTCTAGGAACGCATTAAAATTGATGGTAGGGGCTGCCATTGATCTACAACATATTTGCAATAGTTTAGACTAAGTTTATGACAAATTGAGTTCAAATTAATTAATGAAATTAAATTAGGTGAAATCCCACTCAAAACAACATCCCTCACATTGTTTTAGTGATCACACGAACCAAATCCACTACATCAACACCGATCATCACGAGAGTTGATATAGTTTCAATGGCGAACAATCGTCATGTTCATCATATCTACTATACGATGCATGCTTTACCTTTCGGTGATCCGTGTTCCGAGACCATGTCTGTACATGCTAGGCTCGTCAAGATCAAACCTTAGTTTCTGCATGAGCAAATCTGGCTTGCTCACGTTGTATACACTTGCGTAATCTAACACCTGATCATCACGTGGTGCTTCGAAACAACAAGCTTTAGCAACGGTGCTAACTAAGGGCGAACACTTTATGACTTGAAATTGATGTGCATGAGGGATCATCTTATAATGCTACCGTCGTCTACCAAGCAATACAAGATGCATAAAGGATTAACATCACATGCAATTCAATAATATGTGATATGATATGGCCTTTATTCTTTGTGCTTCCGATCTCCATCTTCAAGCACGAACATGATCTCCATCATCACCGGCATTGCATCAAGTTCAATGACGCTTCACCATGGTTGTCGTCCACCGGCTTCAACTTTTACAACTACTTTGAATAGACACGCGGGTCTTAACATAAATTAAAGACAACCATATGGCTCCTGCCGGTTGCCAACTTACAATAAGGAACATTGCATACATCAAATATAATCACAATCATGGCCATATCACATCACTGCACACCCCTGCAAAACAAAGTTAGACGCCTCTACTTTATTTGCATATTTTACGTGGTTTGGGGCTTTCAATAAGTGTCGTTCTAACTTACGAACAAGAACCACAACATTGATACTACCATTGTTGATCACCCGTTGTAAATTGGATCTTAACTATGCTAGGAGAAACAGCCACCCTCAAAGCCACTTATGCAATACAAGTTGCATGTCAAGAGTGGAGCAAGTCTCATGAACGATGTCATGTAAGGTTAGCCCGGGCCGATTCATCCCAACATACCGCAAGATGCAAAGTACACAAAAAGCAATCGACAATAAAAGCATCAACGCCCACAATGACCATTGTGTTCTAATCGTGCAACAGATCTACATATAGACACGGCTCTGATACCACTGTAGGGGTTCGTAGCATGGAAAACAAAAAAATTTCTATCGCATACAAACAAACAAGCCAAGATCTATCTACTAGATTGTAGCAACGAGTCGATGGAATAACTTACCCTCGAAGATTCCAAACTGTTTAACGAGAGCGGATTCTCGTGGGTGATGTAGTCGTACTCTTTCCGATCTCAAGATCGTGTAGATCCTTCCGGCTGCGTTCAGCGCTTCCGCAGTCGGTCACACGTTCGGTACTCGACGAAGACCTTCCTCTCCCTTGTTCCAGCAGCGGAGGTTGTAGCACTCTCCTCGCGATTCCGGCAACTGGCGTGGTACCTAAGTAGAGGGAAATCCGAGGCTTCGCCTTAAGCCGAGCGAGTATGGTGGAGTATGAGAGGGATATTAGTGGTCTAGAGATTAGACACACCAATTATAAGGCTCTAAACCGCAGGCTAAAGCAATTAGAAGCTCTAAACCAAAACGGCTCTAAACCGGAGATTAGAGGATAGGAACTTGTGTGTAGAGGAGGCCCTGCCCTCCTTTTATAGGTGGAGGGGCTGGCGCGGAAGGGAGGAGTCCTCCCAACTCGCCTAGGCTGGCACGGCTTGGAGGAGAGGGACTCCTCCTCCAAGTTGGTTTCAACCTCCTCTTGCTTGTTTCCCACAGTTTCTGCTTTAGCTGTTTGACTTTCAAACCGCGGTTTGACTTTTCAGTTTGGAACAGCAAGAACACTTAGTACATGATGCAATCATTCAATGACACATTCATGTACCTCCCCGAGTGCCGGACAATCCGGAACCTTCTAGAACATTCCCGATGAAAACATCTAATCATTCCCGAACTCAAACGGGACTTTCCTTATATGAATCTTATTCTCCGGACCATTCCGGATCACCTCGTGATATCCGGATCCCATCCGAGACTCCTAAAACATTCGGTCTCTTTCTCATAATACCATAACTACTCAAAACAACGTCAGATCCTTAAGTGTGTCTCCTCACGGTTCGTGAATTATGCGACATGATCGAGACACTTCTCAACAATAACCAATAGATGAATCTGGAAATTCATATGGCTCCCACATATTTCTACGATTACTTTGCGATCGAATGAACCACTTACATACGATACCAATTTCCCTTTGTCTCACGATAGTTTACTTATCCGAGGTTATGATCGGTATCTCTGCATACCTAGTTCAACCTCACATCGATAAGTACTCTTTTCTCGCTCCTGATATGTGATCCTGTGACCCAGTCACATGCTTGCAAGCTAATTGGATGACATTCCACCGAGAGGGCCCAGAGTATATCTATCCGTCATATGGATGGACAAATCCCACTCTTGATCCATGTGTTTCAACCAATACTTTCCGAACACTCAATGCCACCTTTATAGCCACCCCACGGTGTGGTGTTTGATGTCATCAAAGCATCCATCCGGTAAAGGTGATATGCATGATCTCATGGTCGAAGGAATTAGGTTACTATGTATCAGAAAGCATATAGCAATTGAACTATTGAAATGACTTGATCTTTATGCTATGCTTATCTATAGGAGTATGTCCACCATATCATTCTCCTAACGATATGATCTTGTTGTTGATAACATCTCAATGTTCATGATAGGGAAACCACAATCATTAATCAACCAACAAGCTAGTGAAGTATAGAGGCTATACTAGGGACTTCAAATTAAGTTTACAAATCACACAAGTATTAATGTTTCCTTGTTAATACTATTCTAGCATGAATGTAAACATTTATCATAAACACAAAGATATAATAATAACTATATTTATTATTGCCTCTAGGGCATATATCCAACACACCCTGGCAGCACAAAGATGTACATGGACTTGAAAACACAATATTGGTGGCCGGGTCTGAAACGATATTGTGCCAAGTATGTATCGGAGTGTGATGTCTGCCGCAGAGTGAAAGCTGTCCATCAGAAACCTTTCGGTCTTCTACAGCCGTTGAAACCCCCGGAATGGAAATGGGAGAAAGTAGGGATGGACTTCATCACTGGTTTTCCTAGGTCGCAGAAGGGCAACAATGCAATCTTTGTTGTCATCGACAGGCTTTCTAAAGTGGCGCACTTCTTCCCCGTCAAGGAAACAATTTCTGGAATTCAGTTGGCTGAGCTCTATATCAAAAGAATTGTCTCTCTGTATGGGGTTCCGCTTGAGATCAGCCTGCACTGTGGGAGCATCTTCACTTCCAAGTTCGGGAAAGTTTCCAAAATGCTTTGGGAACAAAGTTGAACTTCAAAGACTTACCACCCTCAACAAGGACAAGTTGAAAGGATCAATCAGATTCGGAGGATATGCTTCGTGCTTGCGTCATCTCTTTTGGCATGAAGTGGGAGGAATGTCTTCCTTATGCTGAATTCTCTTACAACAATGACTTCTAGAAAAGTCTCAAGATGGCACCATTCGAGGCTCTCTATGGCCGCAAGTGCGAACTCCGATTGGTTGGTCGGTGTGAGAAAGAATTTGGTTTGGCCCGACATTGTAACTCAAGCGGAGGAGAAGGTGCATATCATTCTTGAAAATCTGAAGATTGCTCAAAGTCGCCAGAAGAGCAATTATGACAGGAAGCACACGGACATGGTGTATGCCCCTGGTGATCTCGTTTACCTTCGTGTCACTCCCATGAGAGGCACACACCGCTTTGGTATCAAAGGAAAGCTGGCTCCTAGATACATCGGTCCTTTCAAAATTCGTGGTAGAAGAGGAGAAGTTGCTTATGCTCTTGAGCTCCCGGAAAAACTCAAAGTCCATGATGTTTTCCACATCTCTCAACTCAAGAAGTGCTTCAAGGATCCCGGCAGGACCGTGGATCATGAGCTAATCGATCTCCAAGAAGACCTGTCTTATCAAGAACACCCCACAAAAATCCTTGAGACCGCAGAAAGAAGGACTCGCAACAAGTCCATCAAGTTCTGCAAGGTGCAGTGGTCGCACCATTCTGTTGACGAAGCCACTTGGGAGCATGAAGATGAACTCCGTGCCAACTATCCTACCCTCTTTGTGTCTTCTTCTTCTTCCTAGAATCTCGGGGCGAGATTCCTGTTTAGTGGGGGAGAGTTGTAGCATCCCATTTGTCTAACAACTGTAATGCTACTGGGTTTAGTAATATAATGGCTACTTCCTACATATAATTGTTGCATCATCATGATATCATGCTCATGTCATCATGCCACCTTGCATTTGAGCATCATACAAAAACCCTTTTTGTTTTGGTTCTTATCTCATATGCATTATTATTTGTATTTGCCTCTTGATATTGTATTTGGTTCTTGATATATTGTTAAATGCCCAAGTTGAGTTGGGGCATATCTTTTATTGACTCCACCACCCTTTCTTTCACCACTTTATAATTCCACCATCCAATTAATATGAGCTTTGCATTTTAAATGAGTTTACCTCTAGCTCATGTGGGTTGGGATGGATCCAATTCTTTTCCACATGCTCTCATCTTGGCATCATTATGTTTTCACATTATTGATATATGAGAGCCACATGGCCACCTTTGCATGCCCTGTGAGTGGGACCCTTTCTCCTAGCTTCCATATGGATTATTATGGAATTATGTTCATGTGGGATATTTTTGGGAATAATAAACATCTAGTGGAATAAACACACTAGCAAGCCCCAATTTTAATCAAATATGCTCATCTCCATCTAGTCCACTTGGGGCTTCCTTTTAAATTCTTTTGCTTGGCCTTACTCCACATTTGGGGATGCACATAAATAAATGCCATGGGATTATATTTTGTTTTCACAAGTTTAAGACATGGCATTTAATATTTATGCATGGCCCATGCAAAGTACCACCATATTCTAGTCTTTTGGGTTTTATTGAATCTTGGAGGGGATCATCTTCCATCTAGCTCTCTACCTCTTTTCCATGCTTGGTCTTGTGTTGGGTCATGTTACCACCTCACCCTCTCTCTTCTTGACTAGTTCTTGCTTGAGCTTGTTTTTGTTGCTCTTGCTTGAGCTTGCCAAGAGGAAGCCATCTCTCTTCCCCCCATCTATCCCTAAACCCTACCCCCTAATCACCATACCCCCTCTCCTATCTAAACCCTAAACCCCCCTCTCTCTCTCGGCCTCTCCCTTCCTCTCACCTAGCTGGCCCCACAATGCCACCTAGCTAACACCCAATCAAAACCCTAGCCGAGCCACCCCACCCCTCCTACCCTAGAGCTCAAACCCGAGCCTCCCTCTCACCCTAGCTCCTAACCAAGACAAACCCGGGCCTCTCTCCCTACCCTCTTCCTTCTCTTTGCCTGACCTGCCCCACCCCGAGCTCCCTCCTCCCTGGCCCACCTGGCAGCCCCATCCTCCATACCTAGCTACCCCCTGCCCGATCACGTGAGGTGGTGAAAAGGTGACGCCACCTTCCCTCCCCACGCCATCTACCTTTCCCCCTGTCCTTATCTACTCCCTTCCCCCCTCTCTGCCTCGCCAGATCTCCCCAGGGCCCTGCCCCTTCCCTCTCTCTTCCACGCCACAGCCACACCGACGCTGGCCACCATCGGCTCCCTCTCGTCTACGTCGATCCAGGAGGCGGGCGTGGTTGTTGGGCGTCGAGGAAGAACGAGCCGAGCGCCAGCGACGCCCCTGTACCCGACGACGCGGAGGAGAAGGCCCAGGAGCGCCGGTACCAGCGCGACACCGACGCAAACCCTAACCGCCGGTGCGCCAACCTCGCCGACGATCGCGACCACCCCGAGCCCCGTCGACCACACCAACGCGGTGAGCCTCCGTCCCACGGCAAGGTCCGCCTGCCGCTTCTGGTCGCGGCGTGCGTTCGCGAGCACTCTCAGGCACGGCGGCTGCCCGGCTTCGCTCCCACGCGCAGACCCTATCTAGCCGTGCCCCCTACCGAACAACTCCCCCACCGTGGCCGGTGGTAGCCGCCTCACGCTCGCCCGACGGTCGCGGGTTCAACTCGCGCCAGCGTATCATGCTCAGCATCTGTCTGCGTCGAGAAGAAGCAGCGTGGTACTTTTCCACAAAACCCCTGCCTTTTGCGCTCAACCCGGTCCCGGACCGCACATGTCGCCCAATCGGGCGCCTGCCGTGTGGCCCCGAGGCTGTCGTGGCCCCACCTGTCATGCACGTGGGCTAGCTGAGCCGCGGTGACCACAAGTTTTTCTGCGCGCGTGGCCCTGTGCTAGCTCTGTCCCCACCTGTCAGTGTCTGTGGTTAGAATTGAGTGAGCAGCAAAAGGTTTTCTGGTTGTCTGTTTTTATTCAAATCTATTTCAAATTAATTCAAATTCAAAATTAAATCTGTTTTCAAATAACTTTTAAAATACAAATCCAAATAATGCAAATAATATATGATTTTGAATCAGGAAAATGTGAGGATTCCAAATATGCTATTCAAATTACATTTTGCACATTTATAATTCCAAGTTGAGTAAAATTACATAAAATGCCCCTTGACTTAATTAATTAATAACTTTTGTTTTATAACTCCGAATTTAACAAATGATATGTCTAAAATGATTAGCTCGACGAGACCTTTCTGTTTATGCTATCCATGACTTAAATTGCAGCATGCATCATACAAATATAATGTAAACAGCAACTATTATGATGATAAAATGTGGCCAAAACTCAACAAAATGTTGATTTCTTGTATTCTACACCTCACCCATGCCATGCAACTTGTGCATCATTCATCATGGCATGATTGTTTGCTTGACGCATGTTATTCCTATGCTGGTGCACTTTATTTATGTTGGCCCTTGTTTGTTTGGTTCTTCTTCGAATAGACTCTGAGCAGGGGATATATCAAGAGAACCAGGAGCACTACCCAGATCCTTCTCTCGCTTCAACTGAGTTTCCAGGCAAGCACTACCACATGCTTGCATACATACAGTACCTATTGCCTCTATCTTATTCTTGCATCATTGAGTCGCGATTGCATTAAATTGAATCCCAAGTATTGCATAGCCTTTACTTTTAAACCCCACCAAGCTTGTTCCTCCATCCCATGAGCCATTACTACAGGAGTTGTTTGAGCCATGCGAGTCGTAGAACAGCATGTGTAGGGTATGTGAGTGTCTGTTGGATAACGAGGTACCTAAACAACTTAACCTGAGTAGTAATGGGATAACTAATGAAAGTGGCACCGGTGAGCAATATCTGCTATTTGGTTTTTCCTGCTCACTTGTGTCCCATAGGACCCCGAGTACTTGATTCCTGTTCCTTGATTATTCGCGCTATCCACATCCGGGAGGCTTATGGGACCCCCCTGAGCCAGATCTTGATTCAGTCTTATTTCTTGGGGCCACAAACTAGTTTGAGGTTTTGTTTACTATCCTGTACTTATGCCATGCTTTACTGCTTTATTGTGCGAGGAGAGCACTGTCGCTTAGGTAAGCGGAGTGTTTTCATGTATCGACAAGCCCAGTCACATTTTCGGTTCCCAGTCGTTCTGACCATCGCAAACCTTGAGTCCGTCTCAAGTCACTAACCGTTGCGGGTAGCTTAATGGGGTGGCCTGAAATATTTCAATCCTGTGATTGCATTGTCGTGAAGGCCTCGTTGGGTTTTGATTTGGTTTTTCCGAGGTTGATCGAGTGTGTGTTGCTATTTGTGCACCCCTGCAAGATAAAACTTTTTGAAAGCCGTGTCTGCGGTTATGGACAACTTGGAGCACAGTTTCTTGATCATAGACAAGCATAACTAAAGTACCGCTTTTAATTTGACTAAGTAACTGACTAGTAAATAGTGCAACACTCATGGAATGGTTAATAAAATTGCCAACGGATGGGGGGTTGTTAAATCCGCCTCGTTGGTGTTTAGGAGGAGGATGGATCTGTGGATATTACTGTTATAACTGTTGTCATTAATTCACGGACATCCGTCTATCTTTGGTTAGGCGGATGGTTAGCGAGTATCTATAGAACTGTTAGGATTTATCTTTTGCTGCAATTGCGTCACCCAGGTTTTGTCCCCTTTAGAGGCATAAAGACTTGCTGAGTACCCCTAGGGTCTCACACGATAAATTATTGGTTCAGATGAACAGGTACACTCGCAAGATGGATACTGGGTGGAGGAGGCTGATGATGTGGGCAACGATCGTTCGGTGTAGAGATTCCGGGAACGGGGATCCGTGAGATCTGTGGGCGGGATGTGCTTATTTATGGGGCATCTTATGCCGATTTGCTTCTTATCCGTACTCGGATCTTGTTTGCCGCTTCCGCCTGATACTCTAATGTGTGATTGTGGCATCCCGCAAAACCACTACTAGAAAATCGCGTTGAATTTGTGCATTGCATCGTCATCATCATGCATTGTTTGCCAAAACTATGTTTGCAAAACCCGTCTTTGTTTTCTAAACGCCCATCTTATTCAAACTCCAAAACCTAGGGGCTCCGGAGTATTTTGTTTTGTTGCATTCGGGTTGCAAACGGCCCAATGAAATTAAATAAAAGATTTAATTTATTTTAGTAGGGGCAGTCGAACGGGCCGAGTAGACCCGAACGACCGCCCCAGTTTTTCTAATCGGTCCACCCCAACCTGCCCCTCTAATTCCTAAACCTACCCAAATTCCTACCCAACCTACCCTCCACCTCACTCCCACCAATCCAGACCCGCCACCTCACCCTCTCCCCTCCCCCTAACCAATCTAAAACTGCCACCTAGCCTTCCCCCCTTCTCTCTCTCCTCACAGCCTCCTCTCAACACCTGCACTCAACCCAGCACGCTACACGCACCCTTCCCTGCCCATCGCAAGCACACACGCACACACGACACGCAGCACGCACCCATCCCACCAACCCTGCTGGCCCCACCCGGTCCCACCTCTCTCTCTCTCCCCTCCCCACGCTCTCTCTCGCCGCGCAGCGCCCCTGGCCGCCGCCCGAGCACCCCATCACCGCCTTGCCTCCTGCTCATGGCGTGGCCACTGGCCCCCTCCCGTGCCGCCGTCAGGTCCTCCGGCTACCCACCCCTTCACCGCCGGCCTCACCGCCCCGTGCTTTCCTCCCGGGCTCTCCTCCCAGCCCTCCGTGACCCGTCAAGCTGCCGCCGCACTCCAGCCAAGGCCCCATCCCGCACCCGCTCCCTCTCCCACCACCTCTCCTCCTGGTCCCGCCACCACCGCCGCCCGGAGCCCGCCACCATGAGCCCAGTTCGCCAGCGTGGGTTCCATAGCCGGCCGCGTCCTCCGCCAGCGTCAGGCCCGGTGTTCTCCCCGCGGCCGCCCTACCGCTACCGGCCGCCTCTCCTCCGCCCGAGTAGCGTCGCCATCGCCAGCTCGCTCGCCTCGCGCGGACTCCGACACACTGCAACCGCCATGCACCGCCTTCCCAGCCACTGCGCGTGCGGCCCTTCGCCCGGCAGCTGTGCTTTTCCCAAGCCCTGCGCAGGCGCCGGTCGCGATCTTGGTGAACCAGCGGGCTGCCTCCTCTCAGACCAGCGGTGGGCCCGCCGGTGTAGGCTTGATTCAGCGAAGACGCGTTGCGAGGGCGTATGATGGTTGGAGACTACCTAATCAAGTTCTACATCGACAATCAAGTGGAATTCGGGTACTTCATCGAGGGAACTAGGGGCGATGACAGACGACAAGATCCACCTCCCGAGCGGCGAACCCCTGGATACCAAGAGCTACATGACCACCAAGACCCGATGACCATGAGCTCCACTACAGCAGAACCCGACAAGATCTCCGGCGTTGGGGTACACTGAAGATGACCGGAAAGAAACCAACGACAAGTGCTACCTCATGGAAGCGAACTTCATCGCCATCCGGTAGGAGACCGTGCCATCGGACGCCAAGATCGCCACGCGAGCCAAAGGTCGCGAACGCCAAGCTCTTCCGAGAACCCGATGCCCGACGCCGGCGAGTACTCCTTCATGGAACGCCGAGACTCCCGAACCGAGGCGATCCGTGCCAAGGCCGTCAAGATCGCCACCAAACGCGAAGTCCTTCTCCCGGAACTCAAGATCTGCCCGTTCATGCGGCGAGAACGATCCGCCGAGCCGAACGTGAACCTGGACCCCAGATCCGCAACCGAGAACCACCCGAACCCGGAACCCCAAGATCGTCGAGGCCCCCCTCGATGTGTGACCCTTTTCCTCGAACCCTATTTTATAACATAACAACTTGTTGCACATTTAATTGTCATCTCGCATGCATCTTGTGTGGTTTGGGGCCTTTTGCCGATTCACCTAATAATTAAATATGGGGCCCATATGGGCAAATCTATCCTTATATTGGCCTCATTTAAACTTGTGTAGCGAACCGGTGATATCTTTTGCCTTGTTAAACAACATTTAAATTGGGCTTTCTAAATAACATGCACCACCTAAGTAAATGTCGGGACCCGTTCCGCTTAACTGACCTAATTGCATCGCTGCTTTGCCATGCCATACATCATGCATGCATCATGCCGATCTTTTGCCGTGTATTAAATATCGCATCCGGTGTTTCTTCTAGCGTTTTGCTTCTTCGCGGATAAGGCCGTTGAGTTGATGTGAGCTTCGCCCCGATCTTCGGTTGAACCTTCGACAATGTTTTCAGGCGAGCATCTCCCCCTTTCTACCCATCTTACTTTATAGTAATTTACTCTGCTGTTGATCCATTGCTATCTCGAAAGGCGATGCTCTAGTTTTCGTACCGTGAAATCCCTTGCAGCCCTATATTGCCTTGGACACATCCTATTACCTGTTGTTTGGTAGATAGTTGGACTTGCGCGTCGTAGTTGCTTGCTCAAGTGCTGATGGGAGTCGTCATATGCCACAGTTGCTGATGTATTGCCGCATGTTGATGTTGGAGATGATTCTAGTTTTACTTATCGTCACTTTACTTTCTGTTTAACAACTAAAATTGAATAAGCAGAGGCATCGGTGGGTGATAGATAATATTTGGTTTCGAGCCCACTTGTGTCCCGTAAGACCCCGAGTACTTGATACCTGTTCCTTGATTTTTGCGCGCTATCCACATCCGGGAGGTATATGGGACCCCCCTGAGCCAGAGCTTGATTCAGTCTTATTTCTTGGGGCCACAAACTAGTTTGAGGTTTTATTTACGATCCTGTACTTATGCCATGCTTTACTGCTTTATTTACGATTGTGCGACAGATAGCACACTGTACTGTTTAGGATCGGGACACGATTCCGCGGTGTCGACAAGCCCCGTTTGGGGTTCCCGATCGTTCACCAGTATACCCAAAGACCTTGAGGCCGTCTCGAGCTTGTCTACTCCGTTATGATTCTACTTAAGGGTGGCCTGAAATATTTCAATCCTGTGATTGTTCATCGTGAAAGCCTCGGGTTTTGATTTGGTTTTTCCGAGGTTGATCGGCGTGTGTTGCTATTGGTGCACCCGGGTAAAACTTTTCAAAGCCGTGTCCATGGATATGGACGACTTGGAGCACAATCTCGATCATAGACAAGCATAACTAAAGTTTTGCTATAAATTTGACTTATAATGACTAGTAATCAGCTCCACTACAACGGAATGGCTAATTAATACGCCCACAATTGCTTGTTTGGCTTGTCGCCATGCGACAATTGTACTGCTAGTAAGTATTGCAACTTCAACGAAATGGCTGAATAAAAGTACCAACAACTGCTGGGTTTTGGGTTTATCTCATGCTATCAGATGTCGATTAGTAATTGCAACTACAACGGAATGGTTAACTAAAAGTGCCCACTGTTTACTTTATCGGACGATTATCTAAACCGACTAGTAAAGTGCCGCAACTATAATCGAATAAGTAAACTGCCAACCGTGTGAGTTCTCGGTTGACTTCCTCGTTGGTCTCGAGGGGAAATATCGATGGGTTTGTTTGGTGTTAGCTTGTTGGATCCGGTTAGGTCATTCTCATCCCTCTCGATATCCGCCATTGTATCGAGTCTCTATAGGTTGTTTAGTGCATCTTTGCCGCCGATCCACCATACCTATGTAGGCGAGGACCGCCGAATTCTAGCCTCGCCGTGTACTGGCCTCAGTACTGACGCTCCTTCTTTGTTTTCTGCTTTGCCCTTTGTCGGCACCTCTTTGTTAAGCAGGTTTTGAGATCGACGCCGTTAAGGGGTTACCGTTCCGGCTTGGCCTGGGCAGGGTTATGGACGCCATTGGTTATTCTTCAGGGCTCTTAGCCCCATTTGCATCTTGTCCGTAGTTGGACGCTATATCGTTTTCAAGGTGATTTGGATCTTTGTATATTATATCTGTATTCTTGACTCGTTGAGTCTCTGTTATATATATCTGTTCTGTGGGTCCCATCGAGGACTGTTGTGTAATGTTATTACTTCGTTTTCCACCCTGCGAAAGTGCTGGTGGCACCTTTGAATCGTTTCTATGCGGGTTTGGTGAATTTTGCCCAAATTTGCATAGGTCCGATTCTGAGGGTGTTACAGAGTGGTATCAGAGCTCAGCAGTTGCGATACCCCACAAGTCCAGCCTGTAGGATAACCTAGCTAACGGCCGAAGTAGAGTGTCAAAACTATTTTCGGAAAATCGGTTGGATAGTTCTGATTAGGTCTAATTTTACTCCTTACCCCTCTGCTGTTCTCCTCTTACTCTACGTGATTTGAATCCGCTCTCGTCCCTTTTCTTCGAGTCCAGGAATTCTCGTGGTTGGGTTTCCGTCGTACCTTTAGGGTTTCGCTTCCTCCTTTGGTAACGGTGTTCTACCATCCGGTCTTCATGTTATCCGAGGAATCCGTCTACGGTGTTACCATCCTGTATTCCTTGTTTGTTCCTTCCGGTGTTTTCCGACGCAACGACATCTCTACCCCAGCTCGCGCAGTCTGCATCACTCCTTGATCCGAACCTCTCGCCGAGATCTTCACGAATCCAGGGTTGGTTGCATAATCTGTATTCGGTACATAGTAATGTTTGAGTGCGGGATGGAGTCGCGACCATACCACTACTCTTATCATTCGCTTGTGTACATTGAATGGTGGATCGATGCAACTTTACTCCATCCTGAAGTTAGAGGTGGCCTTACCTTTAACTTCGACCGTTGTTTATCCGGTGCTCTCGACGAGCAGGGACAACGACCTCTTGTTAGTGGTGTCGAGGATCTACACACGGCGAAGACGGAGAACGCCGACCTTCCTTCCGGTACCATGAGGCGGATCTCGAGGGCGAGATCCATTGTTAGTGGTGTCGTATTGTGGCATCCCGCAAAACCACTACTAGAAAATCGCGTTGAATTTGTGCATTGCATCGTCATCATCATGCATTGTTTGCCAAAACTACGTTTGCAAAACCCCTCTTTGTTTTCTAAACGCCCATCTTATTCAAACTCCAAAACCCCGGGGCTCCGGAGTATTTTATTTTGTTGCTATCGGTTTGCAAACGGCCCAATGAAATTAAATAAAAGATTTAATTTATTTTAGTAGGGGCAGTCGAACGGGCCGAGTAGACCCGAACGACCGCCCCAGTTTTTCTAATCGGTCCACCCCAACCTGCCCCTCTAATTCCTAAACCTACCCAAATTCCTACCCAACCTACCCTCCACCTCACTCCCACCAATCCAGACCCGCCACCTCACCCTCTCCCCTCCCCCTAACCAATCTAAAACTGCCACCTAGCCTTCCCCCCTTCTCTCTCTCCTCCTCTCAACACCTGCACTCAACCCAGACGCTACACGCACTTCCTCCTGCCCATCGCACAAGCACACCACACACGACACGCAAACGCACCCACCCCACCAACCCTGCTGGCCCCACCCGGTCCCACCTCTCTCTCTCTCCCCTCCCCACGCTCTCTCTCGCCGCGCAGCGCCCCTGGCCGCCGCCCGAGCACCCCATCACCGCCTTGCCTCCCTGCTCCGCCTCGTGGCCCGCCGCCGCTGCGGGCCCCCTCCCCGTCGCCGCCGTCAGGTCCTCCGGCTACCCACCCCTTCACCGCCGGCCTCACCGCCCCGTCCCCGTGCTTTCCTCCCCAGGCTCTCCCTCCCACGCGCAGCCCTCGGCGACCGGCCACCGGCCGCTCCTCGCACTCCGCCGCCAGCCAGCGCCCCCCCATCGCGACCCGCTCCTCTCTCCCACCACCTCTCCTCCTGGTCCCGCCACCACCGCCGCCCGGAGCCGCCGCCGCCTCGCGAGCCCGAGCTCCGCCCGCGCCAGCGTGGGTTCAGCGCCAAGGCGCGCGTCCTCCGCCCGGTGCAGCCCCTGCTCCTCCCGCCCGCCGCCTCTACTACCGCCTCTCCTCCGGCCCGAGCAGCGTCGCCACTGCGGCTTCTCGCTCGCCCCCGCCGCTGCGGCTCGCCGGCGGACTCCGACACGCTGCAACCCGCGCGCTTCCGTTCCCGGCCACTGGCGTCGCGGCGGCGCCCTCTGCCCGGCTGTGCTTCCCCACGCTCCCACAGGCCCGCCGGTCGCGATCTTGGTGAACCCATGGCTGCCTCCCTCTCTGCAGGCGGTGGGCCCGCCGGTGTAGGCTTGATTCAGCGAGAAGGCGTTGCGGAGGCGTATGATGGTTGGAGACTACCTAATCAAGGTCTACATCGACAATCAAGTGGAATTCCGGGTACTTCATCGAGGGAACTAGGGGCGATGACGCCGTATCGACAAGATCCACCTCCCAGAGCGGCGAACCCCTGGATACCAAGAGCTACCGGCGACCTGACCAAGACCGGACCCCGATGACCATGAGCTCCACTACAACAGGGAACCCGACAAGATCTCCGACGTTGGGGTACACCGAAGATGACCGGAAAGAAACCAACGACAAGTGCTACCTCATGGGCGAGAACTTCATCGCCATCCGAGTAGGAGACCGTGCCATCGGACGCCAAGATCTGCCACGCGGAGCCAAGGTCGCGAACGCCAAGCTCTTCCAGAACCCGATGCCCGACGCCCGGGCCGTACTCCTTCATGGAACGTCGAGACCCCCGAACCCGGAGACGATCCCGTACCCGAAGGCCGTCAAGATCGCCACCAAACGCGAAGTCCTTCTCCCCGGAACTCAAGATCTGCCCCGTTACCGCGAGCGAGAGAACGATCCCGCCGAGTCCGAACCGTCGAACCCTGAGACCCCAGATCCACGAACCCGAGAACCACCGAACCCGGAACCCAAGATCGAGCCCCTCGATGTGTGACCCCTTTTCCTCGAACCCTATTTTATAACATAACAACTTGTTGCACATTTAATTGTCATCTCGCATGCATCTTGTGTGGTTTGGGGGCCTTTTGCCGATTCACCTAATAATTAAATATGGGGCCCATATGCGGGCAAATCTAGCCTTATATTGGCCTCATTTAAACTTGTGTAGCGAACCGGTGATATCTTTTGCCTTGTTAAACAACATTTAAATTGCGGGCTTTCTAAATAACATGCACCACCTAAGTAAATGTCGGGACCCCGGTTCCGCTTAATCTGACCTAATTGCATCGCACCTTTGCCATGCCATCCATCATGCATGCATCATGCCGATCTTCTGCCGTGTATTAAATATCGCATCCGGTGTTTCTTCTAGTGTTTTGCTTCTTCGCGGATAAGGCCGTTGAGTTGATGTGAGCTTCGCCCCGATCTTCGGTTGAACCTTCGACAATGTTTTCAGGCGAGCATCTCCCCCTTTCTACCCATCTTACTTTTATAGTAATTTACTCCTGCCTGTTGATCCATTGCTATCTGAGTTGCGATGCTCTAGTTTTCGTACCCGTGAAATCCCTTGCAGCCCTATATTGCCTTGGACACATCCTATTACCTGTTGTTTGGTAGATAGTTGGACTTGCGCGTCGTAGTTGCTTGCTCAAGTGCTGATGGGAGTCGTCATATGCCACAGTTGCTGATGTATTGCCGCATGTTGATGTTGGAGATGATTCTAGTTTTACTTATCGTCACTTTACTTTCTGTTTAACAACTAAAATTGAATAAGCAGAGGCATCGGTGGGTGATAGATAATATTTGGTTTCGAGCGCCACTTGTGTCCGTAAGACCCCGAGTACTTGATACTGTTCCTTGATTTTTGCGCTATCCACATCCGGAGGTATATGGGACCCCCGAGCGAGCTTGATTCATCTTATTTCTTGGGGCCACAAACTAGTTTGAGGTTTTATTTACGATCCTGCTTATGCCATGCTTTCGCTTTATTACGATTGTGCGACGGATAGCACCTTTGTCTTGTTTAGGATCGGGACACGATTCCGCGGTGTCGACAAGCCCCGTTTGGGGTTCCCAGTCGTTCACAGCCGTATACCCAGCACCTTGAGGCCGTCTCGGAGCTTGTCTACTCCGTTGCGGATTCTACTTAAGGGGTGGCCCCCTGAAATATTTCTGAATCCTGTGATTGTTCAGTCGTGAAAGCCTCGTTGGGTTTTGATTTGGTTTTTCCGAGGTTGATCGAGCGTGTGTTGCTATTGGTGCACCCCGGCCGGGTAAAACTTTCTGAAAGCCGTGTCCGCGGATATGGACGACTTGGAGCACAGTATCTCGATCATAGACAAGCATAACTAAAGTTTACTGCTATAAATTTGACTTATAATGACTAGTAATCAGCTCCACTACAACGGAATGGCTAATTAATACTGCCCACAATTGCTTGTTTGGCTTGTCGCTTGCGACAATTGTACCTGGCTAGTAAGTATTGCAACTACAACGAAATGGCTGAATAAAAGTACCAACAACTGCTGGGTTTTGGGTTTATCTCATGCTATCTGTATCTGATTAGTAATTGCTGCAACTACAACGGAATGGTTAACTAAAAGTGCCCACTGTTTACTTTATCAGGACGATTATCTAAACCTGACTAGTAAAGTGCCGCAACTATAACTGAATAAGTAAAACTGCCAACCGTGTGAGTTCCTCGGTTGACTTCCTCGTTTGGTCTCGAGGGGGAAATATCAGGATGGGTTTGTTTGGTGTTAGCTTCAGGTTGGATCCGGTTAGGTCATTCTCATCCCTCTCTGATATCCGCCAGTGGTATCGAGTCTCTATAGGTTGTTTAGTGCATCTTTGCCTGCCGCCGATCCACCATACCTATGTAGGCGAGGACCGGAATTCTAGCCTCGCTGTCTTGGCCTCGATCGACGCTCCTTCTTTGTTTTCCTTTGCCCTTTGTCGGCACCTTTTGTTAAGCGGTTTTGAGATCGGCGCGTTAGCGTGGTTACCCTTCCGGCTTGGCCCGGGCAGGGTTATGGGCCATTGGTTATTCTTGAGGCTCTTAGCCCCATTTGCATCTTGTCCGTAGCTGGACGCTATATCGTTTTCAAGGTGATTTGGATCTTTGTATATTATATCTGTATTCTTGACTCTTTGAGTCGCTGTTATATATATCTGTTCTGTGGGTCCCATCGAGGACTGTTGTGTGATGTTATTACTTCGTTTTCCACCCGCACGAAAGTGCCTGGTGGGCACCTTTGAATCGTTTCTATGCGGGTTTGGTGAATTTTGCCCAAATTTGCATAGGTCCGATTCTGAGGGTGTTACAGTGATGTATGAGGAGATATCCTAAACTATTATATCTATCTAGGTCATTTGAATCTTGCCGTATGGCGTTGCTATATTTCCTTTCTTTTAGATGGAATGGCTCTGATGTACTATTGTATGGTGTCTTGCATACATACTCATTTGTGTATGTAGTTGATCCCTTCGCATGCCGATTACGCCTCCCGTACTTGTCCCGATGATTGGAAATGGTTGGGACGGCCGAAAGGTCTACCTGTGAGTGGCATTTGGGCCCCACCGTACTATTTCAACCATTTCCGCTCATCCAAGCTTGTATCTAGGAGCGTAATTCACCGAGGTAGTTACAAAATTACTCAAGAAAACTAAACAAACTAATCAAAGCAAACAAAAACTGAGACGCGCCAAGAACAACACAACTGTGCATGAAACGATAAAAATGAAGCGTCTAGACAGACCTGAGCTTTTTATTGAAGAAGAAGGGGATGCCTTGGGCATTCCCAAGCTTTGACGCTTGTACCTCTTGGATATTTCTTGGGGTGACACCATTGTGGCATCCCCAAGCTTGAGCTTTTGTCCATTCTTCATCTCATTGCATCATTCTCTCTTTACACCTGAAATTTTTCTCCACAGAATCTTCATTAGCAACATTATTGTATTTAAAAGATATTACACCTCTGGCAAAGCTTTGAAACAACAAGGCTTTTCACTAAAAACACAAGCTATTGTAGTAACCCCTTCAAAAATCTCAATTCACCTAAAGAGAACTCAAAAAGGAATCAATAAGAAGCAAATGCAAATAATGTTAGAAATCTCTCAAAACAGACCAGCAGGTAGAAATCTATTTTTTTGAACATCTTAGGTTGCTCAAATAAAAAAGTGTTGAACTAACAAAAGTTATCTAACATACTGGGGGATTTATTCGTAAATTGTTAGCTCAATCCGAGTTACAGAGCCTCCTCACGAAATTGTTTGGTGGAGGACAGAAATCTGTTTCGGGACAGCAACTCCCAGAATCTTACTTCCCTCTCATTAGAGGTCATTCTTGGCACAAAAAGCAAAAAAAGATAAGGAGAGGTCATTACAGAAGTAATAATTTCCAAGACTCAAGGAAACTCTTAGGTTATCTCCCAACAAGTACTTTTCTTTAATGCCTTTAAGTTAGGCAGAAGAAGCAAGAAGAATCAAGTATTTTCAAATGAAGAATTGCCCCTCTTGTTCCTTCTTTTCTTACCTTTCTTTTTCTCTTTAGGGAAGATATGATTTCTTACTGGAGGAGAAAAGTGCATAATGCCTTTTCCAACATCTATTACTGCCCCAAGGTGTTTCAGTAGAGATCTTCCAAGTGTGATATGTCCTTTGTCTACACATTCAATAACAAGATAATCAAGAGACACCATTTTTCCCGAGATTTTTGTAAACACACCATCAGCTATTCCAATGGGTAATATAGTGGCATTGTTGGTAAGAGATATTTCCTCTCCTCCTCCAGAAGCCCCAAAGACTCAAGGAATCATAAATATCTTTAGGCATGAGACAAAATTCGACATGATATCACAATGAGCATCAAAAGTGTAGTATTTATATAGACTTGATTGTGGGAAACCACTTTGAAGGCTTAGAATTTATGGGAATATAATCATAGTAAGCCCTAAGAGTGTGATAGCAAATATTCATAGCAGCAATGCTAGTCTCAAGAGTGTTCAACGGCAAAAAATTGTGAAAGAGGAATCGGACTTGCGGTGTACCATAAATCATGATTAATTTTTTATGGCATAAAAGCTTCATCCTCAAGACATAGAAAAAAATGTTTCTCAACAACATCAAAATCATATCTATAACGAAGAGCAATACATGGTAGAAACTATCAATAACCAAACCGAGACTCACCTTAGGCTCGGTTTCTCTCTAGTAGATTCTAGACCAAGCTTCTTTAAAACTTTCTTCACTTTTTTGCTTAAAAGTGGAGATTTCTACCATAGGTGAAATAAAGATTGGTCCAAAACCAGACATGGTAGCAATTAGAACAGGAACTATTTTTTGTATTTTGAAAGAGCAAGCAAACAAAACTAGATTAATTTTTTTTGAGGTTTTTTGAAAAGAGGCAAACAAAACCAAGCAAAGGAAACAAAGCAAACTAAAAACAAAGTAAAGAGAAAGGAAGTGAAGGACTGCCCTTGTGAAGACGCCCTTAGCCTCCCCGGCAACGGCGCCAGAAAAGCTTGACGACTGTCTACGCAGAGCCTATTAGGAACCCCAAGAGCAATGTGTGAAGCAGCAAGAAGCAAGTTTTCCCTCAGTTGAGACCGGGGTTATGGAATCAGAAGGAGGAAGGAAACGTCGCACAGGTGTTGCAAGAAACGCAGAGACCTGCACAACACAAACTCAAGACTTTGCCCCAATGAATAGTGAGGTTGTCAAGCTCATCGGTTTGCTGTAACAAAGCATTAAACATATAGTGTGGAAGGTAATAGTTTGCAGCAAGTAAACAAGTAACAGTGGAAGATGTATCAATGGTAAAGATTGGACCGGGGTCCATAGTTCACTAGAGGTGCTCTCCTTAGATAAATAACATGGCATGAAGGGTAAACAAATTACAGCAGGGCAATTGACAGGAACTGAGCAAGGCATAACAATGCAATTACTAGTAAGAAAGATCCTATGAGATTCGATTGGGCAATACAACAAGATACATAGACCGCCATCCAACTGCATCTATGACTAGAAGTCCACATATACAACCGAAGAGATTTCTGTCACTTTTCTTGGAAACTAGAGGCATGAACCCACTATCGAGCATAAATACCGCCTCTTGGAGTCACTAGCAACTACTTGGACAAGATAGCTACTAACAACGGAGAGCATGCAAGATCACAAACAACACATACATGATAGAATCATAAAGACAAAACCATTAATCAAAACAACATAATAATCTCAATATCCATCGGATCCCCGCAAACACAACATGCATGATTACAAATAGATTAGATCTTGATCATGAACGGAGCTCACAAGATCTATACATGAAAGCACAAAGGAGGAGATACAACCATCTAGCTACTACATGGACCCATAGTCCAAGGTGGAACTACTCACGCATCATACCAGAGAGAAGGCCTCCGGGATGATCTTCCCTCCGACAGGGTGCCGGGAAGAACTTTAGATCCCCCCCCCCCCATCTAGGAACGATGGTGGCGGCGGCTACAGACGGTTTCGTGGATATTTGATCGGGTTCCTAGGATTTCTGCATCAGGGGCTTTTTATAGGCGAAGGGGGAGACCGGGGAGGCGGCCAGGGTTGGCAAACCCTAGCCAGGCATGGGGATGGGCCCACCCACGCCTGGGGTGGGTCTGGCCCCCTGGCTGGCCCCTTCGGCTCTCCTCTGAACTTCTTGTTCCCCACGGAAAGTTATTGACTTTGACGTTTGTCCCGTCCAATTCCGAGAATATTTCTTTACTAACTTTTCTGAAACTAAAAACAGCAGAAAACATGCATCTTGCAATGTTACAACTTGTTAATAGGTTGGTAGCAGAAAACATGTAAAAAGCATCTCAAAGTGTAAACAACCAAAACAAAGTAGATACAAAACAAGCATGAAGTATCAAAAATTATAGATACGTTTCCAACGTATCAGTTATGCAAAAGTTTTTAGGGCGAGGCCAACGCAAAGCGGAACCGGATCCTCTAACGTTGAGGAGGAAAGTCAGCGCAAACTAAGAAGTAAAATCAGGCGACTGTAGCTTAAATACCCCATTATGTGCTGTAATTAAACACTGTGGACAATTATTATAGACATAAAAAATTTAAACTAAATTTTATTACACCTGCATGTAATTAATCTAAATCCATGACATGATTTTGTGTTAGACAAATTAATTTAGGCCATTTTGCTCTTAATCATACCCGTTTAAAGAAGGAAAGTTATAGAAATGTAGCTTCTCTAATTGCTTGTGTAAGTTAGAGAAATGATTGAGGATATATGCATCAGCTCGCTAGACGGCTTAGTACATTTTAGAATAGATCGACCAGGTTCCAGTAGATGCGTGTTGGCTCGACCAATGGTGATTTCTGAACGATTTTTCTCATATGTGTTGTCTCGGCAAAAGTGTAGCCCTACGTGCCGATTGAGATTGAACAGTGCCATGGACCGCATAGGCACCAACTCGACATAAGATGTTTGGCAATATGTTAAGTCTGATTTTTTTGCAAGTGCTCGATGAATTCCCACTTACGCAATTTCGATCTTGTGTTGTACACAAGAAGTTCTAAGTGGATTTGATCAGAAATTCATTTTGTCCCACTAATTGGTTTCAATTACGGAAATTTCCACTGTTTAGAAATATTTAAGGAAAAGAGTTTTACAAGATGGCTTTTCTCCTGCCTGTGATTTATTTTTTTGGTTCTGCCACTACAGCGCCGCATGTTGCTGTCTAAGAACCAAACACGTTGATGAGACAAAAAAAGAACATCTCTCTTAGCTAAGTTCAGTTCGGAAATTACTAGGTGGAAATTCCATAGAGATTAAACAACTAATATATGGTGAAGAGGTAAGAAAACACACAATCTTTTCCTACTCCTTTTGACCCAAATTAATTCACTTAGATTTATCTAGATTCGATTGTATCTAGACATGATTTAGTATTAGATATATCCGTATCTTGACAAGTTTAAGTAAACTAATTTGAGTCGGCGGATTATTATTTTTCTTGCCCGTTCCTTGCCACGACAATATTGAGAGGGGTTTTTCTATGCACGTGTGCTGCTACATGATTCATGCTACCTAACTGTTCATACTTCACTTTTCGTTTCTATTCAATAAAACACCATATGGAACTTTGCATGTAATTAAATCACTAGAACTGACCATGTAAAAAATAGTTTAATGTGACGTCCATTGCAGTTAGTAGATGTAATGCGACGTCGTAGCAACACACATGGTTTGTGCTAGTATTTGTAAAAAAAATCGTGCATGTCGATCCAGGGCTATATTGCGCGTGATGATTAAACACGACGTTCAGAGATCATGCGGACGTCGGCCGGTCGAGATGCATTTCTTTGTGCACAAGTAAATTAAATCGATCGCGCATCGCCGGCCTGACATGATCGAGATTATCGCTTAATAAACTAGTACTGTATAATCAAGTGACCGCTAGGAATCAGATGCCTATTTGTTTCTTTCCATCAGACCAGTGCATACTCATAGGATTGGAAGTAGCAGGACCGTACGATCTTAACAAAGCCCCACCTAATTTCCTTTAAGTGAGGACTCGTTGATTGCTTCCATAAACAGATCTGGAAACGCAGATCATTAATGTTGCCGGTATCCTTGCCTAGCTATTACTATATAATTTTAGGAACAAATTTGCATGCTTCCGTTTAAAATGCTTCCATGATGCATGATCAATCTATCCAAATCAATCTCTCGCTTTTAGGGGATAATTTTGGAAAATTATGTGTTGTTTCCGAATAATAAAATACAATATATGTTTCCGAATAATCAATTCTAGTGTAGGTATCACACTAGGATTCCTGCCTCTAGAATCTTTGAAGTTAGCAGAGTGTTGTTTCAAATCCACTTTGTTGTGGAGGGCCCTGTTAGTGTGGTCAATGTGGAGGATGAAGATCCTGACAACATTTATCCCCCTAACCCCGATGATCACAATGATCAGCCTAAGGACCAGCCTCTAGAAGCTAAGAAAGGCTCTGATAAAATAGATACTGATGCCAACATTAGGGGAGAAAAGACTACTTCTTCTACCCCTAACTAGCAAAAAAGCAAGGATACAGGGAGTTCCAAGCAAAAGTCCCTGGCAGCTTTGTCTGACAAAATTCAGGAGGTTGCAAACTGCTTCAACAATACCAGTCCACTGCCTACCTGCTCCAGCAAACTTATGCATATTGTTGATGAGGATTCCATAGCGAAAACTAAGGTGTTGGATTGGATGAAAAGCATTCATACTGAAGATGACTGTGTCAACCTTATTCAAGAGATGGAGTTGGCTACTGAAAACACACTCTTCTATGAGGATCCAGACAAGGATCTTAGCCAGGAGGAGTTGCTAAGCCATGAGATTGAGGAGAAAGGGACTAAGGAGCAGGAGAAGAAGAGAAAGTGGGGCCCTATTTTTGGTGTAAGGAAAAGTTCCAGGTTTTCTAACAAGGAAGGGAAGACAATGCTTCAGAAAGCACAAGATATTACCATGAAGAGAAACCTGGAGAAAACAACTGCTTCTTCTTCTAAACTGAAAGGTATTGTTCAACAAAATCCTTTTAATACCATTGACACTAGTAATCTTATCCAAATGGCTAACATTGTTGGTGTTGCCATTCCCAATCTTGAGGAATGTTCCTCTATTATTTCTGTTAATAGTAACCTTGCTTTACCCTCTTCCTATGTTTCTCCTTCTTCTCCTAGTAATCCTCTAGAATAAAAAGGGTATGAGGATGAGTTTCCTGATGCTTTATGTTGGTCTCTGGTTAGTAAACATAGGCGGGGCAAGCACCCCAAGAAAGTCAGTTTTAAATGAATTGTGTTTTTTGCAATCCAAGGGGAATTCAATCCCCTGGTAGGAAAATGCCCTTATTAACCTTTTCAATAAAACTCATGCTCATTATGTTGGTTTCCAAGAAACTAAGAAAGAAACTATTTCTTGCAATTATCTGAACTCTCTAGTAGGAAATAGGATGTTTGATTGGAAAGATTTACCTGCTGTTGGCTCTGTTGGAGCATTGTGGCAGGAGTAGATTTAGATTTTTTTGATGTAATCAGCTCGCAAGTACTAGATTTTTCTATTTCAGTTGTAGTTAGGATGAAGGCCAAAGATACTGTAGTTAGGATTATTACTGTTTATGGATCCTCTTATGAGGATAAAAAAGAGGCTTTTATCTCTGAATTGCACAGCCTTTTTGTTGATTACACTGGTCACACTATTATTGGTGGGGACATCAATCTGGTTAGATTTCAGTGTGATAAGAGTAATGGTAACATTGATCATAAATGGAGTGATAATTTTAATGCTTGGGTTGATATTTGGAGTTTTCTTGAAGTTAAGCTTAGTAATAGAAAGTTTACTTGGGGGAACAATAGGGAGAATTTGGTTATGTCCAATATTGACAGAGTGTTTTACAATGTTGAACTTGATCAAATTTTCCCTCTTGCCTCTATTAGAGCATTGCCTAGATTGGGTAGTGATCATACCCCTATTCTGTGGGAATCTGGGTGTGAGGCTAGACCCAGAGCTGCCAATTACAAATTTGAAAAGTGGTGGCTAATGAGAAGTTATTTTAAGTCTCTTTCCATTGCCAACTGGTCTAAGCCGATTAGGGCCAAAGATGCGTTGATATATGGCAAATGAAAACTAGGAGATTTAGATCTTGGTCTAAAGGTTGGAGAAAGAATATTGAATCTGAACTTAGAAACCTTAAGGAAGATCTCATGGAGGAATATGATTTGCTTGACATAAAGTCTGAGTCCTTAGAGCTATTTGTTGAGAAACAAACAAGGCTTAAGAAAATATATTCTGAAATGAATATGCTCTAGTTAAAAGAAGAAATTAAGGCAAAACAGAGGTCTAGAGATAGGGATATTAAAGAAGGAGATAGAAATACTTCCTAGTTTCATGCTGTTTCTAACCAGAGAAGGAGGAAGATGCAAGTGTATTCTGTAGATGGGCCTGATGGACCTATTCATGATGAGAGTGAAATGATGAACATTGCTACTTCCTTCTACAAGGATCTCTTCAAAAAAGAGGAACCTTCTGGTTGTACTCTTTCTGATGATTTCTTTTCCCCTAATGAAAAAGTTTCCTTAGCTCAAAATCAGGCTCTTGAAGCCCCTTTATCTGAACATGAGGTCAAACAGGGTGCGTTTAGGTCTTATTCAGATGGGGATCCAGGCCCTGATGGTCTTCCTTTTATGTTTTATCAACATTTTTTGGGAGATTGTCAAAGCTGATCTTATGGCCATGTTTACAGATTTTCACCAAGGCAAGCTAGATATATATAGACTGAATTTTGCTATTCTGACCCTCATTCCTAAAGAACCTGAAGCTAGTAGCATGAAAATTTTTTGGCCTATTAGCTTGCTCAATTGTGTCTTTAAGATTTTCATAAAAGTTCTGACAAATCGTTTAGTTTTGTTAATGAACCCCATTACTTCTTGCAACCAGTCTGCTTTTATCAAAGGGAGATTCATTTTAGAGAGTGTTGTTACTGCACATGAAGTTATTCATTCTATTTCCCATGATAAAAGTCAAGGTCTGGTGATTAAATTAGACTATGAAAAGGATTTAGATTTCCTTCTTGACCTTCTAGCTAAGAGAGGTTTTAGTCCTACTGTCATCTCTTGGATTAGAGCTATCACTCATGGTGGGTCATTGGGGTCAAGCTTAATAATTCCATTGGTAATTTCTTTGTCACCGGCACCTAGGAGTAGATTTCTTAACTAGGATGCTTATTAAAGCATAAAATACTAATTTGATCAAAGGCCTCCGCTCGATCGCATCCTGGGGTTTCATTTGTCTTGATGCAGATGACACCATTCTATTTTCTGATAATAACCCTTATTTTGCCACTAACCTCAAATGGGTTTTAACCTGTCTTGAGCAAGTCTCTAGGATGAAGATCAACTACTCTAAAAGTGAATTTATTCCCATAGTCTTGAGGAATCTGATATTGCTCTGTATTCAAACATTTTGGGGTGTGTTGTTGGCCATTTCCCTATGAAATACTTGGGTATCCCTTTGCATTTTGAAAAACTCAGAAGGGAGGACATTCAACCTCTAATTGACAAAATCCTCAAAAGGATAGCAGGTTGGAGGGGGAAATTACTCTCTTATGCAGCTAGAGTTATTAACTTGTTTATCTAGTATTCCTTTTTACCTGCTCTCCTTTTTTAAGTTTCCCAAGTGGGCTTTAGACCTCATTAACTCCGAGATGGCTAATTGTCTGTGGAATGATTTTGAGGGACATAGGAAGCTTCACTTAGCTAGTTGGAAGCTAGTCTGTAGAAAGAAGGAGTTTGGGGGACTGGGAATCCCTGACTTAGCTAATGTCAATTTGGCCCTTCTTGGGTCTTGGATTAAAAGATATTCCAGTTATGAGGGTAAGATCTGGAGATCTATAGTTGAATCTAAATATGATACTAGAAATCCTAATATTTTCTGCAGTAAGTAGACAGGGGTTTCTCAGTTCTGGAAAGGGGTCATTTGGGCTATTAATAGTATCAAATTTGGTTATAGATGGCAAGTTGGGGATGGGGCTCAAGTCAGGTTCTGGGAGGACACCTGGTTTGGAACTTCTCCATTATGCATACAATTTTTGAAATTTATGTCATATGTAATGAACAAAATAAAACTGTTCAACAAATTTGGGATGGTTCTTCCCTTAGACTTACTTTTAGGAGAAATTTTAATAGTACCCTGTTGGCTCAGTTGTATGAGCTTGAAGCAATTGCTTCTGGTATTTCTTTTAACACCAATACTGATGCCTTGATCTGGCAATATGAAAGCAAAGGGGTTTATTCCACTACTTCCCTATATGCTATCATTAATTTTGGAGGTGTCACTCCTATTTTTATTCCTGGTGTTTGGCGGTTACATATCCCCCCTAGGGTACATATCTTTCTTTGGCCTTTAGCTCATAACAAGTTAATGACTAGAGATAACGATAAAGGAGACACCTGAATAAACCTAAAGACTGTGTTTTTTGTACTGAGGTTGAGTCCATTAACCACCTAATTTTTCAGTGCCTAGTTGCAAAACAGGTTTGGAATATCATATCCAATTTCTTTAATTTTTCTGTTGAAAATGACTACCTGTCTGTAGCTAAGAACTGGATTACAAATAAGAAACATGCAGTCCTAAACTCAGTTTGTTCTTCTGCTCTTTGGTGTCTCTGGAAATTTAGGAATGATATGATCTTTAATGGTATTTCTTGGATTAATTTGCATCAGATTCTGAGGAAGGTTTTGGCCTCAGTAAAGCACTGGAGGCTGATATTCAAGGAGGAGATGCTGGAGGGGGTGGAGAGGTTCTGCACTTACCTCTCTCAGATTCTGGCCTCGCCGTTTGCAGCGATGAGTGGTGACCAGGACACAAATGCTGAAAAGAATGCCCCTCGACACTCGTCGGCGGCGAGCAAAGAGTTGCGATCTTGGGGACTTGGGCAAAGCCGACTTCCACTGGCAGCCTCGTCTTCCCTCCCGCCTCTATAGTTCTTCGATTTAGCTGGTGCTTTCTCTACTATCTGAGAAACCTATATGTTTTCCTAGTTGTTTTTGTTTTTTGCTTTGGACCTCTGCATTTTGTAGCCCCGCTTTGTTTGTTCTGGACATGAGTTTCTCTTCAGGTTTCGTTGATGTTATCAATGGAACCGGGGACGGGGAGTCCCTGTTGATCTAAAAAAAAATACAATATATTAATTATGGTTTTTTCCTCATAAGAACATAGTTTTATTCCACGGAAGTATTGTTTTTCTATCTTTGGAAGCGTTGTTTCTTGAGGAAATATTCTTGATATTCCTTGGAATAATCATGGAAGATCCATGAGATTGGTTTCCATGCGAAGTTTGTCTGAAGCATAATTCTTTATGTGAGAAGCATACAATTATTTCATTGGGAGTTTTGTAACTTAAAATTATGAGATGCTTTATTTTTGGCTTTGGGAGCAATTAAATTAGTTGTAGAAGCATACATGTACACTAGTAGAATCCAAGACCTGGGAAGTGAAGGAATGTTGGATTTGCAGAAACGCATCCCTTGGTTGAAGAAGCATACCGGTGATACGCTGGAATCGCTGTTTTGGCCTATTAAGAATGAAGCAAAACTGATTTGGGTTCACGAAGCATCATGCCACCGTCAGCGGTAGAGGCAGCGACAGTCGGCGTCGCTCCACGCCGCAATCTCGGTGCAGAAGGCGGCATCCCTTCGTTCGTGTACACCTCGTAGAGCTCACCCTCGCCGCGCTCGTCACCCAGCTCGAGGTCTGGTCCATGGATCATGCAGCATCGAAGAGCTCCGTCGGAAGATTGGCGGCATCGAAGGAAGCCCGGATACGTCGGGACCGCACGAGCCGAGATAGGGGACGATCGACATAATTGCCAAAAGCATTAGGGCTTGTTGGAAACGAGCGACTGTCCTGCTAGTCATTATATAGCCCAAGCATAAAGCGTTGAATGCCTTGCACACAATGAATGGCCAGATGCTAGTCCAGCATTTTAAAACATATCGAACCACGATGTATAGTCTTTATCTAAGGGCATGTACTGTGCGGACGTTTAGCATGGACGTTTAAGTCAGCCAAAATAAATCCCTGTAATTGTTTTATCAGATAAGCGTTCGGTGCCGCAACGCGAGGCGTTTTGTTCGGTAGCTACATGGATAAAAAAGAATAGAGAAAGGAACCATCGCTAGGGAAGTCTTGGGATTTTTTTTGCCAAAGCGTTGACGGTAGAACTTGCGGCGACGCTAGGAAAAAACCTGGGATCGACTAATAATTTTATGTAACTGTTCCGGTTTTTGGCTTAGCGTCTGTGCTAAACGTCCGCATAGTACATGCCCTAATACGGTTCTGCTTCATCTTCTCCACTATGGACGGTGCGGCAAGTGGACCGGCCTGAGGTGGTTGTTACTCTACGTGTGATCCACTTACAACCTAATAATCCTTCTGTTTATTTATCTGTAAATAATAACGCAGTTCTGGTTCTGAGAATGTCCATGCTTTTCTGAGCGAATCCCGTGATCCGCTTGGTCTGGCTAGTAGAACAAATCTCGTCCTAACCGTCAAAGTAAGTTTCAAGATTCTCTTTTCCAAATAAACGAGGACCAACATGTCTGTGTCCACGCGAGCACGTTCCCATCTCATGCACCAAAATCACACCGTCCATAATTGGAGACAAAGATTGCATAACCAAATACTTGGCTACACAACATTTTCGTCAAGATTTTGCTTGCTCATAAATGATACGTACTCGCTCTGTTCCAAAATATAAAATATTTTTAATTTTAGTAAAACAAATATATATATATATATATATATATATATATATATATATATATATAGGAAATAGCCTGCTAAACACGGGCATAGCTGC
The DNA here is from genome assembly GCA_030063025.1 of Avena longiglumis. Lineage (NCBI taxonomy): Eukaryota > Viridiplantae > Streptophyta > Magnoliopsida > Poales > Poaceae > Avena > Avena longiglumis. The sequence goes on from CP125978.1 coordinate 271,494,297, forward strand.
GCATAGCCTATGCACCGTTGATTCTATCCTCTTTTGGTATAAGGAGCACATGTATCCAGACCCAGGATTTGTCTAAGAACTAACGCCGTTAGTGTTCCTTTGGCATGCATGCATGAAGCCCTAGCAAAACAAAGCTTGTCTAATTTCGTTTGCATGAGGCAAACCCTAACGAGCGACATGCAAAACAAAGCTTGTCGAATTTTGTTTGCATGAGGCAAACCCTAACGAGCAACATGCAAAACAAAGCTTGTCTAATTTTGTTTGCATGAGGCAAACCCTAACGAGCAACATGCAAAACAAAGCTTGTCTAATTTCGCTTGCATGAGGCAAACCCTAACGAGCAACATGCAAAACAAAGCTTGTCTATTTTCGGTTGCATGAGGCAAACCCTAACTAGCAACATGCAAAACAAAGCTTGTCTAATTTCGTTTGCATGAGGCAAACCCTAAGGAGCAACATGCAAAACAAAGCTTATCTAATTTCGTTTAGATGCTATTTCTTTGCCAAACGACGAGCTAAATTTTTATGGTTTCACGAGCCCCTAGGCATTGCATGCATATACACACGCGGTGCTGCAAACGCCGTTAGGGACCGTTACTACTTTTAAGAGCCAGCCATTACCATCTGAACTAATAGTGTATGTGATCTCTTTATCCAACGGTCCTAATTCTATGCGCAGCTATGCCCGTGTGTAGCAAATCCATATATATATATATATATATATATATATTTTAGTGGGTAACATCTTATATATTAGTACAACGGAGGAAGTAGACTATAGAATTAGCGGATATTGTCATGATACAAGATTGGCAACAATCTAGACTTTAATGACTAAAACTTTAGTCGTGCCAAAAAGAATGCAAGGTACATTTTTAGCCATTAAATAAACGTGAATATGAAATTTGTATCAATATCGGGTCTTACACGGATTTCACTACGATCTGTTTGCCTGGAGACAAAGATTCCCTATAATCAAAAACTTGGATACGCAATATTTTAGCCAGGATCTTGCTTGCCCGTAAACGTTAGAATCTAGAATTAGCAAACATGTTGGCAGGCAAAAAGATTGGCAACAATATAAGCTTTAAATATTAAAATTTCCAGACTATTTATATAGCACAAATACGATTACAAAATTCAAATATCCAATTCGAATTGTAGCGTACTAGAGGTGAACCGAGTTAAATTTCAAGCCGTTCTCACCAGAAAGTTCTCCTGACCCACGTCTGTCCCCCGTGACCCGTATCAATGCCTAATTAAGAGCATCTCCACTCGTTTACCTAGCAGGCTGATTCGAACGCCGAAATTACGTCCGGACGCCAAAAATTGGTCCAGTCGCGTATCCAGGGACCTCTTTTCGGTCGGATTTGGACCAACTTTGGTCCGAACTACCCAGGCCGAACCCAGGATCCCGGGTACGCCCTGGGGACGCCGGACGAAGTGAATTGGCCGAGTGGACCAGCCTGTTAGCGTCATAAGCCAAGTCGCCGCCATCCTTCCGTCGTTTTCCTTTTCCCGCCCTCGCCGCTACACCCCTCCCGCCATTCTTCCGGCCTATAAAAGCCGTACATCTCGCCGTCTCTCTTCACAGTCTCTCACACCACCGGCGAACTTGGACGTTCGCACATTTCTTCCTCCTCAACTCCGCAGAAGCCATGGCGGTCGACGCCTGTTGTCGTGTGGGAAGCTTCATTTGCTCGTGAGGTCGCTTATCTGGCCGGACACTCGTCTCCCGTGAGTCGGAAACTCGGCCGATGGGATCCCGTTCCACCGGTCCGGACGAAGGGACCTCGCCGGAGATCCAGCGCCTATCGCCATGCAAGACCCGAACTTCATGGGAGAGATCCAGAACGCTATCGTCGCCATGCAAGACCCGGATCTCGCCGAGGATCAGGGCAACCTGGTCTTCTGGAGGCAGTTTTTCTCCGACAGGCGCCTCGAGGAACTCGCCCGACACGACGGACCGCCGGGCTCGCCGCCGCCGCTGGTGGAGCGTTCGAGGGCAGACTCTCGCCAGAGTCATGGCGCACATCGAGGCCGGCAACCACCCTCGCCTCGGCCTGTAGTTGCGGCGTCCGGCGTCGACCACGGCGACAGCCTTTCTCTAGTTATGAAATCCGATGTACTATGTGCCCCTTTGCCCTACTTAATGAAATTCCGCCTATATTCGCCTATTTCGTAGTTTAACTAAATTTAGCGGAACTTAGGAACTTGGTGCGGATCTGCGGTGAAAACTGAGCGTGTCCAAACAAAATCGTGTTTCGTCCGGCTAAAAATTAATCTAATTTTCGGCTTGAATTCGTCCAAAGTGCGAAGATGCTCTATCTACCCTAGCCTACCTAGCGAACAGTTCGAAATGCCACTGTTCGACCCGGCGGGGGCCAAGCCGAAGCGCTATATAATCGCCAGTTAACGTCGGCAGACGTCATTCCCGGAGCTGACCCCGCCCGCCCGCATCTGCTAAGAAAAAAATAAAAGGAAGGCGGCGGAAGGTAGGGATAAATCCCCCCATCTCTCTCTTCTCCAAGCAGAGTCCTTGCCCCCCAAACCCCTTCGCCTTCGCGGCTCGCGCGCGGGGAGGAGGCGGCCGGCGCCGTCCTTCGCCATGGAGAAGGATTTGCATCCGAAGGGCGTCGGCGGCGGGAAGCTGAGGGGCGCGGCCGGGCTGATGGGCCTGCAGAAGCAGAACTCATGGTCGCCGGACATCGAGCGGGACGAGGCGTGGGAGCGGCGCCGGCGCGGCCTGCTGCGGAGGGACCCCTCCTCGTCTGCGCTCAGCCGCGCGCAGAGCGTCACCGACGACGACCTCGACGAGCTGCGCGGCTGCCTCGATTTGGGCTTCGGGTTCGACCCGGCGGCCCACGGGTGCGCGGCGTGCGGGGAGGACATGACCCGCCTGGTAGAGACGCTCCCGGCGCTCGACCTCTACTACGCTGTGGCAGTCAAGAGAGGCGGCGGTCCGGAGGGGAGCGCCAGCCCGTGCACGTGTGGGGGCTCGTCGGAGGCGTCCGAGCTGTCCCCGATCGGGAGCCCCCTTTCCATACTCTCCGCAGGTAAATATACTCGTATACATTTTCATAGATATAGTAGTTCGATCAGCAAACCTCGCAGCGCTGCAGGTCATTGCGAATTCTAAATTTTGTTCTGTTCACTCTGTAACTAATGGCGATTCTCGCGACCGGTTCAGGCAGCGCAATTGAAGTTTTTTCCCTTTTGGCTCTTTGAATGCAGACGACCCACCGGAGACGGTGAAGATGAGGCTGAAGCAGTGGGCGCAGGTGGTGGCGCTGTCCCTACGCAACCGTTCCTGAACAAACTTGGATAGTTCCTATCTTGCATCCGGAGGAGGAGCGAGAACCAAAGAATGACGCAGAAGAAAAGAATCCTCCGCCCCTCGAGAAGAACCAAAGAGGAAGAAATGAGAGAGAAAGACAAAGAATCTCGGGTTTGGTGACCGGCCGCGTTCCACATTCACACTCGTACTATTGCTATCTTGGAACAGCTAAGAGCAACTCCAACAGCTTACCCATATATGAGTTGCTCTTGGAATTTATGAGTTGCTCTTAAGAGTTATTTTGTTTAGAGTTGTCCTTACCCATACCACTTTCTCTCTCTTAATAACATGTATGTGTTACTAATCTAAGTGTAAAATAATATAGATATGGTATCATGCAAAACCTTATCTATTACAATATAGAGTTATTTTGTTTAGAAATGTATGATATTATGGTAATATGGTTAGTTACCATAAGCCTCTCTTATCATTTAATTACGTGTCATGTCATCTAAAATCTTGGTTAGGATATACGTGGGATTATATTCTTATCTAAGTTCTCCTACTATGACTAGCCTTAGACCTTTCACAATGGCTGCTTCTTAGAGTAGTATTCTACTCCTCCGTCCCAGAGCATACGACGTAAAAATCTCGGTAGCGTCGATTAAGGAGTCGTCGTCAGCGAGAAAATTCTGTCCACTTTCCTGTATTGCTTCTACGTTGCACGTGAGGTAGCCCTCATTAATTCTCTCTTTCCCATCCCGACTACCTTCTCTCTCCCATCTCGCCATGGCCAACCTGCTACTCCTCCATGACCGACCTGCTTCTCCCCATGGCCGACCAGCTGCTCTTCTCCATGGATGACCTCTGCTCCACCCCATGGACAATATGCAGCTCCTCCTGTCCATAATCTGCATCCCAACCTCGTGGCGAGTTCCAATCCGTTCCCATCGAGCGGGCCTTTCGTCGGAGACCCTGGACGCCACGCTCCTCCAGGGCCACTCGCCGGACCAGCCGCATCGTGATGTCTGGCATTGGAGTCGAGAAGGAGAGGAAAGGGGAACGAGATAAGGGGTAATTTCAAAAAAGTAGTGCTAATATGTACCCTGCGCCTTAAGCCTTGGAGAAAAGTTGAATTTCTTTTTACGCCTTAACCTCTGGGATGGAGAGAGTAGGTGTTTTGTCTATATGTGACATGTCATTTAATGAAGAAAGAGGATGTTGTTGTATCTTAGCTAAGCTACAACTCTTGCACGGTATTATAGGTAAAAAACTTTACTAGACTAATCACACATATGTATGAGACAAATCAATAAATGCAACAGCACTAAGAACCCCATCTAAAATATATTTATTATCCTGTAATAGTTATTTCTTAATTTTTAATTACTTTTATAAAAATATTCTATGAAAATATGCTAAAAGACACCGCAATAGATGCTAGTAATCGACTTTCCGCTCTGTCACATAAATCATCAAAGTACTGCTCTGCTCGTTTCCCTGCCTAATTATTCGTAGCGTTTTTCCATCCTAATTCGTAGTTGTTCATTGCATCTGTTAGTTACTTCGATCTCGAATCTCGCATCACTGTACATTGTGCATCATTCATCAAGATAGAAGTACTAGATTAATTTGCGAATAAGGAGCGGCACGATTATTATTGTTGGATGGTAGGGGTTGCTATTGCTTATTGCTTTGGGAAATTGCTAAGAGCACCTCAACTGTTCGGCGTTCCAGGCCCAATTTCGACGCTAAGATGTAACATTCGGCCTGGACGTCTTATTTTTGTTTCCATGCCGAGTTTCAATTTTAATCAAATTTTAAACAAACTCGATAAAATTTGGATGAATATAGACGATTCCGTTAATACATAGGTGGGTTTATATATATTATGTCAAATTTGGACATACACCGAATTTTGTCTGCATTAGGCTAAAAGAAAAAAAAGGTTGAAATAGCTACTAGGCATGCCAATACCGTCGGGCGCGTCGTTTACATGCCAAAGTTGTGGTAGAAGACGGTGTAGTCGGTGTCATGGGTACCATCGTCATCGCCATCGTTGTCGCTCGATGGTTGCGTGGTCACGAGCTGCCCTGGCCGGAGTCGTTGTAGCACCACGGCTGAGACCAGTGACCGGTCTCGTTATCGTCCTCGAGGCGAGCGCCGTGTGCGGCCTCGCACTCGGCCTGCTCGTGATGACGCCGAACGCGGTTAGCCTCCTCGCGCTACCAGTCCACCCTAGGAGACGGGGGCCTGCATGGGCGGCACATCATCCAGGGAGTGCTCCAGCGCCATCTTTAGGATGAAGGAGTCCTCATTGACGGGAACCACCTAGTCTGCCGGTTCAGACTTCGATGTGCGTAGGTGAAGCTGACCGGTCGGCGGCTACGACGCGTGGCCTTCATTGATGATGAGGCCGCATGAGCACATCCTCCGCGGTCATCGTATCGGCGACTCCATCTCCCGCTAAGGCGTCGGGCGCGGCGATCGTGGCGACGCGGCGCCGACGAGCGCGACGTCGAGACGAAGGACGAGGGGACGAGGCCGCCCATGCTCCTCGGCAGCTAGTTTGGCGCCAAATGGTGCCGGGAGGCCAACAACGGCTACTAAGGAGGGTAGCCCAGCTTAAGGCGGTCTCTGGCGGCGATGTGCTCGAGGATGGCCGTGAGCGTCCCGCCTGGTGCGCTCAGTGACGGCGTGCCGCGGCGTTGTGCCGCTTCGGCGGCGTGCCGACGCCGTCGTGGGCGGCCAGTTGCTGTTTCCTGCGCTCAACGAAGAAATTCTCCCAGTTCGCCAAGTTGCCTAGGTCTTTGGCGAGCACCGGATCCTCCATGGCCACGATGGCCGCCTATATCTCCTCGACCATATCGGCACCCTCAGGCATCATGGCACCAACACGCCGTCGGCCCTGAGACTCCAGGTCGGCGGGCACTGGAAATTCGGCGGCGCCATGTAGCCGACGGCGTGAAGCAACCGTGCCTCACATGGCTGCAGAGACCGTCGGCCGAAGCCGTTCGCCGCCGTCGGGTCGCCGGGGTACCTCTCCGCCATTGTTGCCGCGAAGGTTTTATTCTCGTCACCGAATAAGGAGTTTGTGGGTGGGAAATGGGAGGTAGGAGTGTGTGCTCTGGGAATCGGCGAGAGCGCCGACATTTAGCCGAATGACGAAAGAGCGGAGAAGGCATGAGGGGTGTAGCGGCATAGGCAAGAAAAGAGGAAATGACGAGAAGGTGAGCCGGTGGTGGCGCGCTGTTACGGCGACGCGTGGCTGACGAGCGGGCAGTCATTGCCCGGCATGAGGACGACTCGGACAGGACCACGGGCGGATTTTTTTTTCTTCCGTCGATTCCGCTACGTCCGGCGTTCCCAGACGATTCCTAGCGCCCCGGGTTTGTCCTCGGAATGCCGGATAAAAGTTGGACCAAATCTAATGCAATTCGGCATTTTGAGAACGCTACTGGGCGAATTTTCGCCATTCGGATAAAAAAGTTCTGAAATCGCCTTCTGGCCAGAATGTGGGTGGAGATGCTATAAACATTCTTGTCTATCATCGAGTTCCTCAGAGCAAGTTCAATAATAAAGCCCGCTATTGGCTAAGCCACCGCCACGTCATCTATAGCCAACCTAATAGCTAACGTATACAATAGTTAGCTATAACTATGTACTAATTTATTTGGTTAAGACTCACCTTACACTTACACAAAGTGTCAAGTAGAAGCACGTGCTATAGATAGCTCTTGCATGAGAGTCCACTAATCTTCTCTCTCAACTTCTCTTTCTTCCACATCATCTAAATATATTACTCCCTCTGTCCATAAAAGGATGTACCTCCTTGGAGAATTCCCGACCAAACTAAGGTCCAGGCCCCCACGACCGTCTTCCTCGCTAGCTCCGCTCATCTCGCCTCTGCCGCCCCATGCCCTGCTCGGCTGCTCCCCTTCCCTCCCCTCCTGCTAATGGTAGCCATGCTGCCCATTTATTCGAACCTTGGAATACCAAGATGGAGTAAAGACAGTGGTATCCAGGACCTGAGAGGGCCTTCTACTTAAGGCATCTGCTGCTTTATTCTCCTTGCCTTTTTTTGTAATCAATGGTGTAGTTGAATTCTAACAATTTCAGGAGAAGCTTGTGTTGAATGCCCTCAGCTACCTTTTGGTCAGTGATGAATTTCAAGCTCTTTTGGTCTGTTTTTGATGTGTAACTCACTGCCCAACAAGTAGTGCCTCCATCTTTTAAGAGATTCTAGGATGGCCAAAGCTTCTTTGTCATATGTGGATAAGGCAGCTGGTCTGGTACCAACAGTTTTGCTGTAGTATGATAAGGGTTTACCTTGTTGCATGAGCATAGATCCCAGTCCATTACCACTAGCATCCGTTTCAAGGGTGAAAGGTAGAGAGAAGTCTGGTAAAGCCATGACAGGAGCAGTCATGAGTCTGGTCTTTAGTTGCTCAAATGCCACTGATTGTACATCTACCCAGTGTAAACTATCTTTCTTCAGAAATTCATGTAATGGTTTGCAAATTTGCCCAAAGTTTTTGACAAAACGCCTGTAATAACCAGCTAGACCCAAGAACCCTCGTAGCTGAGAAATATTTTGTGGAATTGGCCAATCCCTGACAGCTGCAATCTTCTGAGGGTCAGTGGACACTCCTTGGGCAGAAATGATGTGGCCTAAGTATTCCACATGAGGAGAAACAAATGAGCATTTCTTTTGATTGGCATACAATTTGTGTTGCCTCATTTTGGTTAGAACTAGCCTGAGATGGTCAATGTGTTGTTCCTTGGTCTTGCTATAGATGAGTATGTCATCAAAGAAGACCAACAAAGAACTTCCTCATGTATTCAGAGAACACATTATTCATGAGGGCTTGGAATGTGGCAGGGGCATTTGTTAACCCAAATGGCATAACCAAATATTCAAAGTGACCAAAGTAGGTTCTGAAAGCAGTTTTGTGTATGTAATATGGTTTCATTCTTATTTGGTGGTACCCAAATCTTAGGTCCAATTTGCTGAAGAATTTTGCTCCATTGAGCTCATCCAATAGGTCTTCAATGACAGGAATTGGAAACTTATCTTTAATTGTTTGGGCATTGAGCTTTCTGTAATCAATACAGAGTCTCTAGGTCCCATATTTTTTCTGACAAGAATAGCTAGGGAGGCATAGGGGCTAGTACTATGTATGACTAATGATTGAATTAATTGTTGGACTTGTGCCTCCATTTCATTCTTCTGTTTATGTGGCACTCTGTATGGCATGTGCATGGGTGGTTGGGAGCCTTGCTTAAGGGTAATAGTGTGGTCATTGAACATTTCTAGTGGTAATCCGTTAGGGTCCTCGAAAATGTCAGCAAACTCAGCTAGTAATGTTTGTACAACAACATCAGAATGGCAGTCATGAGTGGCAGCAGTTGTAGAAAGGGGAAACAAGACATAGCAAGTGGCTCCTTTCCTCAACTCTTTGTGCAGTTTAGATATAGACATTAGTTGGACACCTTTGTTCATGGAACTATCTTTGAGAACAATTTTCTCCTTGCCTTGCAATTTTATTTTGATTACCCTGGAATGGTAATCAAATTTAACTAGGCTATGAGTTTCTAACCAGTCATTCCCCAAAACCATGGCATAGCCTTGCAGGGGTAGTAGCTTGAATGAGTTGGAGAAAGAGTGTCTCTGTATAGTGTATGGAATCTCTGGAATATGTGCACCAGTAAGTAGTTCTCCTACACCAGCCACAATTACTTTCTCCATGAGGTTGGTGACAGTATTGCATTTGATCTTGGTAGAGAATTTAAGATCCATAAATGTGTTGGTGTTTCCTGTGTCCAATAGTGCAATTCCCTGCTTGCCTCCAATCTGAACTAAGATAGTGAATGTAGTGTTTGAGATATGCCCATGAGCTGCTTGTACAAAAATTTGCATTATCTATTGTTCCTCACTATGATTTGTGTCAGAAGTAGGTTTGTCAGGTTCTTCCTCAGTTTCTTCTTGGCAATATTGGAAGTGCTCTTCCCCTTCAGCAATCATCATATTTTATTTCTTGTATTGCTGACAATGGTGTCCAAAGAACCATCTGTGACCATAGTACTTGCATGAGTTCGGTTCTCTTGGTTTGGTGTCAGGCTTGGGAGCTGCCTTATATTGTTCTTTCTTGGCTGGTGAGGGTTCAATTGGGAGCTTTTGTCATGTGGAAAACTGAGGAGAGTAGGAATTCTTTTGGAATTGAGAGGTGGAGAATGTTTTTCTGTGGCTGGCCGTATTGACATTGACTCCTTGTTCCATATTCCTGGCATACTCCACAGCTTGATACAGTGTACTAGGCTGGAGGGACTTGATGTAGTGTTTGATTTCCCCCTTAAGTCCATTAATCTAACACTTGATATAATATGGTTCCTTGACTGCTAGGTTTTCTTTCCTATAATCAGCCATTTTTGCCTCAAACCTATCTGTATAGTCAGAGACAGCACTGTTTCCTTGCTTGATAGTGTTGAATTCTTCAAGAACTTCATAGGAGTTGTTCTTCGAGAATATGGTTACTAGGGCATCACAAAAATTTTCTTAGGAGAGGTTCTCTTCCAGTACCCCAGAGTTTCGCAGCCAAGTATCAGCCTTTCTAGTTATGTACATTTGAGCATAATCAAACTTAGCATTCTCAGGAACATACACCATGGCAAAATATTTCTTGGTTGTTCTCCACCATTCCTGTGGGTTGGTTCCATCAAATTTTGGGAAATCCATTTTGTGTGATTTAGCAATTGATTTGTAGAATCGGGAATCTTTGTCCAGTTCATTGTGTCTCTGATGGTTCCCTCTATACTGGTAGTATTCATATCTACCAAGTTGCTGGTGGTTATGTGGATGTGTAATGTTGGGTGGGTGTTGGGGTTGTTGTGGTTGTTGAGGTTGGTGTTGGTTGGTGTTTGATGGCCAATTTTGGGTGGGTGGCTGGTAATATGGTGGATGTGGGTTGTAAGGATCATGATAGGCAGGTGGTGGGTAATGGGTGTTGGGAATTGGTTGGTAAAAGGGGATATGGTGGTATGGGGGAAGAGTTTCTCGGTAGAAGGGGGGTTGTGGTGGAGGATGAAAAACTTGGTAAGGTTGGAAGGGTTGTGGCTGGTAAGGGTACTGAAGATTCCGGAAATGCTCCTGGTACTGACCCTCTTGACAATGCTCATGGTATTGGCCCTCTTGGTACTGCTCATAGTGTTCCTGAGTATGGTTCTCTGGTTCCATCTACTGGTAGTCATACCTTGGTGGGTCTGGAGCTTCGTGATGTCTACGCACCTCTATTGTTGTTGACAGTTGTTGGGCCTCCAAGTGCAGAGGTTTGTAGAACAGCAGCAAGTTTCCCTTAAGTGGATTACCCAAGGTTTATCGAACTCAGGGAGGAAGAGGTCAAAGGTATCCCTCTCAAGCAACCTTGCAATCAAGATACAAGAAGTCTATTGTGTCCCCAACACACCCAATACACTTGTCAGGTGTATAGGTGCACCAGTTCGGTGAAGAGATAGTGAAATACAAGTAGTAACGGTGCCAGAAAATAGCTCCTGACTTGTTGTTGACATGCGGTAACGTGTGTGAGTGCCAGAAAATAGCTTGACGGTGAGGTAAAGACTAAAGGCAAAAGGATGGAATCAAGCAGACATGCAACAGATCTAGATGCAAACGGTGTTTCAATGTTTAGAAACAAGGCCTAGGGATCATACTTTTACTAGTGAACACTCTCTCATATAAATATCCTCTCTTCATGATACTACTCTTAACTAATATCTGGTTGGACACTCTAATCCATGGTAGGGCTATAACAACACTCCTCAAAGTCCGCATTCCCCAATCTAGATAACCCCACACTGTCACCTTGAGCGCTAGATGGTTCTAACAAACACCACAATTTCATAAAGACATCCAACTCCAAATATACTAATGATAAATATATATGCAACCTAGCTTAAGTGCCACGCACGGTGTGCAAGCTGTCATTTTCACACACATGGGGAAAAGCATAGATCTATTAAAGCATGATGAGTATTTATGTAGACTCTAGCCTAAGTGCCACCATGGCGTGCACGCTGTCACTTTCACACATATGGGGAGAGCAGAGATCTATTGAAGCACTTGAGTAGCAAGGTAGATCTACTTGATTACAAAGCTCATGACCACAACAAGATCATGCATAGAGAGAGATGAACACGTAGCTATCGGTAGAGCCCTTAGCCTTGAGGAAGAACTACTACCTCCTCATCATGGGAATCAGCAACGGTGATAGAGATGGTGGTGGAGATCGATGGAGATGGCTCCGGGGGCAATTCCCCGTCCCGGCAGGGTGCCGGAACAGAGACTTTCTGTCCCCCGAATCTCCCCTTCGGTGGTGGCGACGCTATAGAGGTTTTCATGGATTTCTTGGATCCTTTAGGTTTTCTCCCGGGCTTCTTATAGGCGCAGGAGGCAAGGTCGATGGAGTTCAAGGGCCCACACCTGTGGGCGCCACCAGCTGGCCGTGCCTAGGGGGTGCGGCCACCCTGGTGTCCTCATCCAACTCTGCTTCGTGGTTCTGTGTTGCTCCGGGAAAATAATGACTTTGGCTTTTGTCCCGTCCAATTCCGAGAATATTGATTTTCTGCCTTTTCTGAAACCAAGAACAGAAGAAAACACGCAACTGGCACTGTGGCATCTTGTTAATAGGTTAGTCCATAAAAACATATAAAAGCACCTCATAGTGTAGACAAAGCATAAGACACATGATACAAAACAAGCATGGAACATCAAAAATTATAGATACGTTTCCGACGTATCAAGCATCCCCAAGCTTAACTCCTGCTCGTCCTCGAGTACGTAACTGATAAAAAGAATAATTTTTGAGGTGACATGCACCATCAAAATCAAGATCAAACCATTTGCAAGCATTGAAAGCTGGGATCAAAGAACTCTAAACATGAGCATGAAATATGGAGTTCTAATAGTAAGACAAAGTAACTATGCATGCAACATGAAAGGCTACAAACAAATATCATGAATAACAATGCATTGAAAGACATTTGTTTGTCTCACATATAGGAAACATAGCATAGTGGCATTCAGCTTGTCCCTCATGGAGTAGCAAATAGATGCATAGGACACGTTCAAAGTTCATAAGAGTTACTAGATACAAATAGTTCAAGAACAAGCAATATCAACAATATGCATCAATCAATAAGTTTGGGACAATGCACATAGAACTAATAATGACAACTATGCTCTCTTAACTGGTGCCTAAAGGTAGAAGGTGGAGACTCAATATAATGGTGGAAGAAAGGCCCTTCATAAAAGGGAAGCAGGGATTTCAAGTCTTATAAAGAGCTTCCAAAAATTATGGTACTTGTTAGCTTTCAGCTCTCATTGCCCCTATCATAAGCATCTTGAAGTGATTAAGGTTAAAGTGAAAAAACTATGGAGTATATGCTTGACAAAGTATAAGTTGGCAATCTCATGTCCCTTGAATACGAGGGCCGCACCTCATGCTACTCAACTTTAGTCACCTATAAGTTCTTGTCATAGTAAGTACATGTGTATCATAGAGAACCGCCAACGGGGTACCCCTTGCACATGATACAGGAGCTATCCCATAATCAAAATGACAGGGCAAGTAGACAATGAGCATCTCATCAATCTTCTTATTTACCATGGTAAAATGGTGCTCTTTTCTCTCTTTCCTCTTTTCAATATGTCTCTTTTTTTATAAGAAGAAAGCTTCATAGATGTCATTATGGTGATGCTGCAAGTTTCCACCATGATTAGGCATGGCTTAGGCTAGCGGCCCATGCGTTTCTCTAACACACATACATAACTCCATGGACTTACAAGCTCCCCTTTTATTTCACACCGACAACATCCATAAACAAAAGAGCATGATATCAACTATGTACAATGTTGAAAGTTTTCCCTGTGACAACACGATTCTGCTAATTCCAACTTATAAGTGCAAGCATATAGAACATAGATGACACAATGGTTCAAGTTTATTAGGGGCAAGAAATATAAAGTGTGCCATCAAGTTCGTGAGAGCTTTAATCACTAAGTTTTCACATAACAAAATACTTTTTAATTGGAAGATAGATGAAACAAGAATATACTTGGAATGGTGTAACACACCATGCATAGGAATTTATAGTGGACACTTTGGAATAACTTTGTTTCTTGAGAGTTGGATGCATGAGTAGAGCTTACTCATACAAGTGGAGGCTAGCAAAAGACTAGGAGCGACCAACTAAGAGAGCAATAATGGCCATAATCATGCAGAGCGACAAAACATTACTAATCAAAGCATAAAGTGGTACTACAAGTCAAAAACTAAATGATCATAGAGGCTAAGGTGACTGGTTCATATTCATAACATGGTGTGAGCATGTGCCAAGTCAGCCCAAATAAAGCATCAAAGGAGAATACCACAATATTATGCTTTTGTATGCTAAAACAACACATGATTCTTTCAAGGCACATTAAGCAATCCTAATTGTTTGGAACAAGTCATGCTACAACAATAATCACTAAGCATAAGGTCAAAAAAACATCTTGCATGATATGGTAAAGTCTAAGCCACATTGAAACAAGCTCCCTTTTGTACCACTATAAGCAAGAAACTTTCTACTCCTTTCCAACACCAATCAACTTATTTGAAACAACTCACAAAGATAATAATCAATAAAGATCAGTGAGTTTGTCTCACAAATCCACAAAGAAGAATTAAAAAGTTCTAAGCTGAAAGCACAAGAAAACTAAAGCTAAACGCAGTGCTAGCAAAAGAGAACACTCGTAGAACAATAAGAATGCAAACTAGATTGTTCTAAACAATGAAAACAGAGTGTATCTCTCCAAAAGAAGTGTGATGGGATCCAAAAAACTTACTCAAGGAAACTAAGCAAACTAAAACCAAAAATGAAAACTAAGACGCTCCAAGAACAACACAACAGTGCATGAAACAATAAAAACTAAGTGTCTAGAAAGACCTGAGATTTTTATTGATGAAAAAGGGATACATTGGGCATCCCCAAGATTTGACGCTTGTACCTCTTGAATATTTCTTGGGTTGACACGGGTTGGCATACCCAACCTTGATATTTTTTCCATTCTTCATCTCATTACATCATTCTTTCTCTACACCTGAAATTTTTCCTACATACAAAACTCCACACAATCTACATTAGCAACATTAGTGTATTCAAAAGATAATAGAACCTTTGGGGGTTAGTTTTAAAACATAAATACTTCCATTAAAAACACAAGCTACTGTAGCAATTCCCTCAAAAAGCTCAATTTCCCAAAAAGAACTCAAAAAGGAATCAATAAGAAGGAAATGCAAATAATGGCAGAAATCTGTCAAAACAGACCAGCAGGTAGAAACCGATTTTTTCGAAGACCTTCTGTTGCTCAAATAAAAAAAGTTGAGCTAACTAAAGTTAGCTAACATGCTGGGAGATTTATTCAGAAAATATCAGCTCAATCCTACTTACATAGATTCCTCACGAATTTTTACGGTGGAGCACAAAAATCTGTTTCGGGACAGCAACTCCCCAAATCTTACTTCCCTCTCATTAGAGGTCATTATTGGCACAAAAAGCAAACAAAAAGGATAAGGAGAGGTCATTACTGAAGTAATAACTTCCAAGACTCAAGAAAACTCTTGGGTTATCTCCCAATAACTACTTTTCTTTAACGCCTTTAAGTTAGGCTTGATAGTTTCAGAAGATGCTCACATAAGAAATATCAATTGAAGTAAAAGAGAGCATCAAGAAGCAAATTCAAAACATATTTAAGTCTAACCCACTTCCTATGCATGGTAATCTTGTAAATAAACAAGTCATGAAAGCACAAAGCAACAAGCATAATAAAGAAAAACAAGTGCAACTTCAAGATTTTCAACATAAAGAGGGGAAACTTAATATTGTTGAGATACATAAAACCATGTTTCCCTCTCTCATAATAACTTTCGGTAGCATCATGAATAAAATTGACAATATGACTATCACATAAAACATTCTTATCATGAGCCGCATGCATAAAATGATTATTACTCTCCACATAAGCATAGTCATTCATATTAATTGTAGTGGGAGCAAATTCAACAAAATAGCTATCACTATTATTCTCATCACCATAATCATAAAATATAGGAGGCTTATTGTAATAACAATTAATTTCGTCCTCAATAGTAGTTTTACATAAAATATCATATTCATGATTGTACTCATCATAAATTGGAGGTTTGGTACCATCATAAGCAATAGAATATCTATCTTCCAAAGCCGGGGGACTAAAAAGATCATTTTCATAAAAACTAGCTTCCCCAAGCTTAAACCTTTCCATAGCATTAGCAATCATGGTGTACAAAGAATTCATACTAATAACATTTCTATTAGCATGCAAATAAAGTTCCATAGGTTTTTTAATTTTCTCTTCAAACACTTCATGTCCTAACTCAAGATAAACACTATAAAGCTCTCTAATTTTTTTTGTTGTTTTCCATTAAGCCTAACGAGTGAAAACAAGAAACAAAAGAAAAATTGCAGAATCTAAAGGAAATAACTTGAGCACTCACACACCAAGAGGATGCAGTACCTTTTACTTACCTCCCGACAGGCGCCGGAAAATAGCTTGATGTCTACGCACTTCTATTCTTGTAGCAGGTTGTTGGGCCTCAAGTGCGAGAGGTTTGTAGAACAACAACAAGTTTCCCTTAAGTGGATTACCCAAGGTTTATCAAACTCAGGGAGGAAGTGGTCAAATTTATCCCTCTCATGCAATCCTGCAATCAAGATACAAGAAGTCTCTTGTGTCCCCAACACACCCAATACACTTGTCAGGTGTATAGGTGCACTAGTTCAGCGAAGAGATAGTGAAATACAAGTGGCAGGGGTGCCAGAAAATAGCTTCTGACTTGTTGTTGACGTGGGGTAACATGTGTGAGTGCCAGAAAATAGCTTGACTGTGAGGTAAATACTAAAGGCAAAAGGATGGAAGCAAGCAGACATACAACAGATCTAGATGCAAACGGTGTTTTAATGTTTAGAAACAAGGCCTAGGGATCATAATTTCACTAGTCAACACTCTCTCATATAAATATCCTCTCTTCACGATACTACTCTTAACTACTCTCCGGTTGAACACTCTAATCCATGGTAGGGCTATAACAACACTCCTCAAAGTCCAAATTCCCCAATATAGATAACCCCACACTGTCACCTTGAGCGCTAGATGGTTCCAACAAACACCACAATTTCATAAAGACATCCAATTCCAAATATACTCATGATAAATATATATGCAACCTAGCTTAAGTGCCACACACGGTGTGCACGCTGTCACTTTCACACACGTGGGAAAAAGCATAGATCTATTAAAGCACGAAGAGTATTTATGTAGACTCTAGCCTAAGTGCCACCATGGCGTGCTGCACGTCACTTTGACACACATGGGAGGCGAGATCTATTGAAGCACTTGGGTAGCAAGGTAGATCTACTTGATTACAAAGATCATGACCACAACAAGATCATGCATAGAGAGAGATGAACACATAGCTACCGGTAGAGACCTTAGCCTCGAGGAAGAACTACTCCTCCTCATCATGGGAATAAAAAACGGTGATGGAGATGGTGTGGAGATCGATGGAGATGGATCCGGGGGCTCTTCCCCGTCCCGGCATGGTGCCGGAACAGAGACTTTCTGTCCCCTGAATCTCCCCTTTGGTGGCGGCGACTCTACGAAGGTTTTCGTGGATTTCTTCTGGATCCTTTAGGGTTTTCTCTCGGGGTATTCTTATAGGCGCAGGAGGCAAGGTTGGTGGAGGTCCAGGGGGCCCACACCCCCTGTGGGCGCCACTAGGGGTGGCCCACGCCTAGGGGGTGCGGCCACCCTGGTGTCCTCCTCCAACTCTGCTTCGTGGTTCTGTGTTGCTCCGGAAAAAATAATAACTTTGGCTTTTGTCCCGTCAAATTCCGAGAATATTGATTTTCTGCCTTTTCGGGAACAAAAAACAGAAGAAACAGGCAACTGTCATTGTGGCATCTTGTTAATAGTTTAGTCCAGAAAAACATATAAAAACACCTCAAAGTGTAGACAAAGCATAAGAAAAATGATACAAAACAAGCATGGAACATCAAAAATTATAGATACGTTTCCGACGTATCACTTCGCTCCGGCGGCGCTAGTGTGGAGGTTGTGAGTGTCCTCTTGTTGGCTCCGTATCCGCCTGAGGTTGTGGAACAAGGTTGGAGGAGGCAGGAGCTTGTTCCAATGTTCTTCCCCGCTTGGCCATAAGTAGAGTTTCCAAGAGTGACAACTGGTCACTCAATGTTGTCACTTTCTCTTCCACGCCTTCCATCTTGTGACCAATCTCTTTAGTTCTCGTGTTGACATGTTCCATATCGAGCTTGAGAGTAGCCAATTCTGCCGCCTCCTGACTCTCTGTGATCTTGGATTTCCCCATGGTTGATGTCGAGTTTCCGCCGCCGTCGCGCGATCCTGCCACCAGAAAAGCACATGAATATGGAACGACCTCGGGATTTTAGTACGGAGGGAGATAATCCTCAGCAACCAAAGGGAAACCCGATTTGTGCCCGAGCAGTGCCGCCGCTGCCAAGCCACCGCCATCGACTCCTGTCAGAATTGACGCACTGCCTCAAGCACCCCGTCGACCACCACCGCCGCCGCGAAACGGGAGTGGAGGGTGGGATTTTATGAGAGATCCGAACCACCCTCTCCGCTCGAATTAACACATCGCTAGGAGCTGGAGCTCGTGAGCTCTCAGATCCCGATTTGAAGAAAATCGAAGCCGAGGATCAGTTGCTCTGATACCACTTTGTCAGATCCTGGAGAGGATCAGATCGACAAGAATCTCCCGACGTGGAGAACTCTTAATCAATTGGGGATTTTCTATCTAATTGGAGCTAACCCTAGAACAGAAAAACAAAAATAAGCATAATTTTGGGTATATTCTCGATAGCCCTCTCTTCCCGATAGGGGATGCTATATATAGCCGGTTTAGACACGCGAGGACCATTGATCTCCTTGATCGCCTCTCAGCCGCTGGATCATCATTGATGTACCGAAGCGTTACGACCTTGATATCCAAGCATCTGACAGGGAGATATGTTTCCTCCGGTGGCGCGAGGGCAACGGGACGGCGACGAACCTGTCGATTGACGGAGGCAGCACAACAAGGAATATTTCAATTTTAATTTAGATTTTGAAGCCCAAATTTCAAACATTTTGAATGTAATCGGGTTCGTTTTGCAAAAATTCAATTGAACTGGATGTCATGAAGGCTTCGACATCCTTTGTTGGACGGAGGGAGTATTTAAAGGCTTATGGCCTGCTTAATTAAGCTTATTATACTTCATTATCCACCCGATCAACCAACAATCAGTCTCATGCTAGAGAGGTTGTTGTAGCATCCTTCCAGCCTTGGCGCCGTCCATGCCTAACTTCTTTAATTTTCCACGACAATTTGCTTAAGCAAAATGGCATCTAGAGAATTCTTCAGTCGGCCAGCCAATCCTTGTGACCAATCAAGGATGGTTACGATTTAGCTCCCCTCAGATTTAATTACCAGGGTTCTTTACCGTGATTAGAGAGAGGATGAACAGAGTGGTGCGAATGTGTGATGCAGCAGCATCCTCGTGCATTGCCATAGAGAATGATTTTTCTGTCACCGATGTGACGGGACACGCTATGGTCCGTCTGGCTCGTATGGGAGGAAAATTAGATGGAGAGTAGTACGGTTTAGTTGGCTGTCCCTCTCTGTCGCTTTGGCAGAGCGAGCTGTCCCTTGCTAGCCGCCTCACCTGCCGTTCCCTCCCCTTCCAGTTCTGTTCCATGCGACCTATAGCCGGTAGATTCTTCCTGCACTAAAATGGTAGAAGTTGAGATCCTCACCATTTATTAGCATTCAATCACATACCATATGCTGGCATGCCCAGTACCCCCCCGAATCACGTCCTGGACGAACATTTGGCACGGTAACCGGCAATCATAATCTACCAATTTTCGCAGATGTATGTTGTACCAAATGAACGTAATAACTTCTGTCCTTCTGAACCGCAACGAGACGCATCCACAGTACACCTGCAGTGAAATTTCAGTTTCGCACGTGAAAATCGCTACCAGGAGCAGAACAGTTCTGGAAGCGAGACGTAGGCATGAGGGCATATCCACGGGGATAATCCAAACGACCGACCCAAACGTCGATTCTGTCCATTTCGATTGGGCCACACTCACTTTTGTGGTCCGACCAAACGCGTCCAGTGGTGCGACCCTGCTGTGCTGTAGGGCCTGGTGTTCGTTGGAGCTATCGTTGGGCAATGCATTGTCAATCAATTGAAATAGCAAATTAATAAGCCAAAAACACATAGATTATCAAATAATATGGAATACATGAGCCATCGTTCTTTGGACATCGCCAACAAGTGGCCAGTAGATCTGAAATGTGCAAAAGGTGGCAATATCATACACAATATCCAATAAATGGCAGCTTCTCTGTCCAAAAAATTGCATTCGTCGTTGCCATTTCCGTTCAAGCATCACGAGTTCGGATGGTCTGCTGCCTTCTTGCGTCCCAAGCCCTGCAATCGGGATCGGTGATGCTCCAAGTCGGTGAGCATGATGGCATTCTCCCCGGCCCATGATCTTGTCTTCGGCCTCCTTGGCCTTCGTCTCGGCCTCTACCCTAGACTGGCCTCGGTCTCCTTGGCCTTGGCGGCCTCCTTGCGTTTGTCTTGGCCTCGATCTCCATTACCCTAGCTTTGATGTTGGCTTGTGATACTTGCATTTTGCATCATCATTTTAGGACCTTTATGCCTTTGTTTGGAATCACATTTACCTCTATCCATCATTATTTATACATATTTTAATGATTTACGGGACTTTCCTACAAAGTCCCTTTCATTGGTATTTAATTTCTGGGAGGCATAAAACCTCCTTTTTCATATTTTTGTTGTTTTAGGATCTTCTGGATGTTAATAAATAGAAGAAAAAAAATACCTGATAAGCTTTTACTAGAAGAACGAACTTGGGCCAAAGAATGAAGCAAGGGGAGCCACGAGGCCCGAAAGAGGCCAGGTAGCGCACCCCACAGGCTCTTTCGGCCCTCGAGCATCGTCTCGGATCCTCCTTTTTATAGACACATCGGTATCGCCAGAAAACCTACGCCATATTTTTACCATGATTTACAGAGGCGGTGGCAGAGGCGAAAGTCCTATCCTACTCTGGGATGGGGCAGATCCTACCGCATCGGAGCATCCGGGGAGAAATCGACTCCATCATCACCACTCCTCCTAGGCATTGCGGAGGCCTCTCCATTAACATCTCCACTAGTCTGATTGATTATTTGTATTATGATCTATCTAGGAGCAATACCAAACTGTTTCAAAGGAGGATTACTTTCTTCGTATTACGATCCAGAGTATGTTCCCATTCACTTTTTAAGAAAATGGCTATAAAGACCGAATTAACCCTTTACCCCTTTTTCTTTTTAATTTTAAATACCCGCAAAACTTTAGGAATTCCTTGATAGTTGGTATAAATTAAAGCCGGGAATTGGTGATACGCTTTAATAATGTTCTTTCCCATCTTAAAGTTGGTTTAATCAGCAGCAGCGAATGCTACTCATTATAGGGATTTCGACAAATCGAATTTATTCATTACTAAAGCCGACATGCTTCAAACAATTTTGTTTTCTCCATATTACCATATCTCTAGAGTCAATAATTTTCTACGAGGAACTACTGAACTCAATCACTTGCTATCGTTACTCAACAGTTTTCTGTTGAGGTCTATCCCGTAGAGGTAGTCAAATTGGATCAGTGATCAATTTCTAGGTTTAGTCCCCAGTGGTAATCTTAAAGTGGCCGATTTACCCTCTTTTGCAATTAGTTTCTCACTGATGGCTCGGGCCCCCCGGAAGGGGGCCTTCTTCTCCTTCCACCTAAGCTGCGCAAGAAAGTTCCAAAGCCTATCAAATAAATCAGAAAATGTTACAAGATTTAGATTAATTAAATTTAGTATAAGTAATGGAATAGGTAACAAAGCCACTTTGCTGCCTACTGCTACTAACTCGCCACCTCCCCACGTTAAGCTAGTACTTGTTGTTGCACCAGGAGCTGTTACGCCAGGCGCAGTCAGGTCCGAACAACATTATTATCCAAAGATCCCCCTTATGTACATATCTCTATGGGGAATCGTGCTTTAATTTTTCAAAGCATTAAATATCTTGAATAAGACCTATTCTGGGATATACAATGCATTACAGACGTATGATCATTACCCTTCAACCAGGTTATTCTATAACGGTAAATGCACTAGAATTCTTGGAGAATATTCAAATACCGCAAAGAGCCAGCTATATTAGGGTAATTATGTTAGAGCTGAGCCGTAAGCCCTTTAATTCAATTCTTTATTCTTACATTAAAGAATGAATCAAATCTCCCCAAGTAGGATTCGAACCTACCACTAGTCGGTTAACAGTCGATCGCTCTACCTGAGCTCTCTTGAGGAATAGGGGGGATTCGGCCTCCGTTTCTATTATTACCAAGTATATGGTTCTAATCCTAGATGGAAAAATAAATAGAAAAAGAAATCTAAGAAGGTGGATCCTCCCTATCTATCAAGAGTAATGAACTAGGTGCGAAGAAGGCCCCCTTCCCGGGGGGGGGGGGAGGGGGGGGGGGGGGAGCCATCAGTGAGATACCACTCTGGAAGAGCTCAGATTCTAACCTTGTGTCAGACCCGCGATCCAAGGGACAATATCAGGTAGATAGTTTCTATGGGGCGTAGGCCTCCCAAAAGGTAACATAGAAAGTGTCTACGAGGCTGTCCTTGGCCCTGAAATCGACACTGGTTAGAATCCGAGCTCTTCTGCTATTCTTGGGTTGGATGAATTATCAGAAGAGTATCGTTTAACTGTATCAAGACCAAGAAAAATAGACGAATTAGAGTCATTTGCTCTAATCCGAAGCATAAACAACGACAAGGGTAATCTTTCGAGAAATTCCCTTATGGTCTAATTCCGAACAGTTGTAAATACCAAGACTTAGCAATATTTGATTGATCACAATTCGGTATATTCCATTTATAATACCAGCACCATCATCATCACCATCACCATCACCATCACCATCTCCAAGATCAATCTTGTTCCCATTATAGTTTGTGATTGATTGAACACTGAATATTATTTTAAGGTCTATTTACATATTTATGATTGGCATATTGTCTTTATTTGGTGGAGATATTATATTTTCAGATTGTGTTGTATCCCATATGCTACTGATCCATATCATGTTTGACACTTGTGAGTAGATCCCCATGTTCCTAAGGGCATAGGATGAATTGGCTATGATTTCCATATAATATGCAATGAGTATGTGGTCCAGTTTTTATATTTTATTGTTCTATAATGGTTTTATGCGAACATCGACTGCATATTATTTCACCTATATGGGCTCATAGGAGAACACTTTGATGCAATGATAGGGGTAGGAAGGGACGGAATTGACAGAAATCGTTTTCCAACACTTTGAGTTGCATTGGAGGGATTATATGTCGGGGACCAATGAACCTATTGCTATGGTGGAACATTTATGTCTTAATGATTACTAGATGTTCATCTGAATGGCTTTAGGATCCATCATAAGTGGTGTATTTAGCTCATACTTATGGCTGCACCTAATTAGGCTCCGCCCTAAGGGAATGAAACTTGACAACATATTCACCATATAGTGTAGAAATCTTTATGCTAAGTAAATCCATGCCGCCATCAGGAACGCTTGGCACATATAAGTTCACACACACTTGAGTTTGTCGTCTTGCTGCATAGAGGATTGGGCATTCTCTCATTTAGAGCATTTACTTATTGTTATTTACTTTTAGCATTTTATATTCTTGCAAACTAGAAACCAAAAACACCAAATCTACTGCATTTACTATTATTTTCTTTGTCCAATTTTCTATCCAATAACGTCAGCTCCTTGTGGGCTCGACAACCTTTCTTTATTGAAAAGTACTACAATTGATCTCCTGCACAGACACTTTTCTATGTTTTGTAGCACCTCGGGTAAAACCACTACTAGAAAATCGCTTGGTGTTTTTGTTTTGTGCATCATCATGGTATCATGCTCATGTCATCATGCCACATTGCATTTAAGAATCATATTAAAAACCCTCTTCATTTGGGTTTTTCCCTTCACATTGCATTTCCTTATTAGATGTATTTGATTCTTGGTATCCTATATTTGGTTTTTGATATTATATGTAAATGCCCAATTTGAGTTGAGGCATATCTCTTATTTCATTCCATCCACTAACATGCCATATCACCTTCTCTCGATATCATCTTATTCCAACCATACATATGTATGTGGCCATGTGCACTCATATATGTGCTTATGATGAATATTCTCTTTTGTAGCAAGATTCCATTCTTGAGAATGGGTGGTTCAGTTTTGAATGCATGCATGGAGGATTACATGCCATATGAATTAAAATTGTTTTCACAATTGTAAATGAGCATTTAGAATTCTCATGCATGTCCCATGCAAGCTTCATCCTTCCTTCATTTGTTTTCTTTTGTTTTGAGGAGAGTTGGTTTGTTTTAAATTCATCCAAATGTATCTTTTCCAAACAATCTTATAAGCCTTTCTCCTTACACCACTCCTCTAGTTGGTTGTTTTGATTTTGTTGCTCTCTTAGAGGTTCTCTCTTTGAGTTTGTTTTAAATCCAATCAAATAAAAACCATTCCATATAACAACACCTACCTACCTTTGGTTTCAATATCTTTCCCCCATCTTGTTGGTTCTGTGAACTCTCTTGTGTTTTTGCAAGCAGCAACTATTTCAAAATTTGCAAACAAAAATTCAATCAAACAACTATATAAGACCAAACCAGAAAATAATGAACAGAACATGAGAGATCAAACCTGTTCAGCTCACCTGGTAGTACACTAACAGAGGAAAGCAGCCATAACAGGCCATAGGAAGCCCAACATTCCCCTTGCCCATACTCCTTCACCTCCTCGACGTCGTGTTCATGTACTCGTCTTAATCAACTCTCCCCTCTCTGTAACTAGACGGCAGCGTGCAGGTCGCCGTTCGAGACAGTCAGGCGCGTAACCTCCTGCTCCTATTCTTATCCTCCTCGAGGCGTCAGGAACCCTAGCCCATTCCTTCCTCTCTCCCTCGCGCCACCAGCTTCCTCACGTTTCACTTTTTCTTCATGACCGGGGCCCACCACGGTAGCTATCGGCCACCATCGGGCGATGCATAGCGTCGAGCCAAGCGCCTTGCCGGATCGCCTCTTCATTGTGGTCCTCTCTAGGCTACAAGATCATCCTTTGTAACATCCCAAAGATACTAAACTTGGATCATCAATTTCTAATCATCAAAATTAGGGTTAACAAAAACTTTGTTAAATAAAATTATGAATGCATGCATATGAGTATGCATTAAATTTGAAATTCTTTTGAACCACCTTGTTTGTGTGTTTCCTTGCTTGTAAAATGTTTCTTAGGTGAAATAAACATCATCTAAAACATTTCCCAAACTTTTCCTAATGACAAGTAAATCAAAACAAATAAAACAAGGGAATGGTCATTTTGACCAATTTAACTCCCATACCTACTTTGGTACTGCAAACTTTCAGAACCTAATGGAAACTTTTCGGGATATTTGCACCCCTTGAATGTACTCATAACAAGGTATCAAGGCCCTCTTTATGATCATCCAGAAACTTTCAAATGCATAGTTTAAATGACAATTCAAAATTGAATCTTTATCATATGGGAAGATCCCACTTTTTCAAAAACCACTCAAACAAGCTCAACTTTCAAAACCCAAGCATCTGCAGACTCACCAGCACCAATCTAACAAACCCACCAAAAATCTTTTCAAAATTCAAAACTTGATTTCATGCGGCCATTTCATCAAACATGTTGCAGACACAAATCATCAAAATCCTAAACACTATAGTGAGCAGTGATTCTTGCCTAACTGGTTCCCTCTCTAGCTCACAACCATCTCAGGAGATCATCTAGCAAGATTAACTAAACACTAGCACCACTGTGAGCTTGGCATTGCCATCAATGGTGAACAGCCGAAGCCAACCTTGTCACCCCATGTCGGCAACAAGCTAGGAAGAGAAGCAAGCCTAGCGGCATATGCGGGAGGCGGACCACGTCCGCCACCCCTGTCCCAGCCCGCGGCGTTGCCAAGCCCTGGACCACACGCCCGCGAACCATGCCAACCTCGCCGGCGACCATGCGGCGTGCGAGCGCCACCCTCGAGCCCACAGACCCGCGCGCCCTCGCCGCGTGCATACACAATCCCCACCGACCGAGACCGCCCGGACATCCTCGTTCACCGCCCGTGGCCTTGACCACCGCCGCCGTCGAAGACGCCGCCTCTACCGCGAGCGTCGCATGTTTCGACCAAGCCGCACCGTTTCAAAACCATGTCGTTGAGCATCGCCGAGAACCGCGTCCCCTCTGGTCGCCCATGCTAATAGCCGCTGTAACACCGCCGACGAGCTCACCGTCGCCGTCGGTCCCTCTCGACTATAAATAGAGGCCACCCCTCGATTTCTTCACACCTCACTCCCCTCTTCTCACCGATCGTGCCACCGTTCCGGAGAGGCGAGCACCACCTCGCCGAATTTCACGGAGCCCGCCTCTGGAGAAGAAGGCGCCATCGATTCGTCCATCCCGGGGCTGCCGCGACCACCCTGGTTCGCTGTTGTCGACTTCGTCGTCATTCGCCTCGCCAACCCTACTTTGCACCCGGTGAGCCCTAGCACCCCTCACGGCGGCGCTAGGTTTCTTTCTCGTCGGCGTTGTCTCGCGTCGGCGATGACTCCCCGTTGGATTAGAATCGGTCGAGCGACCCACGTTGCCCGTGCTTAGCCCCTCCCTCTCAGCGGCGGTGGGACACCCACTTAAGCAGCCAGCGGGAGCACTAAACTTAGCGGCCGGCGATTAACTTTTCCGTGCAACCCAGTTATTCAAATTAAACCTTTTCTATTTTATTTCAAACTCACTTACCCAACTTCAAAATTCAACCCAGATCGATTCATTGCACTAAATTGAATGAAACCAATTTTGTTAGAAAGGTCTGGAATGCTGAATCAAGACCGTTGGATTCAAGTCATTTGGATCTATAGATCACCTATGGTAAAAATAACAAGGCAGAAGATTTTCTGCATTCAAACATTTTTTAAATTTAAACCATAATAGCTTTTGAGTTGATTCCAACTCTCAAAAATCACAATTAACCATACTTTTCAGAATATATAAAAATATATAGGTTTGCTTGCAGAAATAATGTTCAAGTAATAAAAGAATTCTACATAGGCATTTCTAGCCACTTTAATTAATTAAAATAAAAGGGTAAAACCTTATTAAATTGTGACACCACTTTAAATCACATTCCCATGGACTAAAATATGTGGTGATGACATGTGTCAACATGATACCATGTTCGGTTTGGAGAATATTAAATCTTAAGTAGTTTTTCAATGAGTAGAAATTACTTTTCTAAAAATAAAAAGAATTAAACCAAGCCTTAACCTTGTAATGTTAGATTTGAAGCTAGATCATCTATAGGACCCTTGTGTTTGATGATTGCAAGTAGTTAAGTATTGTTTGGTGATTGTGTACCTCGTATTTATTCATAGACTATAGTACCGACCAAGGATACGAGGAGGAAGGAGGATACTACGAAGAAGAAGCCGAGGAGAACTTCAACCACTGCTCTGCTCAAGGCAAGCTAACACTTGCAATTATGAAAGTTAGATAACCTATGCAATGCACTAAGCATGCTTGGTTAGAAATATTTGATGAAACCCAATCCTAGTTTTACTTGCAAGCTTCTTACTTTATTTCTTTATCAAAGATCTTACCTAGATTTTACCTAAGTGAATGGTAGATACTAGAAAGATATGTGAAGGTTGCATAAAGAGCATAAAATTTGGCCTAAGCTAGATAATCTTGATGTCATCCTAAGGCATGAAATTGAACTTAGTTAGAACTCCACTAGTTTACCACCCCTCATTATTGCTTACCCCCACCTGTAGATGCTAGTGTTAAGCATAAAACTTGATCAACTTTAGATGGGAATACTTGGTGGAAAAATGGTTATGAAAACCTTGGAATGATGGATCATTCTATTGAAATGTTTTGGACATGTGTTTTCGAACACCTGATGATTTTGGTGATGAAAATGATGAGGCATGAGCCTTAGCCTTTTTAAAAAGCGATGGTTGTCGGATGCGATACCATTCCAATTTTATCGTTAACCACAATACCGAATATTGGGTAGGGCTTGAATGGAAACTTATATACCTTAGTATTAGTTCCCTCGCGGCCAAGGTGCGAGTGAGGCTACCTTGTGAAGATTGTCCACTGCGATACCCAAGATGACAGTGGTCATGGTTGGGAGGCCAAACTCACAGGAGAGGTGCTTATACTAGGGAGTGTAATTGAAAGGTTAGGATTGATTATCCGCATACTGAGTATGGTGAATTCAGGATTTGTTGCTGACGGATGTATCGAATGTTGTGGTGAAAGTGTACAATATCTGCAGAGTGTCAAACTATTCGAATAGCTGCGTCCGCGGTTATGGACAGTTGGAGTGGCCATACTGTTCTCCCGTCAGACTTTTCAAAATGACTTGTGAAATGAATTGAGACTTTGACTTGACCACAACAGGGTTGTGATGTGAAATACAAGATCGCACTTACGAGTTATAAAATTGTGACTAGCTTTGGAACTTCGTAGAGATAAATCTGGCATTTGCAAAACAACCCTAGAGCCTAGTGTCCTATTATCCAAAAACCCCTTTACCTGTTAGTATTAGTTTGCGAGTACTTAAAGAGTACTCATGGCTTTGTCCCTGGCTATTTCGATGGCCAGACTATGTAGAGGAGTACCTGGAGGATGGACCCCAGGAAGGTTACGACAACTAGGATCATCTCCCATCGTCAGCATTGCCTGTGACCCCGAAGATGGAGCTTCGCCTACGCTACCGTTATTATTACGTATTTCTTTGCTTGAAATTGTATTAAGAACTGGATCGTGAGATCCCTATTTGTGTAAGAACTTATGTATCTTTGTAACGGATGATGTACTATGGTATCCAATTATATGTCTCACAAAATGGTAATCACAGGATTGCGATGTATGGCATAACAGGCATATAGAGATGAAAAATCCGTGTGTTGACACGCACGAGCTCAGAACCGTCAGCAAGGTCGACTTCCTCGTCCATGGCCGCAAGCGTTCTTTGGTGATTTCGGCGCCCCTATTCATCGTCGACTTTGATTTGCTGCTCCAACACCCTCTCGCTAAGCTCCTCTCTCCATTCCTGCTCTCCGTCACCGTCCTGGCCTATAGCCGTGTCCCCGTCGATGACACTACTCGTTCAGCTGCTTGCCTCAGAGATCGCTCAACAAGCGGACGTGAGTTTCAGCAGCACGCAACGATTCAGGCCCATGTTCTCTTGTCTCTCGCACCCTCCCAGTTTTGTCTCCAGCGCCAAACCGTAGACCTACCTGTAGAGGGATTTGCAAGCTTTCCAGAACATCTTGCGTCTCTTACATCCGTCTCATGTAACTCCCGTAATCCTCCGCGCAAGTTTGAAGAAAACTCGCTGTAAATGGCCGACAGTCCGTCAAAGATCGCCTCTGTTCCTCACTATTTTTCCCATCTCTACAGGCCTTATTAGGGAAAACTTCCTACACGAAAGTTGCATGAATTTTTTCACTATCAATCTTTCGTTTTTGTGACATCGCGAAATTCGCAGGGGTTAGCTCGTCATCTTTGATAAAAGTTGGGGCCAGATAACTATTTTCGCATGATCAAATTTAGTTTCGTCAGGCTCAAACCGACGTGCTCTTGTTGTTTTTGCAAAATGGTATCCTAGTTTTTCAGCCATCAACCCGCAGTCCCCGATTACACCACGTGTCACACCTACATTCTCCCGCTGGCGCAGCTGAAAGGATACGGATGTCGCCTAGAGGGGGGGTGAATAGGCGATTAGAACTTTTCCTAGAGTGGCTCAGCAAAGGCGGAATAAAACTAGTGTTTACTTTGTTAAGCACAACCTAGAACAACTAAGGTTCACCTATGTGCACCAACAACTTATGCTAAGCAATACAAGCAACAAAGTGATAGCAAGATATATATTACTTCAAGCACGAAGGCTATCACAATGTAAAGTGCATAAGTAAAGAGGTCGTATAGAGATAACCGAGGCACGCGGGGACACGATATTTTACGAGTTCCTCCCAGCGTGGAGTCGTCTCGTTTGAAGAGGGGTGGTATCAAACCACAAAGCATACAAAAGGCCTCCCTTATTCTCTGGTGAATCTCACCCCAACGGGATCGATCCACGCTTCCACTATCGGTGCACTTGTCGGTGGTAACCGGAACCTCTCACAAGGTTGGGGCACTTCTCCACAACTTAATTGGAGGCTCCCAACAAATGCCACCAAGGCCACAATGCCACCATGGCCACAAAGCCGTCTAGGGTTCCAAGAACCCAAGAGGGACAAGCTCCGATGAGAAACTCAAACCAAATCCTCCGAGGAGAACTCAAACCGATGCACCAAATGCAAATGGCAAGAACACCACAAAGGTGTTCAAATCCTTCTCTCCCAAATTCCACCAAAGCTACAAAAGCTTATGGG
Source organism: Avena longiglumis (assembly GCA_030063025.1). Classification (NCBI taxonomy): domain Eukaryota; kingdom Viridiplantae; phylum Streptophyta; class Magnoliopsida; order Poales; family Poaceae; genus Avena; species Avena longiglumis. Next base: position 271,524,276 of record CP125978.1, read on the forward strand.
GGAATAAGAGAGGAAGAACAATGGAGGAAATACAAAAAATACTCCAAGATCTAGATCCCAATATGTTCCCCTCACTTAGAGGAGAGATTGATTGGTGGGATTGTAGATATAGATCTCCTCTTTCAAATCCCTCAAGAATATGCAAGAATCATCGGAGGGATTGAGAGAAAGCAAGTTCAAGAAGGTCAACAATGGAGGGGAAAACTTGTAAGAATGGTTAAGGAACCATTGGGGAAGAAGGCCCCTTATATAGGTCCCTACAGAATCCAACTGTTGTAGCCCAAAAACGCGATTCCCGGTACTACCGGACTTTCCTGGCACTACTGGAAATTTCCTGGGGTTCCTGGGGCTCCAAACACATTTTTTCTCTGCGCTCCCCGGTACCAAAATGCGGTACTACCAGACCCCGGTACTAGCGGATCCTGGTCCGGTACTACCGGTCATCACAGAACAAAAACAGCCATAACTTTTGCATCCGGCCTCCGATTTCGATGATCTTGGGCTCGTTTCGAAGAGGACAACAACCTCTACAAGATCATGCAAAGAAACATCATAGTCCAGCAAGGGAGGATAGATCCAAATGACGAAGTAAAAAACCTTCTGCCGCGCTAGGTACTAAAATGCGGTACTACCGCTTTTTGGTACCTAGCCCGGCAGTGGATTTTGGCAACTTCCCAAAACCTTCTGCCTTGGTACCTAGGAGACCAGCAGATATTCAAACGGCTATAACTTTTGATTGGTAACTTCGATCGACCCGATTCAAATTGCGTTGGAAAGAGGACGACATGATCTTTCCTATAAAAGGTGAAAATATTGGTTATCACCAAGTGAGAATGTGTCAAGTATAATAATGTGAGATACCTCACTTGGTGAGAAACCGAAAAACCACATAGATCAAAATCGCAATAAGATATAAAAGAGGGATCCGATTTTGATGAACAAGAGCTTGTTATGGAGACTACCACAAGCTCTATATCCTCACATGGATAAGACCAAATAACATCCAAATCTGATGATGCAAGTATGCAAATGTTTGAGCTCTCTCCGAGCGATGTGATCGAGTTACTCATTCGAGAGCCCCTCTTGATAGTACGGTTATCTATCCTAAACCCGGTCTTCCACTAACAATATAAGACCGGCAAAAGGGAAAACCTATCAAGATTATACCTTTGCCTTGATTATTCCACTTGATCTCGATGTAGCGATCTTTACCTTCTCAAGATGGAGCGCCTTTCTTGATTCCTCATCATCGATCCATGATCACCGAGGATGGCAAGCATCAAACATGAGATCTTCTAAATATTGCACATTTTGAGCTTGCACAACATATCTTCTTCTCATTTCATCGACCCAAGCCGACGCAAGCTCCAAGCGATGCCAATGGACAATTCCTACAAGTATAACTTAATACACACATTAGTCCATAAAGATTGTCATTAATTACCAAAACCACACATGGGGGCCCACATGTTCTTTCAAATCCGATCGATCGTCAGGTCTCGTATGTCATCGACAGTGGCTAGGTTTACTTTAGTACAAAAGTTCCTAGACGTTTTCTTAAATAATAAAATTCTAGAAAATAGATAAATACAAATTAAGTCATATATTTTGAAATAATTTGAATTTGGGCAAACATATAAAATAAAATATGAACTATTTTCTAATATAAATTCAAACTAATTTTCAAATTCGATCAGAGTTGACTTGAGCTAGTTAAACATTTGACTTTGACCCCTATTTAATATAATTGACTTTATATATTGTTTAAAATTGGAATTTCCAAATATTAAGTATGATATATGTTTTTGAATCAGAAAAATGTGAGGAATATGAATATGCTATTTATAATATCATTTGAGCAATTTAAGATTTTCGAATTATTAAATGTTAATAAATGCCTATTTCTGAAATTACTCTATGGATTAATCCTCAGCAAAACCGAGCAATGTGAGGCCACTTGCGGGGCGTTTTGTCAATCTTGTGCCCCTGCATGTGGGCCTCTATTGCTTCCCGTCTATGCAGGTGGACCTGGCAGAATTACGTGTGTGCCTTCCTTAACCCCGAAGGTCTCTTGTCTTCCACGACAAATCTCTCTGCAGCAGGTCCTTTGACCCCTAGGGTTTCTCGTGCGACGTGCCAGCGGCTGGGGCATCTCTTCCTCCCTCCCGTCATGCCTCCTCCCCCTTCTAGATCGTCCTCCTCCTTCCACCGTGCGGCCGGCCCCCGGCCTCCTCTCCACCTCTACTTCTCGCTGCAGGAAACCATGGATGCTGCTGTGCCGCACAAGGTGGCCTGGACATCACCATCCTCCACCTCTGCAACTCCTGACCTGTGGCGGCCGAGCAAGGCCGTCGGCGGCGACGACGCCAATCTGAGGTGGGCTGCGAGGGCAAAGCCTAGCCTGCCACCACAGAGGCAGACGAAGACATCGGGCCAAGTTCCCTATATGCCATAAGAAACGACCACAAGACATGGATCCCTCTCTACCCCTGTTTCCTCCACCCCCTTTGGATCCCACCGCTGCACAAGGCGAGCTGCCGCCCCCGCCTCGATTACCTCCATAGGAAGGCCATTTGCGGCCTCGTGCGTTGTTTCCCACTGGGCCGATCTGCCCGATTCCCGCATCACCGGTCCGCCATGCACGGTGCCTTCCTGAGCTCACCGACCCGGGGAACGGTGGCACCAGGGCTCAGGCAATATTGCATAATATTAAATCCGTAACTCCGAGTTCGACAAATGGTATGTCTAAATCGATCAGTGCGACTAGCCCTTTCCAACTGTGTATTCCATACTAGTAATTGAATCATGCATCATAGAGAAATTGAAAAATCATAACTGTTTATGTAAGGAAAACGTGATGATTAAAATTGGAAAATTATTATTCTAGTTGGTAATGCCTCACTAATGTTGTATCATCAATGTTCTATGATCATGATATCTTCTCAACATAGTTTGCATCATAAACTTGCCATATCATGCATCATATCATGATCATGCCAATTCTTTCGCATTAGTTATAATTATGCATCGCTTGTTTCTTTTAGTGTTTTGCTTCTTCCCGGATAGCACGATGAGATGTGTGAGATTTGACAAGTTCTTCGGATATGTATCTTCGGCAATGTTTTTAGGCGATCATTCTCCCCATTTCTACCTATTTTACATTTACAATCTTTATTTCCTCCTGTTGATATATGGCTATCTGTGTTGCGATGCTTTAGTTTTCATACCCGTGATATCCCTTGCAGCCTCTATATTGCCTTGGACATGTCCTATTACCCGTTGTTTGGTAGATAGTCGGCCTTGCGTGTCGTAGTCGCTTGCTCAGGTGTTGTGTTATCAAGTGCCACAATTGTTGGAAGGTTGCCATATTCTTAATGTTGGAGATGATCATGACTCAAATTGCAACTTGATATTAAATTGTTGGGAATAGTTATAACTAATGAAGAGGCACCGGTGGACAATAGATGTGATTTTGTTTTTAACCGCCCACTAGTGTCCCATAGGACCCCGAGTACTTGATACTTGTTCCTTGACTATTCGCACTATCCACATGTGGGACCATGAATCCCCTTAGCGAGAACTTGAGTCATATCTTATTTCTTGGGGCCACAAACTAGTTTGGGGTTTATTACTATCCTGTACTTATGCCATGCTTAACTTCTTTATTTACTATTGCGCGTTTAAGAACCCCATGCCACGTTTTCGAGGTATCGATAAGCCCAGTCACACTTTTGGATTCCCAGTCGTTTACAACCATCGTCACAAACCTCTGGGTCCGTTTTGGAACCTGCAAACTTCGTAGCGGGTAGCATAGTGGGGTGGCCCCCTAAAATATTATATGAATCTTGTGATTTCTTTATCGTGATGCCTCGTTGGGTTTTCATTTGGTTTTTCTGAGGTTGATTGTGCGTGTATTGCTATTTGTACCCCCTGCATGGTAAAACTTTCTGAAAGCCATGTCCGCGGTTATGGACGACTTGGAGCACAATATCTCGATGATAGACAACTATAACCAAAGTAGTGCTATGAATTTGACTTTGAAATGACTAGTAATCAGATTCACTACAACAGAATGGCTAAATAAAAGTACCAACAACTGCTTGGAGTGGAATGTCTCATGATATATGTATCTGACTAGTAAGTATCACAACTACAATGTAATGGTTAACTAAAAGTTCCTACTTCTTATTATATCAGGATGACTCATGATATCTATATCTGACTAGTAAGTGCTGCAACTATAATGGACTGAATAAAATTGCCAACTGTGTGAGTTTCCTCGATACGACTTCCTCGTTTGGTCTCGAGGGGGAAACACCAGGATGGGTATGATTGGTGTTAGTATCAGGAGGAATCCGAATAGGTCTTTCTTATCCTTATCTAATAGCTGTCAGTTGTATCGAGTCTTTATAGGTTGTTTATGTATGTTGCGCTGCCGCTTTAGCCCACCATACCTATGTAGGCGAGGACCGCCAAATTATAAGAATCGCCGTGTACTGGCCTCAGTACTGACCGCTCTCTTTTTCTTTACCCTTTGTCGACACCCCTTTTGTTTAAGAAGGTTTTAAGATCGATGTCGTTAGCAGGGTTACCCTTCCGGCCTGGCCTGGGCAGGGTTATGGACGCCATTGGTTATTATTTAGGGCTCTTAGCCCAATTTGCATCTTGTCCGTACTCGGACACTATATCGTTTTCAAGGTGATTTGGATCTCTGTACTATGTATATGTATTCTTCACTCATGGAGTCGTGTTGTATATATCTATTCTGTGGGTTCCATCATGGACTAATGTGTAATGGTATTACTTCGCTTTCCACACTTGAAAGTGCCTGGTGGGCACCTTTGAATCGTCTCTATGCGGGTTTGGCGGGAATCGCTAAGACTTGCATAGGGCCGATCTGAGGGTGTTATAGAGTGGTATCAGAGCTCAACAGTTATGATACCCCACTGGTCCAGCCTATAGTATAACCTAGCTAATGGTCGATGTAGAGTGTCAAAACTATTTTTTTAAAAAAAAATTGGTTGGATCAATCTGATTAGGTCTTCTTTTATTCCTTACCCCATGCTATTCTCCTCTTACCTCTACGTGTTTTGAATGTGCTCTCTTACCTTTTCTTCGAGTCCAGGAATTCTCGTGGTTGGTGGCACCTAGTTGATGTAGGTGCGCTTCGTTGGGAAACCCCAAGAGCAAGGTGTGATGCAACACAACATCAAGTCTTCCCTCAGTAAGAAACCGAGGTTATCAAACCGGTAGGAGGAAGGAAACATCACACAAGTGTTGCAAAGCGTGAAACACCTGCACACAAACTCAAGATTTTGCCACAGCGAGCAGTGAGGTTGTCAATCTCACATTTGTTGTAACAAAGGGTTAATTGTATGGGGTGGAAGGTGATGATGGTTTGCAACAAGTAAGCGATGGAAGATGTATCGATGTTAAAGATTGGACGGGGTCCATAGTTCACTAGAGGTGCTCTCCTTAAGATAAACAAACATGGCATCTTTGGGTAAACAAATTACAGCAGGGCAATTGACAGGACCTGAGCAAGGCATAACAATGCAATAATAGACAAAAAGATCCTATGATATTTGATTGGGCAATACAACAATATACATAGACCGCCATCCAACTGCATCTATGACTAGAAGTCCACCTTCAGGGTATCATCCGAACCCCCTCAAGTATTAAGTTGCAAGCAATAGACAACTTCTTTAAGCAAAGTGTGTAAGGTAAACAATCCACTTGTTCCATGAACAAGAGACCATTGTTTTCTCCCTAGTGGAAACAACACATCTACAACCGAAGAGATTTCTGTCACTTTCCTTGGAAACTAGAGGCATGATCCCACTATCGAGCATAAATACCCTCTCTTGGAGTCACTAGCGACTACTTGGCCAAGATAGCTACTAAAAACAGAGAGCATACAAGATCACAAACGACACAGACATGCTAGAATAAAATAGACAAAACAATTAATCAATCTGACATAGTAATCTCAATATCCATCGGATCCCCGCAAACACAACATGCATGATTACAAATAGATTAGATCTTGATCATGAACGGAGATCAAAAGATCTATACATGAAAGCACAAGGAGGAGATACAACCATATAGCTACTACATGGACCCGTAGTCCAAGGTGGAACTACTCACGCTTCATACCGGAGGCTGGCATGATGAAGAAGAAGGCCTCCGAGATGATCTCCCCTCCGACAGGGTGCCGGGAAGAACTTCAGATCCCCTCGATCTATGGACGATGGTGGCGGCGACTACAAAAGGTTTCGTGGAGTTTTGATCGCGTACCTAGGGTTTCTACATCAGGGGCTTCTTATAGGCGAAGGGCGAGCCAGGGGGCCACCAAGGCGGCTACACCCCCCAGGCGCGGGGTGGGCCCACCCGCGCGGCCAGGGGGTGTGGCCCCCTAGTGATCCTTCTCCGTCTCGTCTCCTAGCGTCGTGTCGCCGACGGTAAAATATTGACTTTGGCTTTTGTCCCGTCCAATTCCGAGAATATTGATTTTCTGCCTTTTTGGAACCAAAAACAGAAGAAAACAAGCAAGTCACACTGTGGTAACTTGTTAATAGTTCAGTTCCAGAAACCATATAAAAACACCTCAAAGTGTAGACAAAGCAAAGCAAAGTAGATACTAAACAAGCATGGATCATCAAAAATTATAGATACGTTTCCCCAAGCTTAACTCCTGCTCGTCCTCGAGTAGGTAAGTGATAAAATAATAATTTTTGAGGTGACATGCACCATCAAAACCAAGATCAAACCATTTGCAAGCATTGAAAGCTGGGATCAAATAACTCTAAACATGTGCATGAAAGATGGAGTTCTAACAATAAGACAAAGTAACTATGCATGCAACATGAAAGGCTACAAACAAAGATCATGAATAACATGCATTGAAAAATGTTTGTTTGTTTCACACACAGAAAACATGGCATAGTGGCATTCAGCTTGTCCCTCATAGAGTAGAAAGTAGATGCATAGGACACCTTCAAAGTTCATAAGAGTGACTAGATACAAATAGCACAAGAACAAGTAATATCAACAATATGCATCAATCAATAAGTTTTGGGACACTTCACATAGAACTAAGATTGACAACTATGCTCTCTTAATGGTTCCTAAAGGATAGAAGGTGGGGACTTAATATAATAGTGGAAGAAAGGCCCTTCATAAAGGGAAGCAGGGATTTCAAGTTTCAAAAAGAGCTTCCAAATGGTACTTGTTAGCTTTCAGCCCTCATTGCCCCTATCATAAGCATCTTGAAGTGATTAAGGTTAAAGTGAACAAACTATGGATTATATGCTTGACAAAGTATAAGTTGGCAATCTCAAGTCCCTTGAATATGAGGTCCACACCTCATGCTACTCAACTTCAGTCACCTGTAAGTTCTTGTCATAGTAAGTACATGTGTATCATAGAGAACCATGCAGGTACCCCTTGAACATGGTATAGGAGCTATCCCATAACCAAAATGACAAGGCAAGCACACAATGAGCATCTCAGCGATCTTTTTATTTACTATGTGCATAGCTTTTTATTGAGGATGCTTCACAGAATTCTCATTTTGGTAATGCCGCAAGTTTACACCATGATTAGGCATGGCTTAGGCTAGCAGCCTAGGAGTTTCTCTAACACAAAATACATAACTCCATGGACTTACAAGCTCCCTCTTTATTTCACACCGGTGACATCCATAGACAAAAGATCATGATATCAACTGTGTAAAAAGTACAAGTGCAATGTTGAAAACATTCCCCATGACAACATGGTTACGCTAATTCCGACATATAAGTGCAAGCATATACAACATAGATGACACAATTGTTCAAGTTTATTAGGGGAAAAGAATATAAAGTGTGCCATCAAGTTTGTGAGGGCTTTAATCACTAATTTTTCACATAACAAAATACTTTTTAATTGGAAGATAGCTAAAAACAAGAATATACTTGGAATGGTTTAACACACCATGCATAGGAATTTATAGTGGACACTTTGGAATAACTTGGTTTCTTGGGAGTTGGAAGCATGATTAGAACTTACTCATACAAGTGGAGGCTAGCAAAGATTGGGAGCAACCAACTAAGAGAGCAATAATGGCCATAATCATGCAGGCGACCAAACATTACTATTCAAAGCATAGAGTGGTACTACAAGTCAAGGAATAAATGATCATAGAGGCTATGGTGACTTGTTCATAGTCATACCATGGTGTGAGCATGTTCCAAGTCAACAAACAAAGCTTGAAGGAGAATATCACAATACTATGCTTTTGTATACTAAAACAACATAATTCTTTCAAGGCACACTAAGCAATCCCAATTGTTTGGAACAAGACATGCTACAACAATAATCACTAAACATAAGGGCAAAAAAACACCTAGCATGTCATGCTAAAGTCTAAGTCACAGTCAATGCAAGCTCCTCTTGGACTTTCAAGCAAGAACTTTCTACTCCTTTCCAACACCAATTGACTTATTTGAAACAACACAACGAGAATAGGGGTCCAAACTACTTTATTCAAGCAAACTAAACAAACTGAGCAAACCAAGCGAAAACTAAGACGCTCGAAGAACAACAAAACAGTGCATGAAACAATAAAAACGAAGTGTCTAGACAGACCCAAGCATCTTATGCATGAAGAAGGGATGCCTTGGAATCCCCAAGCTTTGATCTTGTACCTCTTGAATATTTCTTGGGGTGACACCGGGTGGCATCCACAAGATTGAGCTTTGTCCATTCTTCATCTCATTACATCATTCTCTCTCTACACAGAAATTTTTCCTTCATACAAAACTTCACCACGGTCTTCATTAGCAACATTAGTGTATTCAAAGATAATAGAACTTTGGGCAGCTTTGGAACAACAAAACTTTCACTAAAAACACAAGCTACTGTAGAAACTCCTTAAAAATCTCAATTCTCCAAAAAGAACTCAAAAGGAATCAATAAGAAGCAAATGCAAAAATAGCAGAAATCCATCAAAGCAGTAGCGGTAGAAACCAATTTTTTGAAAATCTTACATTGCTCAAATCAAAACGTGTTGAACTAACGAAAGTTAGCTAACATACTAGGGGATATATTCGTAAATTGTCAGTTCAATCCGACTTAGAAATACTCCTCATGAATTTGTATGGTGGAGGACAAAAATCTGTTTCAGAACATCAACTCCCCAAATCTTACTTCCCTCTCATTAGAGGTCATTCTTGGCACAAAAAGCAAACAAAAAGGATAAGGAGAGGTCATTACTAAAGTAATGACTGCGCAGACTCAAGTAAACTCTTGGGTTATCTTCCAACAAGTACTTTTCTTTAACGCCTTTAAGTTAGGCACAAGAAGCAACAAATCAAGTAATTTCAAATGAGGAATTGTTACTCCTCTTGCTCCTTCCTTTCTTACCTTTCTTCTTCTCTTTAGGGAAAATATGATTTCTTACTAGAGGAGCAAAATGCATAATGCCTTTTCCCACATCTATTATTGATCCAAGGTTTTTCAGTAGGGATCTTCCAAGTGTAATCTGTCCTTTGCCTACACATTCAATAACAAGATAATCAGTAGACACCATTTTCCTTGATATTTTTGTAAACACACCTTTAGCTATTACAATGGGTAATAAAGTGGCATTATTAGTGAGAGAGATTTCCTCTCCTCCTTTAGAAAAGCCCCCAAAGACTCATAAATATCTTTAGGCATAAGGCAAAATTCAGACATGATATCCTGTGACACATCAAAAGTTGCACTATTTGTAGTGACTTTGATTGTGGGAAACCACTTTGGAGGATCGAATTCATTGGAACATAATTATGGTACTCCTAAGTGTGTGATAACAAGCTATTCGAGCAGCGATCTTGGACTCAAGAGTGTTCAACCTAGCAAAAGTATTTATGAAAGAGGAATCAAACTTGCCAAGTGTATTATAAATTATAATCAGTTTCTTTATGGCATCAAAAGCTTCATCCTCAGTACATTTAAAAACATATTTCCCATCCACAACATCCAAAGAATATCTATAACAAAGAGCAATACCGCGGTAGAAACTATTGATAACCAAGCTAAGACTCATCTTAGGCTCAGTTTCCCTTTGTAAAGCAGAGATTCTGGATCAAGCTTCTTTAAAACTCTCTTCACCTTTTTCCTTGAAAGCAAAGATCTCTTCCAGAGGTGTCAGAGAGATAGGACCAAAACCAGACATGGTTGCAACTAGGGCTGGAACTAATTTTTTGTGTGTTTTTGAATAGAGAAAGCAAACCAAACTAGACTATTTTTTGGAGTTTTTGCTAAAAAGAGACAAACAAAACCAAGAAAAAGAAACTAAACAAACTAAAAACAAAGTAAAGAGAAAGGTTGAGGATGACTCCCCTTGTGAAGATGTCCTTAGCCTTCCCGACAATGGCGCTAAAAAACTTGTTGATGCGCCTAGTTGATGTAGGTGCTCTTCGTCGGGAAACCCCAAGAGCAAGGTGTGATGCAACACAACAACAAGTCTTCCCTCAGTAAGAAACCGAGCTTATCGAACCAGTAGGAGGAAGGAAACATCACACAAGTGTTGCAAACAACGTGGAAACCTAGACAACACAAACTCAAGACTTTGCCCCAACGAACAGTGAGGTTGTCAATCTCATCGGTTGCTGTAACAAAGGATTAACTGTATGATGTGGAAGGTGATGATGGTTTGCAGCAAGTAAGCGATGGAAGATGTATCAATGGTAAAGATTGGACCGGGGTCCATAGTTCACTAGAGGTTTTCTCCTTAGATAAACAACATGGCATGAAGGGTAAAAATTACAGCGGGGCAATTGGCGAGGCCCAGCAAGGCATAAAAATGCAATACTAGACAAAAAGATCCTATGAGATTCGATTGGCCAATACAACAATATACATAGACCGCCATCCAACTACATCTATGACTAGAAGTCCACCTTCAGGTTATCATCCGAACCCCTCCGATTAAGTTGCAAGCAAGACAAGCACTTTATGCAAAGTGTGTAAGGTAAACAATCCACTTGTTCCATGAACAAGAGACCGTTGTTTTCTCCCTAGTGGCAACAACACATCTACAACCGAAGAGATTTCTGTCACTTCACTTGGAAACTAGAGGCATGAACCCACTATCGAGCATAAATATCCCCTCATGGAGTCGCTAGCAACTACTTGGCCAAGATATCTACTAACAACAGAGAGCATGCAAGATCACAAACAACACAGACATGATAGAAGAAAATAGACAAAACCAATAATCAATCTAACATAGTAATCTCAATATCCATCGGATCCCCGCAAACACAACATGCATGATTACAAATAGATTAGATCTTGATCATGAGCAGACTCACAAGATATATACATGAAAGCACAAGGAGGAGATACAACCATCTAGCTACTACATGGACCGTGGTCAAGGTGGAACTACTCACGCTTCATCTGGGAGGCTGGCATGATGAAGAAGGCCTCGGGATGATCTCCCCTCGATAGGGTCTTGAGAAGAACTTGGATCCCCGATCTAGGGACGATGGTGGCGGCGGCTACAGAAGGTTTCGTGGAGTTTTGATCGGGTGCCTAGAGTATCTATATCGGGGGCTTCTTATAGGCGAAGGGGCGAGCCAGGGGGGCCATGTCAACACCCGGATTTTTAATCCCAAATGCCTGTTATGCCATACATATGATCCTAGGATTACCATTTTTGCGAGACATAAAAATTGGATACCATAGTACATCATCCATTACAAGCGGTACATAAGTTCTTACACAAATAGGGATCTCATGATCCAGTTCTTAATACAACCTCAGCGGTGGAATACATAATAATAGCAGTGGCGTGGAAGCTCCATCTTGAGGTCACATGCAATCTTGGCGATGGGAGATGATCCTAGTTATCGTAACCTTCGGGTCCATCCTCCGGTACTCCTCTTCATAGTCAGCCATGGGAATAGCCAGGGACAAAGCCATGAGTACTCTTTAAGTACTGCAAACTAATACTAACGGTAAAGGGTTTTTGATAATAGGACACTAGGCTCTAGGGTTGTTTTGCAAAAGCGGTTATCTCTGAGTTCCAAAGCTAATCATAATTTTATAACTCCTAAGTGGGATCTTGTACTCATGTCACAACCCTGTTATGGCCAAGTCAAAGTCTCAATTCATTTCACAAGTCATTTTGAAAAGTCTGACGGGGGAACAGTATGGCCACTCCAACTGTCCATAACTGCGGACACGGCTATTCGAATAGTTTGACACTCTGCAGAGATTGTACACTTTCACCAAAACATTCGATACATCCGTCGAAACAAATCTGAATTCACCATACTTAGTATGGGATAATCAATCCTAACCTTTCAATTACATGCCCTAGTATAAGCACCTCTCCTGTGAGTTTGGCCTCCCAACCATGACCATCTGTCATCTTGGTGCTGCAGTGGAGAATCTTCACAAGGTAGCCTCGGCTCGGACCTTGGCGTGAGGAACTAATACTAAGGTATATAAGTTTCAGTCAAGAGCACCCAATCTTGGTGTATTGTGGTTTATGCGATAAAATTGGAATGGTATCGCATCCGAGACAATCATCAGTTTTATAAAGGGCTAAGGCTCATGCCTCAACATTTCATCACCAAAATCATCGGTGTTTGGAAACACATGTCCAAAATATTTCAATAGAATGATCCATCATTCCAAGGTTTTCATAACCATTTTCCACCAAGTATTACCATCTAAAGTTGATCAAGTTTTATGCTTAGCACTAGCATCTACAAGTGGGGTAATCACTAATGAGGGTGGTATAATAGTGGAGTTCTAACTAAATTCAATCTCATGTCTTAGGATGACATAAAGATTATCTAGCTTAGGCCAAATTTTATGCTCTTTATGCAACCTTCAAGTATCCTTCTAGTATCTACCATTTATTCAATAAACTCTAAGTAAGAGCTTTGATAAAGAAATAAAGTAAGAAACTTGCAAGTAAAACTAGGATTGGTTTGTCAAGTGAGTATAATCACATATCTTTGAAGGCATATAGTGGTCGAGTAACAAGTAGTGGTTTGTGCCATTAGTAAGGTATCTTGCAAGGGTTAGCTTGCATTGGTCTATAGTTAATAAAGCTTGCAAGTATTGGGTTGCAAAATATCAATATAAGCTTGCCTTGTGTAGAGAAGTGGTTGAAGTTCTCCTTGGCTTCTTCTTAGAATCCCCTCCTCCTCGTATCCTTGGTGGTACTAAGCGTCTATAAATAAATCGATGGTACACAATCACCAATTAATACTTAACTACTTGCGTTCATCACACACAAGGGTCCTATAGATGATCTAACATCATCTCTAACATTGCAAGATTAAGGCTTGGTTTAATTCCTTTTATTTTTAGAAAAGTAATTTCTACTCATTGAAAAACTACTTAAGATTTAATATTCCCCAAACCAAAAATGGGATCATGTTGACACATGTCATCACCACATATTTTAGTCCATGTGAATGTGATTTAAAGTGGTGTCACAATTTAATAAGGTTTTACCCTTTTATTTTAATTAATTAAAGTGACTAGAAATGACTATGTAGCATTCTTTTATTACTTGAACATTATTTCTGCAAGTAAACCTATATATTTTTATATATTCTGAAAGGTATGGTTAAATGTGATTTTTGAGAGTTGGAATCAACTCAAAAGCTATTATGGTTTAAATTTGAAAAATGTTTGAATCTGAAAAAGCTTCTGCATTGTTATTTTAACCATGGATGATCTATAGATCCAAATGACTTGAATCCAACGGGCTTGGATTCAGCATTTCAAGACCTTTCTAACAAAATTCGTTTCATTCAATTTGGTGCACTGAATCAATCTGGGTTGATTTTTGAAACTGCGTACATAAGTGTGTTTGAAATAAAATGGAAAAGGTTTAATTCAAATAAGCTGGCTCTTGGGGAAAAGTTAACAGGCGACTGCTAAGCGTGGCGCTTCATGAGCTTCTTAAGTGGGTGTCCCACTCGTCGGTGAGACTTGGGGTGCGGAGATGCAGGCAACATGGTGCTTCGATCGATTCTAATACAGCAGTGAGGTCATCGTCGGCGTTGAGCGGTCTTGAGAAAGAAACCTAAGCCGAGCAGTGGGGGTTCTTTGGGGGCTCACCGGGAGTGCGAGCGGTCGCGAGGTGGTGAGCAGCAATCGTGACGGCGAACTTCGGGGTGGTCGCGGCATGTAACTACCTCGGTGAATTACGCTCCTAGATACAAGCTGGATGGCGGTAGTGGTTGAAATAATGCGGTGGGGCCCCAAAGCCACTCACTAGTAGACCTTTCGGCCGTCCCAACCACTACCCTCTCAGCGGGACTGTCTGCGGGCGTGTCGGCGAAGGGATCAACTACATACACAAGTGGGTATGTATGCAAGCCACCATACAAGAGTACATCGAGCCATACCATCTAGAAAGAAAGAAAATATAGCAACGCCATACGGCAAGATTCAAATGACCTAGATAGATCTACTATTTTAGGATACTTCCTCATACACACATCAGTATCATGCGGGCGGCAAACAAAGTCCGAGTGCGGATAAGAATCAAATCGGCATAAGATGCCATAGAAATAAGCACATCCCAACCAGATCTCACGGATCCCGTTCCGGAATCTCTACACGAGCGATCGTTTCCCACATCATCGGCCTCTTCCACCCGATGCAGTCCTGCGAAGTACTGTTCATCTGAACTAATAATTTATCGTGTGAGACCCTAAGGGTTTTCAGCAAGTCTTAATGCCTCTAAAGGGACACAACAGGGTGACACAATTGCAGCGAAAGATAAACCCTAGCAGTTCTGAGATAAGCGCTAACCATCCGCCTAACCAATGATAGCGGATGTCCGTGAAATAAGGACAACGATTATAATAGTAATTTCATCGGATCCATCCTCCTCCTAAACACCAGCGAGGAAGCGGACGAACAACCCCATCCGTGGGCAATTTTATTAACCATTCCATGAGTGTTGCACTATTTACTAGTCAAATTACTTAGTCGATTAAGCGGTACTTTAGTTATGCTTGTCTATGATCGGCGTGCTCCAAGTCGTCCATAACCGGACACGGCTTTCAGAAAGTTTTACCGGCCGGGTGCACCAATAGCAACCTGCGCTCGATCAACCTCGGAAAAACCAAATCAAATCCCAGCGAGGCTTTCACGACTAAGCAATCACAAGATTCAGAAATATTTGAGGCCACCCTTAAGTAGATCCATAGCGAAGATAGGCGACTCGAGGCGGACTCAAGGTTTGGGTGAATGTGATGGCAATGGGAACCCGAAAGTGTGGCTGGGCTTGTCGATGCAGCGTAAGCGTGTCCGATCCTAAAAGATGCAGTGTGCTCCTCGCACAATTGTAAATACATAAGTAGCATGGCATAAGTGCAGGATAGTAAAAGAAAACCTCAAACTAGTTTGTGGCCCCAAGAAATAAAACGGAATCAAGCTACAGCTCGGGGGTCCCATATACCTCCGGATGTGGATAGCGATAAATCAAGGAACATGAATCAAGTACTCGGGGTCTTCACGGGACACAAGTGAGCAGGAAAAACCAAATAGCGGATGTTGCTCACGGTGCCACTTTCATTAGTTATCCCATTACTACTCGGGTTAAGTTGTTTAGGTACCCGTTATCCATCAGACTCTCACATACCCTACACATTCTGTTCTGCGACTCGCATGGCTCAAACAACTCCTGTAGTAATGGCTCATGGGATGGAGGAACAAGATTGGTGGGGTTTAAAAGTAAAGGCTATGCATACTTGGGATTCAATTTAATGCAATCGCGACTCAATGATGCAAGAATAAGATAGAGGCAATAGAGTCTTGTATGTATGCAAGCATGTGGAAGTGCTTGCTGGCGACTCGATTGAAGCGAGAGGCGGATGGGTAGTGCTCTGGTTCTCTTGATATATCCACCTTGGTGTCTGTCAGGAAAAACCAAACAAACAAGGCCAACATGAATATAGAGCACAAGCATAGGAATAATGCGACAAGCAAACAATCATGCCATGATGAATGATGCACAAGTTACATGGCAATAAGTAGCATGGCATGGGTGAGGTGTGGAAGACAGGAAATAACATTTTTAATGGGGTTTTGGTTCACATTTGTTGCCATAATAGTTGCTGTACCCTATATTTTTATATGATGCATGCTGCAATTGAATTCATGGATAGCACAAACAGAAAGGTCTCGTCGAGCTGATCATTTTAGACATATCATTTGTTAGATTTGGAATTATAAAACAATAGTTATTAATTATTTAAGTTCTAGTGGCATTTGTGGTAATTTAAATCAACTTGGAATTTTAAATGTGCAAAAGACAATTTGAATGGAATATTTGAAATCCTCACATTTTTCTGATCTCAAAACATATATCATTTTTATTATTTGGATTTATAATTGAAAAGTTATTTGAAATCTGATTTGAATTTGAATTTGAATTAATTGAATTAGATTTGAAATAAACAGGCAAAACTGAATTACTTTTACACTAGCCTAATTAACTGAGGCAGCTGAGTGGGGCTGGCCACAGCCTGTGCAGAACCGGTGGTCACATGACTGCCCGACTTGAGGGTGGCGGTGGGGCCGGTCCACAGGTCCCACGTGCAGTGGGACACAGCGGCTGGCGGGTGGATAGGGGCCATGAGTTGAGACCTAAATACTCGGAGAGCCTTTTGCAAAAAGCCATGGGGCACGAGGTGGGGCTCAGGGACCCTTGGGTTGGCGACAAAGCGAGGTAGTGCAAAAGCGACCACGCAGCGCCTTTTTTTCTTCCTATTACGCATGGCGGCAGAGGCGGTGGGGATCGAACCAGCCCTCGTGCGCCTTCAAGGTGGCTACAGCTGCGGCGCTGCGGTTCTTTGGTGGAAAAGGCGTGGTTAGCTAAGGCGTGCGGCGCCATGATAGCAGACAACGACGATGGACCTGTAGTGCACGAGGTGCTCGTCCGGTGGCGTGGCGCTACGAAGCGAGGTTGGGGAGGTTATGGAGGCGGGGTGCTCACAGCGGGTGTGCAGTGCAGATGGTTGAGGCGCGCGCTTGATCGGCGACGAGGCTGGAGTGCAGGCGGCCGGAGGTCCTCTGGCGACCACGACCGCTCTCTCCCGCTGCGCCTCTGGATCGATGTGACGAGCGGAAGCCGGCGGTGGCGCTCGAGGGTAGGCGGTGGCGAGGTGAGGAAGAGAGGCGAGGCCTCTGGGATGGATCTGGGGTGCAGGGGAGGTTGAGAGAGGGGGGTAGATAAGGCCAGAGGGGGAGAGGGTGCCGTGGTTGCCGTGTGGGAGCAGCTGGGGATAAAGGTGGCCTCGGCCTCCTTTTCTCCCCCCCCCCAGGGGCGGGGTTCGGCCGGGGGGGGGCGGGGGCAGGTAGGGGAGGCTTCCAGGTGGGGCAGGGCAGGCCAGGTTCGGGTGGGGCACACCATGCAGAGAGAGAGAAGGATCGGGCTAGGGTAGGGTTGGAGCTAGGATAGGAGAAAGAGGGGGGCATGGCTCGGTTAGGGAGAGGAGAGATGAGGAAGGTTACTTAGGGTTTAGAGAGAGGGGTGTGTGGTGGTTTAGGGTTTTGCTTAGAGGGGGGTATGGTAGATTAGGGGGACATGGTGAACATGTGGGCAAAGCTATGTTAGGTTTAGATAGATTAGGTGCATCTTAGGGTTTAACCAAGATGGGACATGGGGTAAGGGTAGGGTTAGAGAGCTAGGTTAGAGGATTAGAGAGAGAGAAAAGATGCTAGGGTTCTTTGGCAAGATCACACCATGCACTAGACAAGCTCTAACAAGAACAAGACAAGAAAAAGAGAAAGAGAGAGAAAAGTGGGGATAGAATTTAAACTAGATCAACATGGTTCAAGCCAAAATAAAAGGATAGAGCTAGAGATGTTCACCCAAAAACCAAATAAAACCAATGGCAAGCACAAGATGGTAATTGCATGGCCCATGTAGAATATTTAATGCCTACTTGATTTTGTGAAAACAATGTTATTACATGGCATTATTATTTGCATCTCAAAATTGGAATAAAGGCCAAGCTAAAGATTATGGTGGAGTCCACCCAACCCACATGAGCTAGAGGTAAACTCAATAAAATGCTAGCTCCTATTAAGTTGGATGGTGGAATTATAAGGTGGTGAAGAAAAAGGTGGTGGAGTATATAATAGATATGCCCCAAAAACAACTTGGGCATTTAACAATATATCAAGATCCAAATACAATATCAAGAGGCAACTACAATTAATAATGCACACGAGATAAGAACCAAACAAGGAGTTTTATATGATGCTCAAATGCAAGGTGGCATGATGACATGAGCATGATATGATGATGATGCAACAATTATATGTTGGAAGTGGCCCTTTATTACTAGAACAAGTAGCATTACAGGTGTTAGACAACTGGGATGCTACAACTCTCCCCCACTAAACAGGAATCTCACCCCGAGATTCTAGGAAGAAGAAGAAGACACAAAGAGAGAAGGATGGTTGGCACGGAGTTCATCTTCACGCTCCCATGTGGCTTCATCAACAGAATGGTGTGACCACTGCACCTTGCAGAACTTGATGGACTTGTTGCGAGTCCTTGTTTCTGCGGTCTCAAGGATTTTGGTGGGTTGTTCTTGATAAGACAGGTCTTCTTGGAGATCGATTAGCTCATGATCCACAGTCCTGTCGGGATCTTTGAAGCACTTCTTGAGCTGAGAGATGTGGAAAACATCATGGACCTTGAGTTTTTCAGGAAGCTCAAGTGCATAAGCAACTTCTCCTCTTCTACCACGAATCTTGAAAGGACCGATGTATCTAGGAGCCAACTTTCCTTTGATACCGAAGCGGTGTGTTCTTCTCATGGGAGTGACGAAGGTGAGCGAGATCACCGGGGCATATACCATATCCGTGTGTTTCTGTCATAGTTGCTCTTGGCGACTTTGAGCAATCTTGAGTTCTCAAGAATGATATGCACCTTCTCCTGCTGAGTTACAATGTCGGGCCAAACCAGATTCTTTCTCACACGACCAACCAATCGGAGTTCTGCACTTGCGACCATAGAGAGCCTCAAATGGTGCCATATTGGACTCTTGGAAGCTGTTGTTGTAGGAGAATTCGCATAAGGAAGACATTCCTCCCACTTCATGCCAAAGAGATGGCATAAGCTGAAGCATATCCTCCAGAATCTGATTGACCCTTTCGACTTGTCCTTGCATGAGGGGTGAGCGATCTTTGAAGTTCAACTTTGTTCCCAACATTTTGGAAACTTTCCCGAACTTTGAAGTGAAGATGCTTCCGCAGTGCACTGATTTCAAGCGGAACCCCATACGGAGAGACAATTACATTGATATAGAGCTCGACCAGAATTCGAAATTGTTTCTTTGGGGAAGAAATGAGCCACTTTAGAAAGCACATCGATGACAACAAAAATTGCATTGTTGCCCTTCTGCGACCTTGGAAAGCCGGTGATGAAGTCCATCTCTACTTTCTCCCATTTCCATTAGGAGGTTTCAATGGCTGAAGAAGACCGAATGGTTTCGATGGACAGCCTTTACTGTGAGACATCACATTCGAGACATACTTGGCACAATACCGTTTCAAACCAGGCCACCAATATTGTGTTTTCAAGTCCATGTACATCTTTGTGCTGCCGGGATGGATAGAAAGAACGAATCATGCGCCTCCTTGAGAACTTGCTCTCTCGGACCGGGTAGTTTGGTACAAACATCCGGTGTTCAAAAAGCGTGCCTTGATCATCAGCGTGGAAGGACTCATACTTGGGCTCAAGTTTAGAGATGAGCTTTTGGTGTCGGATCACCAAGGCGGCGAGAGAATCTTTTCTTCCAAGAGAGGAGTAGCTAGAAGGTTCGGAGATGCCCTTGTTCCATAATTTCGAGGTTGGTGGCGAATTCCTCGCACAAGAGAAATTGTTCTTCCATCATGAGGTTGTTGACATAAGCTTTCTGACTAAGCATCTGCCATAACATTGGCTTTGCCGGTGTAGTTGATGGTCACATCGAAGTCATTGATTGCTTGATCCATCTCCTCTGCGAAGGTTGAGATCAGGAGTGAAGATATACTTCAAACTCTTGTGGTCGGAAAAGATCTCTAGCGGTTACCAAGCAAGTAGTGCCTCCATAGCTTCAAAGCGACAACTTCTGCTAGCTCGAGGTCATGTGTGGGGTAGTTGATCTCATCGTCTTCAAGCGAGAGGCATAAGCAACCACTGTTTCTCTTGCATAAGGACTGCACCCAATCCTTGCAAAGAGGCATCATGAGAATATCTGGAAAGGCTTAGAGGTATCCGGAGGAACCAAGGCTGGCGTGGAAGTGAGCTTCTCTTTGAGTGTCTCAAAACTTGCTTGACATCGCGAGTCTCTGGTACTTCTTGCCTTTCTTGAGGAGATCGGTAAGAGGCAGCTATCTTGATAAGTTACGAGCAAGCGGCAGCAATAGCTAGCCAAACCAAGAAAACTCCGCTCTTCTTTGACATTAGCGGGAAGCCATTCAACAATTGTCTTCACGGTTTCGGGTTGGCGCAATGCCCTTAGCGAGAGATAACATGACCAAGATAGGTTACTTGACGGCCAAAACTCACACTTTGAGAACTTTGCGCCTGGCGGTTCTCACGAAGCTTATTTAGGACACACGCGGTGTTCTTCATGCTCCTCCTTAGACTTGGAATAGACAGAATGTCATCCGGATAGACCACGACGAACTTATCAAGGTACTCCATGAAAGCGGAGTTCATCGGCCTCGAGAAGGTAGCAGTGCGTTGGTGAGACCGAAAGACATGACCGTGTATTCATACAGGCCATAGCGGGTGGTGAAAGCTGTTTTGGGCACATCTTCCTTAGAATCTTGATTTGGTGATAACCACTTCTCAAGTCGACTTAGAACACCATAGCTCCGGCTAGGCGATCAAAGATCATTTATCAGCGGGAGAGGATATTTGTTCTTGATGGTTTTAGCATTGAGGCGGTAGTCCACATAGTCTATCGGTTACATCACGCTTCTTCACAAAGATTGTTGGGCTACCCCAAGGAGAAGTCTTTGTGTTGAATGAAACCCAACTTCTCTTGTTCATCAAGTTGTTGTTTGAGTTGACCAACTCGAAGGACCCATTTATAAGGCCGCTTGGAGATAGGAGCCGTTCAGGTTCAAGCTCAATCACAAACTCAACCTCACGATCCGAGGCATGCAGGAAACTCTTGGGAAAAACATCGGGAACTCACGGACCACGATGCGCTCTGAATAGCTTCCATAGCATCATCATTGAGCCGCCAAAGAAATTTGGACATCATGAGTCAAACTTGGAGAAAAGACTATATGGCCTTGAATCTTCAAAAGCGGCGTTGACAATCAATCACAGCTGCATTCATTAACCAATCCATGCCCAAGATGACATCAATGTCGATTGCCCGGAACAATTAAAGAAGCGAGAATGAAGAACCACCAATCTCAATTTGATTGCCATGGTGATATACTCGACCCTCATGTTTGAACCGGTGATTGTACCACCAAGCAAGGAGAGGAACCATGACTAACTCATTCTCATGCAAACTTGTGAGACACAAAAGAATCGATGCGAGAATCAAACAAAACTCGTGCGAGGGGCGAGTTAACGGATAGCATACCCATCACAACTCCAGTGCATGCTCGACTTGGCGGCAGCCTTGATTGTACGAACAACCGTAGACCAGGCTTGGTGTTGATGTTGAGCCCAGGTGTTGGTGCATGAACGAAGGATAGCTGCGGATCTTGGCGGGGGTGGAGGAGAGCTTTGTTCTTCATCGACGGTTCGGTTGGGATGTCCATGATCTCCACATGTGAAACAAGCACCATGTGGATGTGGGCGAGTAGCCGAGGACTCCATGAGCGCTCCGGGTAGTGGTTGTAGCCCACAGGAGCAGCGGTGGTGAAGTTTGGTGGCCTTGGCGCGTAACTTGCGGGTCTTGGTGGGCCGGGGCTGACGGTGGGGTGTTAGGAACCAGAACCGCCCGCTTAGAAGGGCTGCCATAGCTGCGAGCTTGATGCATCCTGTTGTGTTTCTTGGACTCCTCAAACATTTGCACCTTGCTTCCTCTTGCAGTGTGTCTTGTAGTTCGGGAAAGATGCGGCCTTGCATGTGTGATCGCATACTTGATTGGCGCATTGAGCCCTTGCACGAACCTCTTACGCTTCTTCTTGTCATCAGATACCTCATCACCACCATAGAGAGAGATTCATGAAGTTCACATATAGGTGTTGGCGTTATCATTTCCTTGCTTGAGGTTGAGAAATGCTTCCTTCATCCTTTCCATTACAATCTCGAGAGAAACTGCTCTTTGAGCGCTCTAGTGAACCTCTCCCAAGTTGGTGGAAACGGTGCGGCTTGCCTTCAAATAGTTCTCCCACCGAGCTGCATCTCCCTTGAAGGTGAGTAGCACACTTGACCCTCCTGCTCCGGAACATCGGCAGTCTCGAGCAACCTTGACATCTCCATGACCAATCATCCGCGTCGAGAGGTCGATCGAAACATCAAGCCAGCGAGGTTGAATTTGAGGAAGCTCTTGATGTCTCCTCGCTTGGGAGGTGGAGGAAGTGGAGCAAACTCGTTTCTCGACACTCTCCTCAAAAGCGCTATTGGATTCTGCTGCATTCTGCCAAAGCATTAGCGATGTTTGATTGTGGAGCGCGATTCGGTATGTCCTCATCAGTCCGGCGTGGTGGAGCCATCCTGTCATTGATATAAAACTCAAGTCGATTACTATAATGGAAGATGATAATAATCCAAAATAGTACCAAGATGGAATTAACCAAGATTAAAGGATACAATTCTTGAGATGATATGAAAATATCAACAAAGTTCAAAGCACCTAAAAGATATTAAACATATAGCACAAGCTGAAAAGGAGTGTGGTACACAAATATATCAAAAAAAAAATTTTCCACAAATTTGGCATTAAAATACCAATAGATGCATAAAATTATATGAATCAAGATTAGTGACTCTACCGATTTAATATACAAAGCGAATGATAAGAGTAGTGGTATGGTCGACTCCATCCGCACTCAAATCATTACTCCGCACATGAACAAGTGGAACACATATCCCAACCCTTCTTCTCACGTTGAACCTAAAGATAGGTAACTCTGAGCTTGAACACCCCAAACAAGATAGCGTCGGATACAAAGAGGAAGGCAGATGGCGTCGGTTTGCAAAAGCTGTCGGTATGGAATGTACCAGTGAGTTGATAACCAAAGGCTGATTAGATAACAACTTGGATGCAACGGATAGACAAGGGATTACACACACACACACACAACCTATGGTACTACGGAAAACCGAACACGTGAATCCTAGTTTGAATTTTAAGAGAGATTGAAAAGCGTTGCACTTCCTTACGAGAAAAGGGTGGGTGGGTGGGTAAGAAGAAAAGTGGGCAGTCCTACTCTCGCGTTTTGTTTTTCCCTAATATACATAACTACCAAAATATTTGCTAGACTGACAATGACCGTTTGGCTGAAACCCTGAAGGTCGGGATGGCTCTGATACCAATTGTAACTACCTCGGTGAATTACGCTCCTAGATACAAGCCTGGATGAGCGGTAGTGGTTGAAATAATGCATTGGGGCCCCAAAAGCCACTCAGCAGTAGACCTTTGGCCGTCCCAACCACTACCCTCTCAGGACTGTCTGGTAGCGTGTCGGTGGCGAAGGATCAACTACATACACAAGTGGGTATGTATGCAAGCCACCATACAAGAGTACATCGAGCCATACCATCTAGAAAGAAAGAAAATATATAGCATACTGACAAGATTCAAATGACCTAGATAGATCTACTATTTTAGGATACTTCCTCATCTGACACACATCAGTATCATGCGGAAGAGGCAAACAAAGTCCGAATGCGGATAAGAAGCAAATCGGCATAAGATGCCATAGAAATAAGCACATCCCAACCAGATCTCACGGATCCCGTTCACGGAATCTCTACACGAGCGATCGTTGCCCACATCATCGACCTCTTCCACCCGGTATCAGTCCTGCGAGGGTACATTCATCGAACCAATAATTTATCGTGTGAGACCCTAAAATTTTCGGCAAGTCTTAATGCCTCTAAAGGGGACACAACAGGGTGGCGCAATTGCAGCGAAAGATAAACCCTAGCAGTTCTCGGATAAGCGCTAACCATCCGCCTAACCAATGATAGGCGGATGTCGGTGAAATCAGGACAACGATTATAATAGTAATTTCATCGGATCGATCCTCCTCCTAAACACCAGCGAGGCGGACGACAACCCCATCCGTAGGAAATTTTATTAACCATTCCATGAGTGTTGCACTATTTACTAGTCAAATTACTTAGTCAGTTAAAGCGGTACTTTAGTTATGCTTGTCTATGATCGAAAGCGTGCTCCAAGTAAGTCCATAACATGGGACACGGCTTTGAAAGTTTTACCGGCGGGTGCACCAATAGCAACACACGCTCGATCAACCTCGGAAAAACCAAATCAAATCCCAGAGGCTTTCACGGCTAAGCAATCACGAGTTCAGAAATATTTGAGGCCACCCTTAAGTAGATCCATAGCGAAGATGGTGACTCGAGGCGGACTCAAGTTTTGGGTGAATGACGATGGCAATGGGAACCGAAAGTGTGGCTGGGCTTGTCGATACAGCGTCGCGTGTCCCGATACTAAGCGATGCGGTGTGCTCCTCGCACAATTGTAAATACATAAGTAGCATGGCATAAGTACATGATAGTAAAGAAAACCTCAAACTAGTTTGTGGCCCCAAGAAATAAGGCGGAATCAAGCTCACGGCTCGGGGGTCCCATATACCTCCGGATGTGGATATAGCGATAAATCAAGGAACATGAATCAAGTACTCGGGGTCTTCGGGACACAAGTGGCGGAAAAACCAAATAGCAGATGTTGCTCACGGTGCCACTTTCATTAGTTATCCCATTACTACTCGGGTTAAGTTTTTTAGGTACCCGTTATCCATCGAGACTCTCACATACCCTACACATGATGTTACTGCGACTACGCATGGCTCAAACAACTCCTGTAGTAATGGCTCATGGGATGGAGGA
Organism: Avena longiglumis; assembly: GCA_030063025.1. Taxonomy (NCBI): domain Eukaryota; kingdom Viridiplantae; phylum Streptophyta; class Magnoliopsida; order Poales; family Poaceae; genus Avena; species Avena longiglumis. The sequence goes on from CP125978.1 coordinate 271,549,339, forward strand.
ACAAGATTGGTGGGGTTTAAAAAAGTAAAACTATGCATACTTGGGATTCAATTTAATGCAATCGCGACTCAATGATGCAAGAATAAGATAGAGGCAATAGAGTCTTGTATGTATGCAAGCATGTGGAAGTGCTTGGCGACTCGATTGAAGCGAGAGGCGGATCTGGTAGTGCTCACTGGTTCTCTTGATATATCCCCTTTCGGTGTCTGTAGAAAAACCAAACAAACAAGGCCAACATGAATATAGAGCACAAGCATAGGAATAATCGACAAGCAAACAATCATGCCATGATGAATGATGCACAAGTTACATGGCAATAAGTAGCATGGCATGGGTGAGGTGTGGAAGGCAAATAATAACATTTTAATGGGGTTTTTGGTTCACATTTGTTGCCATAATAGTTGCTGTACCCTATATTTTTATATGATGCATGCTGCAATTGAAGTCATGGATAGCATAAACAGAAAGGTCTCGTCATTTGATCATTTTAGACATATCATTTGTTAGATTTGGAATTATAAAACGATAGTTATTAATTATTTAAGTTCTAGTGGCATTTGTGGTAATTTAAATCAACTTGGAATTTTAAATGTGCAAAAGACAATTTGAATGGCATATTTGAAATCCTCACATTTTTCTGATCTCAAAACATATATCATTTGTATTTTTGGATTTATAATTGAAAAAGTTATTTGAAATCTGATTTGAATTTGAATTTGAATTAATTGAATTAGATTTGAAATAAACAGACAAAACTGAATTACTTTTTTACACCCAGCCTAATTAACCCCAGACGCTTCTGGTGGGGCTGGTAGCCACAGCCTGTGGCAAGGGCAGTGGTCACAGCAGTGCTGATACCGAGGCAGTGGTGGGCCGAGTCCGCAGGTCCACGTGCGGTGGGACACGGCACTGCCAGCGGGTGGATAAGGGACAGCGAGTTGAGACCTAAATACTCGGAGAGCCTTTTGCAAAAGCATGGGAGCACAGACGGTGGGGCTCAGGGACCCGCGGAGTTGTGCGACAAAGCGAGGTAAGTGCAAAGCGACCACGTGGCGCACTGTTTTCTTCCTATTAGCCGCGGCAGCAGAGGCGAGTGGGGGATCGAACCAGCGCCCTCACAGCGCTGGCGAGCGGCTACAGCTGCGGCTGCGGGTTCTTGGTGGAAAATGGGGCGTGGTTAGCTAAGGCGATCGCTCCATGATATGAGACAACGACGATGGACACGCCGTGCAAGGGTGCTCGTCCGGTGGCGTCGCGCACACGAGAAGCGAGGTTGGGGGAGGTTATGCAGGAAGCGGGGGTGCTCACAGCGGGTGTCTTGCGGTGCGGATGGTTGGGCGAGGCGCGCTTGATCGGCGGCAGGCGGGGCGGTGGCGGTGCTAGGGTTCCGGCGGCGTCGGCGTGCGGGAGCTACGGTGGCGTCTCCTCCTCGCTTGCGGTGGAGTGCAGGCGGCAAGAGGTCCTCTGGCGACCACGCGCACGCTCTCTCCCTGCGCCTCTGGATCGATGGCTGAGCGGAAACCGCGGTGGCGGTGCTCGGGGATAGGCGGTGGGGTGAGGGAAGAGGGAGGCGAGGCCTGCAGGATGGATCTGGTGCGGGGAGGTTGAGAGAGGGGGTAGATAAGGCGGAGGGAGAGGGTGCCGTGGTTTCCGTGTGGGAGCGGTGGGGATAAAGGTGGCCTCGGCCTCCTTTCTCCACCTCCTCACGTGCTCGGTTCGGACGGGCGAGGCGGGCGGTGGGGAGGCTTCCAGGTGGGGCCGAGGCGGGCCGAGGTTGGGTGGGCACACCATGCGAGAGAGAGAGGCTCGGGCTAGGGTAGGGTTGGAGCTAGGGTAGGAGAAAGAGGGGGGCATGGCTCGGTTAGGGAGAGGAGAGATGATGAAGGTTACTTAGGGTTTAGAGAGAGGGGGTGTGGTGGTTTAGGGTTTTGCTTAGAGGGGGGTATGGTAGATTAGGGGGACATGGTGAACATGTGGGCAAAGCTAGGTTAGGTTTAGATAGATTAGGTGCATCTTAGGGTTTAACCAAGATGGGACATGGGGTAAGGGGTAGGGTTAGAGAGAGCTAGGTTAGAGGATTAGAGAGAGAGGGGGAGAAAAGATGCTAGGGGTTCTTTGGCAAGATCACACCATGCACTAGACAAGCTCTAACAAGAACAAGACAAGAAAGAGAGAAAGAGAGAAAAGTGGGGATAGAATTTAAACTAGATCAACATGGTTCAAGCCAAAAGAAAGGATAGAGCTAGAGATGTTCACCCAAAAACCAAATAAAACCAATGGCAAGCACAAGATGGTAATTGCATGGCCCATGCGAGAATATTTAATGCCTGCTGATTTTGTAAAAACAATGTTATTACATGGAATTATTATTTGCATCTCCAAAATTGGAATAAAGGCCAAGCTAAAAAGTTATGGTGGAGTCCACCCAACCCACATGAGCTAGAGGTAAACTCAATAAAATGCTAGCTCCTATTAAGTTGGATGGTGGAATTATAAGGTGGTGAAAGAAAGGTGGTGGAGTATATAATAGATGTGCCCCAAAACAACTTGGGCATTTAACAATATATCAAGATCCAAATACAATATCAAGAAACCTCTGATTAATAATGCACACGAGATAAGAACCAAACAAGGAGTTTTATATGATGCTCAAATGCAAGGTGGCATGATGACATGAGCATGATATGATGATGATGCAACAATTATATGTTGGAAGTGGCCCTTTATTACTAGAACAAGTAGCATTACGGTGTTAGACAACCAGGATGCTGCAAGCAACTCGGGGTGGGCGAAATTGATGGCGCCCTTCTTCTCCAGGCGGGCTCGTGAAATTCGGCGTCTGCTTTCGCCTTGCTCCGAGGTGTGTGGCGATCGGTGAGGAGGGGAGTAGAATGGTGTGAAATTGACTGGGTGGCCTCTATTTATAGTCGGCGAGGGGCCGATGGGGAGCAGTGAGCTCGTCGAGGCGATAGTCACAGGCGACTATTGTCATGGGCGAAGGTGAGGGGACGGTGCGGTGTTCCAGCGATGCTCAACGACATGGTTTCGAGGCATGGTAGCTGCGGCTTGGTACTGGAACAGACGGCGCTCTGTGGCGGTGTCTTTAGCCGAAGCGGTGGCTGTCTTGCCGCAGGCGGCGAATAAGGATGTCTAGCGGTCTCACAGGTTGTGGTGATCGTGTATACAGCGGTGAGGCGGCCAGCAGTCTGTAGGCTTCGGTCGGTGGCGCTACAGGCGCCACGCTCGGCATAGTCGCTAGCGTTAAAGCAGCCGGTCCGTGCGTGTGGTCGATGGTTGGCAAGGTTGGCGTTGGACGAGGAGTGGCGGTGGGCGGTGGGATGCCTCCCTAGACATCTTTGGCTAAACATTTCTCCTCCTAGCTTCTTTGTCGACATGGGGTGACAATGGTGCATTCGGCACTCACCATTGATGGCATTAACAAGCTTACAGTGGTGCTAGTGATTGAGTTAAGGTTGTTAGATGATCTACTAAGGCTATTGGTGCCCGAGAGGGAACAAGTTAGGCTTCAATCACTTCTCACTATAGTGTTTAGATTTTGTATGATTTGTAATCGCAGCTTTGTTTGATGAAATGGCGCATGAAATCAAGTTTTGAATTTTGAAAAGATTTTTGGTGGGTGTGCTAGATTGGTGTGGTGGTCTGCCGGATGCTTGGGTTTTGAAAGTTGAGCTTGTTTGAGTGGTTTTTGAAAAAGTGGGATCTTCCCATATGATAAAGATTCAATTTTAAATTGTCATTTAAACTATGCATTTGAAAGTTTCTGGATCATCACAAAGTGGGCCTTGATACTTTGTTATGAGTACAATCAAGGGGTGCAAGGATCCAGGAAAGTTTCTGTTAGGTTCTGAAAGTTTGAGTTAGGCAAAGTAGGCATGGGAGTTAAATTGGTCAAAATGACCATTCCTTTATTTTATTTGTTTTGATTTATTTGTCTTTGAGAAAAGTGTGGGAAATGTTTAGATGATGTTTATTTCACCTAAGAAACATTCTACAAGAAAATAAACACACAAACAAGGTGGTTCAAAAGAATTCCAAATTCAATGCATACACATATGCATGCTTCCATAATTTTATTTAGAAAAGTTTTTGTTAACCCTAATTTTGATGATTAGAGTTTGATGATTTAAGTTTACTATTTTTGGGATGTACAAACCTTCCGCTTAAACAAAATCTCGTTCAGAGATTTGAAAAAGACGAAAAGATTACCTAGGATTTTTAGAGATCAAGAAACTAGTCCTAATGTGATCTTGGCGCTCCCGGTAGCTTCCTCTTCTATGTGGTTGCTCCAGATCTTGAAAACTTGATGCTTGAGTTCAGTAGTTGAAAAGCTTCTTCCAAAATACGGATGGGTACTTGAGGATAGGTCAGGTCATTGTTGATCTCTATGGTCCGGTGATCGATATTTTGAACACTTGGTCTTCTCGGGACTTGAGACATTTCTTGAAGTAATGAGATATGGAACACATTGTGCGGTGACATCTCTTGGTGGTTCAATTGATATGATACTTCTCCTCGGTTGAATCTTGAAAGGTCCGATATATCTGGGGGCTAACTTTCCTTTGAGTTGGAAGCTGCATTCCCTTCAATGGCGACACTTCGGATAAACAAAATCTCCTATGTTGAAGGCGAGGTCTCTCGTCTCTTGTCGGTAACTCTTTTATACAGATTGGGCTGTCTTGAGGTGCTCACAAATCTTGTGAACCTTCTCTTACCTTCTCGTAGGATGTTCAGAAGATCGACTCTCTCCTACTTCGACCCGATTCAAAGTGCGACACTTCCTTCCGTACATGAATTCAAATGGGGCTATCTGCTAAGGGCATCGGCTACCACATTGGCTTTTACGGGGTGATAGTGGGAATAATCTGAATCGTAATCCTTGATTAAGCTCAATCCATCTTCTGCCTCATATTCAGCTCATACAGTGAATATATACTTGACTGGCTTGTGATCGGTCGAATAAATCTCAGAGCGGTTTCCCATTAGGTAATGTCTCCATGTTTTCAAGGGGCTAGAACTATGGCTGTGAGTTGAGGTCATGGGTTGGGTAATTTTGCTCGTGCTGTAGGTTGCCGGGTTAACCGAGATAGATAATATATAACTTTGCCTTCTTGCATTACACTAAAGAGACCAATCTTGGATGCATCACAATATACATCGAAGGGCTTATTGATGCTCCGGCATGATCAAGGTTTGGGTTAAATCAATCTCCTCTTGAGTTCTTGAAAACTAAACTTCACACTTATCTGTCCCATTCAAACTTCCTGTCCTTGTTCAGCAATTGGGTCATGGATGCAGCGATACTAGAGAATCCTTCTCCGTTCTGCGGTAATATCCGCCAATCCGAGAAATGCCACGAACTTGGGTTTGAGTGGTTGGGGATTGCCCAATCTTCTACATCTTTCACTTTAGGCGGGGTCAGCGGCAATTCCTCCGGTGATACAATGTGGCCGAGGGAATCTACCTCTGTAACTCCCGATTCCATTTGCTAAACTTTGCATACGGTGATGCTCTCTAAGGGAGTTCAGAATGGTCCTTAGGTGTAGCTCATGTTCTTCTTCGATTTGGAATAAATCGAGAATGTCATCGATGAAAACAATGACAAACTTATCCGGGGAAGTCCATAAAATCTTATTCATGAGATTCATGAAATAGCGGGGGCATTAGTTGATCCGAAAGACATAAGCGTATACTCATGACCAATCCATATCACGGTGGTAAAGAGCGATCTTTGGAATATCCTCGGCCACGAATTTTGAGTTGATGATATACATCTAAGATCGATCTTAGAAAACACTTTGGCACCCGGTCGGTGATCAAACAATTCTTTGATCTTGGGTAAAGGGTACTTGTTCTTGATAGTGACATCATTCAATTTCCGATAATCCGTACACAAGCTGGTTTACCTCCATCCTTCTTGTCCCTGAAACAAGATAAGGTGATTTCAGAGTGTAGCGCGCAGAGTTGAATCAATCAATTTCCGGCCATGGCATCCGATTTGCTTCTTGAGTTATCACGAAATACAGCTCATGGGTTCATACTATAGGGTCCCTGCGGGCTATGGAGTAGAGTTCGAGGAATTTGTATCGATGATAAACTTTCGATATCGATGCACGAGGGGCATCTTTGGGAAAAACATAAAATACATGAGGTATTCCGCACCGAGACTCTCGAGACTTGATCAATGGTAGGTTGGCC